>OY979716.1:82480912-82862531 GCA_963855995.1 Muricea muricata
ACGTTTCGCTCTGTCTATATGTCATTGAGCACTCTTTTGTATTTCGCAAACCAAAACTATCTCGTTTATATATATGTATATATATACAGCTGATCCAAAAAAGGTTGTCCTTTGCACTGCTTGAACTCTAAACCTTAGACAAAGCACAATGGAAGTACAATTTTTAAACTTCTTAGTTGAATATCGTAGTTGTTTGTGAATGGATTGTTCTTGTAAGGAGATATTTACCACATCTCGAAGAAATAATGCAACTAGTTCAATCGTGCTCTCATCATGCTTTGCATGCTTAGAGTTTATGGTTTAAGGTTTAGTGTTTGATGTTTGCAAGGACAATGTCATATAACTATATATATCCATTGTTCACACACAATTCTAATATATTAAGTAAAGTATCTGTTGCTCACACACAATTCTAATCACTGCAGCTATCATCATAATTACTGTCAGTATCTCCATCTCCAGAGCATGGAAAATGCATGGTGATGTTTTTTTTTATGTCGCTCTAACCACTCTTTAAACTTTGACTCATCAAGTTGAGTGCATCCATCAGCATCGATTCCCTTGAAGGATTTATGGTGCCTATGCTCGGTGTATTGAAATGGTTTGACAAGTCTCAAGTCTTCACAGATCTTCTTTTCATCTTCTTGAGATGAATGATGAGCACGTGATGATGAGGAGGCACGAATATCTACTTGCTGGTCAAAAGCTTCAACAATCCTTTGTACTCCACTTGAAGCTTTGCTTGCCCTACTAATTGCTCTCTCTGTTTTATTGGCTCCCATTGATTGAATGATTTGTTTCATATCTTTATTTCGTATTTCTTGAAATAGGTCTATTTCCATGTTTCTACCATATCCGCCATGCCAGTTGGCGATTGCTGCTAATTTGCACTGATGAGCTTCTGCTTCTGAAAGTAGAACTTCATTCTGGATGATGTTGACTAGCATTTCTATGGCATATGCATTAAAACCTGGAGTGAAAAAAAAATTAACAAGAAGCTGTTTGTGTAGTGTGGCAAGATAGTTCCCATTTCCTGTTGAAACTGCATCTTTAACATCAGTGATGATCAAATAGAGCTTTAATAGGTGAACTGCATAAGACATAACCCCATCATCTTCTACAACATCAGATTCTGGCATTAAATACTTGGCAACAAACTTGTCAATGGAACTGGTATACTTATCACACAGTTCTTCATTTGATACATTGAATGATGGTGGCTCTTCAGCAGTGTCATCCAATTCATAAAATTCCAGTAGTGCTTCTGTGAGGTAACACTTTCCAACACTTATGAAGAATTGTTCGCAATCCTCATAGTGCTTAACATCAACGCTTACATTTCTCCTTTGTAACTTCTCTCTGAAGTATGCCAGTGTACCTCTTTCTCTTACAGATTTATTCTTGTATAGTCTTTTAAATGCCACCTGAATCAGACAACAGAAAATGAAATAATTGTATTCCAACAATATACAATTGATTAACTTACAAAACAAGCTAGACTGGTGGTGGACAATACCATACATATTCTCAATACCGAAACAGTAATTGGATACAAAGCATTGTAAATCATCAATTCGCATTAGTAATATCAGCCATTTGAAATGTTAGGGCACACAGGGGCAAAAAGCCACTTAATGGGTTAACAACAGACATTAATTGAAGTTTGTTTCATTAACCATTAAGATGCATCTGCCTCCTGTTAAGTAAAGGGTCTGGATTTAGACAAAGTAAAGTTAGACAGACACATAATGCTACTTAACATTACATACCTTTGAATGCCAATCAACTATTGGATATGGGTAAATGTGATCAATTCTCTGCCTTGGTGAGTGGCATCCAGCCCTCAAGTCTTTTGCACCTGCAAGTCTTACTCGTGTCAGTTGGTCACCATAGCATGGAATTCGCACTCCAAGAAGTGGGTCATTTTCAGCAGGCTCATGGGGAATGTGAGATGCTGGTTGATCTGGTCTAGCAGTACTACCATCAGGAATACAACCACCTACATCAGTATTTCCTTCATTGTTAATAATTCCAGTAGCTGTACAACGACCAGCGGCTGAGTAGATATTATATACCCAATCTTCAAACTTATCTAATACATCAACGCAGTCGGAATACTTTTTTTCATCTTTCAATAACATAGGCATTGCAATGACATCTGATTTTTTTGACATGTCGTCTTCATGAGAACAAGAGGTTTTCTGTTGCAAATGTTTATCAATGTTTTTGAAACTTGGAAAATGTTCTTTCAAATGTCTTGCAATGAAAACTCTATACCTTGTTTGCAGGTGTTCCAACTCTTCACTGGACAGTTTAACGAGGTCATTCATATCTGTGTCTTTTAGTACTTGTTGTGACCCATTATCAGAAAGGTTGTTGCTCTCAACACGGTCAAAAACCAATGTTGTAGCAACGGCATGAACGCTTTTGTTTTGATAGTCGGATCTCATGTCGTGAACTCTTTCTTCCCAATCAATATTGTCACAAACCAGCACAAACTTCTTTCCCTCTTTAACTAATTCCACAGCATGATCAAGGAAGTGATCGCCAATTTCATCAAGAATGGTATATTTTGATGAAGAGCTAGTGCATATGCCATATTTATTCATTCTGTCAGTCAACTATATGTGGAAAGTAATGCTGTTATTGTCTATTTTAACATAGTTACATTGTGTAACTATATAACTTATAATGGACTAAAGAGAGGTTAGTGTCATGTGGCTGTGTACCATATTGCGCATTAACCCACTTACCTATTAAATAAAATGTTGCCAAGTAAAATGAACCAGGACTTAAACAAGCAAAGCAGGTTACACAATACGCAGCCAAAAATGCGCAAGTTGCAACAAGCTTGTTGACTACTTGCAACAGCATTGTTGGTCCAACAAGCTTGTTGCAAGTTGTTCTAACAGACTTGTCAAAACTTGTTATCCACATGCTTGATGCAAGTTGTTTCAACAAGTTGTAACAAGTCTGTTGATGACAAGTTGCAACAAGCCTGATTTTAACAAGCTTGTAACTTGATGAAATTTGCTTGTTGCAACTTGTCAACAGGTTGCAACAAGCCAGTAAAATTGACAACTTGCAACAAGCCTGTTGCATTTTTGGCTGTGTAGGTTGTAAGGCACCCTGGAGTGCACTGCCACTCCCTCAGTGCTCTTTTATCCTGGGTCAAATGAAGCAACTGTGTACATCTTGCCATGTTGACCCATGAAGTAAAAATATATATCCTGTGTTTTTTGACTTTTTATTTTACTCAAATGCCAGAGGATTTTGTAAGTAAGACAAATGAATATAATTATATAGTTACCTGTGTGGTAGCTTGACCCTGCATTAAAAGAATAGCATTGATCCTTTGTATTCTGCTCAGCTCATGACAATTTCCAAACTTGATGATACCATAGATCATACACATTGGAGCCATCTTTTCATTTGCACATAAGTCATAGTCCATAATAGTGGACAGCATTTTCCATAAATTGGGACTTTTTCTTTTGATTTCTTCAATCACCTCATCCATCCATGCTGTATCGCTCAACCCATCACACTGTCTTTTGCGCAAAACAGAAGGTTCTGTCCTTCTGCACAAGTTTACGATCTCACTTTTTATGTCTGAAACCTAATGACAGAAAGCAGTGATTATTATTGGTAGTCAAAGGCAAGCTGCAATTTTATTTATCTACTATTATTGTAGCAATGATAAACTAATAAAAATACTTACATTTACTTGGCTTTGTTCATTCTTCTCTGATGTGCCTTTGGCTTCGCTCTGATTGACGCTTTGGCTGCTGTCTTTTACCTGTAATAAAATATGAGTACAATAGTGATTATAATTACTTTATATTCAGGCTCCATTTGAACTGCAAACGTTGATTATTGCATGAAATACTTTCGACTTTATGTCTATTGCTTGTATAACTGGATACTGTATATCCAAATTGAAAAAAATTAGAGTATTCAACCCAGGCTTGTGTTTGACTTGGATACATATTAATTAAAGCATGGAATAATAGAATAGGATAGAATGTACAAAAGAAACCATCGTATCAAATAGGCTCTAGAATCTTGATTGTTGTAAACACACAAAATAATTTCATCTGCGAATTAAAAATGCATTCTTTTATTTAAGTGTTTACAACAATACATCCTACCAACACAGGACAAACAAAGTTACTGTTACATTTTGCAGGGCTAATTGAATTTCAAAGACATCAGGTTTTTTCGCTACACCTTTTTTACTGTACACTATCTACAATCAAAGAATCGTGCATGGTAGTCGGCTAGTTCGTATAGCCTATTCACCGCAATCTGTATTTTCCTGGCTGAATTAGTTCTAATATACCGTCGGTATTTTGCATATATTTTGTACAGCACCCAAAAGACTAAAGTGCCACAATTTTCTTGCTGTAATATTTACTATTAATGGCATTATTTTGCTTCTGTTCATCGCAAGCTATCATTAGCTCTCTTACATTATTTTTACGTATTATTACTATTACGTTTACAAGCACAAATATTGATGACAATGTGTTTTTGAGATTAAAAGTTTGACGTCGGAAAAACGTTAATTATAGAAGTGAGAATGTTTGTTTTTCCGAACAATAGCGCTAAAAAGTGCCGTTAAAAATAGTACTAAAAACCTTGATAAATGCACGAAATCTAAAAAAAAAACTTCCCAACCTGTATCCACTACTCTATTCTTCTTTCTCAAATGCCAACCGTGCCGAAAAGTAAGTTAGTGTAATATGTGTAGTAATATTTACATACTACGCGTTTTTTTCTGACAGTATTATAAATATGCATGTAGCATATACGTTCCTGAATATATATAGTGGCTATAGTTTACTTTTTAGTCTATATGAACTCACCAAAAGTGCATCAGATATGTCAGTTGCTGTTTCAAATCCAAGGCTTCGTCTTGCGGATGTCGAGCGTGCCTTTTGTTTAGGTTGCCCCACAGAAGGAGATACGTTAATGCATCGCTTGGCTCTAATTTTCTTTTCAAACGATTCCTGTGTTTGAGCGATTCGATTTTTGATAGTGCAAGCGTCTCTAACTTTTCGTTCACATGGGCGACAAGCAAGTGAAGGCAAAGCTGTGTTCTTTGTTAGGACTGTCCCGTGAATTTCTTCAACCAAATTTAGTAACTCCCGGCCAGTATTACCGAATAAATTTTTGCAGTAATGTTGATCAACAACACTACCACAGATCCTGCAGGACGATAAGTCTATACTGCCTTCCACATGATAACTTTTTGGGAGTTGCCATAGAGAATTTTTACCTTCCGAACTGTTTCAACTCTAAATGCGCTTTGAGACTGAGAGAGCCTTTGACAGTTCATCATAATTACGCGTATATGAACAAAACAAGCCTTTCGCACCCCACCCTAGCGCAACACTTCCACGTGGCACCTAAAATCTGGGTGCCACGTGACCAGCCTGTGTCAGGGTCTTCGCCGTAGCGGGTTAGGGGGGGGGGGGTAGCGGAGGTGAAGACCCTGAGTTCAGGTTGGTGCCGAAAGTCTTTTCACAATACAAGAACACACGTTTAATGATTATTTCTCGAATAGTTAAGTATTTGTGCCCAGAAAGTTCATTGACAGACATTGTTGTCGAAGAGATTGTGGACACGTTAGAGAAATTTGCGCCAAATATGCAACTTTGATGATGCACTAAAAAAAAAATTTAACGTCTCTGGTCTGCTTGCACCGCCTGTAGACGATTGTTTACAGTGTGGCGATCGCTTATGTGCTCCGAATCCACCAAGCAATGGTATATTGTACACTACAAATGGCCCAAAAGCTGTAACGAAAATTATTCTTCATTGTTCAAGCTTTAAGATATCATATGGTTATGCAATGAGATCAAATGCTGATGGGGTATCACGGTACTACAGTGAGAATATCATGGCACGCAACACTGTTCTTGAAGTAGCAAATGTGGCATATATTGAGAAGGCCCTATATGCATGGCTAACATCTTTAATGTAAGTGATGTGGATAACCTATTGTACTTGTATGTGCTGGATATTGGATTATCGGTATCGACTATTGTATATAGATTTGCCATACATAAATAAAGTGCAATTTACAGCACTGTATATGGCCACCTTTACTTTATTTTATAATTTGCTACACATAAAGTACAATTTCCAGCAAGGTCCCCACAAGGGCACAATGTCAATTACTGTACCCCAACATTGCACCTCATCAAGGTCTTACAAACCACTGTTTTGTATCATTTAGAGAATGAAGACTACAATAATTTCACAATTATTTTTTTAGAAACCACTGTTTTGTATCCTTTCAAGGGTTTTCTGTTTCATATAATGAGACATTCAAGAACAAAATTGCTAGTTATTCAAATGGTATGGTAGAAAATATTGTATATTAAATGGTACACAACATTTATAATACCATATAAATGCCATAAACCATTATAATAAACGCATGTGTCACCATAAATACATAATCATGTTTTGATCCAAGGGGGGGTTGTGTAGTATTAACTAAGCAAGCTCACAGGTCACATTCATTCCAAATATAGGAATTTCATGGCCAGAAATCAGGGACATATGCTATTGTGCGAAAAATTATCTTCAAAATGGCTACAAAAATCCTATGTTTAATGTATGAGGAATTTGCATATTCAAGAGTATATTGTTATTGAAACTTATTTGAGCGTTTGTTGAAATGGAAATAGCATGTGGTGATCGTTTATGTAACGATATATAACAGCTCTGCCTTTTCAATTCATCAATCCATAAAGATAACTGTGTTATAGGAACAGTCATATATATTTATCGTTCAACTGAGGATTTTCGTTTGCCAATATATTCAGGGATAAAACACATAATATACTGTGTTTGATGTCAAAATATAGAGCGAAAAATGCTCTTTCTCTGTGGCTATGTTGTCTAGATACGGCCTGCGTCCACAAATCTATTGAGCAGCAAACAGCAGCATTCGGAGACGCAGTATAGTCCAAGCGAAGCCGACACCCCCCACGGAGAGAGATTCGAGCGGGAAAATGGCGGATGGTTTGCCAGAGGAAATACTAAAAGCTCTCGAATTTGACCGATTTAAGAACTCTTTTTGTGTAGACACTGATCATTGCCTCAAATACGTATGCTGTCAAAGTGTTTCAACCAAGAATATAATTCTCACAGCCCACATTGTACGTGTCTGGTGTTGTGCAAGACGAGTAGCTTTGGCAAAACAGATTCCCTGCAGTTTTATCCTGATTTTTAATACATTTCTCTATGACAGAACTGGATTTAAAGTAAGGAATGATTCGCAACCCGTTGAAACACGTCTAAGGACTGCTACAGCTGCAATCAAAACAAAATTTGTTGGTAAGAATGGAACAGCATACTGGCACCACCAGGTCGAATCGGCAGGCAATTAACAACCGACTTAGAACTGGAACGGACAAGGGGAATCCGACTGTTTAATTAAAACAAAGCATTGCTCACAGGTCAGATTCATTCCAAATATAGGAATTTCATGGCCAGAAATCAGGGACATATGCTATTGTGCGAAAAATTATCTTCAAAATGGCTACAAAAATCCTATGTTTAATGTATGAGGAATTTGCATATTCAAGAGTATATTGTTATTGAAACTTATTTGAGCGTTTGTTGAAATGGAAATAGCATGTGGTGATCGTTTATGTAACGATATATAACAGCCCTGCCTTTTCAATTCATCAATCCATAAAGATAACTGTGTTATAGGAACAGTCATATATATTTATCGTTCAACTGAGGATTTTCGTTTGCCAATATATTCAGGGATAAAACACATAATATACTGTGTTTGATGTCAAAATATAGAGCGAAAAATGCTCTTTCTCTGTGGCTATGTTGTCTAGATACGGCCTGCGTCCACAAATCTATTGAGCAGCAAACAGCAGCATTCGGAGACGCAGTATAGTCCAAGCGAAGCCGACACCCCCCACGGAGAGAGATTCGAGCGGGAAAATGGCGGATGGTTTGCCAGAGGAAATACTAAAAGCTCTCGAATTTGACCGATTTAAGAACTCTTTTTGTGTAGACACTGATCATTGCCTCAAATACGTACGCTGTCAAAGTGTTTCAACCAAGAATATAATTCTCACAGCCCACATTGTACGTGTCTGGTGTTGTGCAAGACGAGTAGCTTTGGCAAAACAGATTCCCTGCAGTTTTATCCTGATTTTTAATACATTTCTCTATGACAGAACTGGATTTAAAGTAAGGAATGATTCGCAACCCGTTGAAACACGTCTAAGGACTGCTACAGCTGCAATCAAAACAAAATTTGTTGGTAAGAATGGAACAGCATACTGGAAACTCTGCCAAAAAGAATTAAGTCTGACCCTACAGATGGAAGATTTGCTGATGCTGTCAGAGGTAGATGCACAGTTAAATGAGCAGAAATTATTAAACGAAGGCCTCCAAAAGAAGAAAAATGTCTTACAGGAATGGTATGAGTCTCTCGTTAAAGATTTGGAAGGAAATCTGAAAGCAGAGAGAATGGCAGTGACAACAGCTGGTGCTAAAATCCAAGACCTGAAGATACAGAACCAGAATCTTCAAAATTACATTGAGGCTTTGGGCCAAGATCTTGACTTTCCAAACAATAGTGGAAAACTGTCAGAGGTTGATGAGCGGCAGCAGCGAAGGAAAAAAACCGAGCTAAAGACTAATGTGTAGAAGGCCTTGTGGTTTGCCAAAACATTTGAGGAGTTGCCACGGTCATGTTTAATTAAACAGTGCAAAGATGAGCTGAACAAGCTTTACCACATTACACAGACACCTGGTCCAGCGCAAGGAGCACGACTTGATTTTCTGGCAGAATTGGAATCAGTTATGCAAAACCAGGTATGTTTTGTAATTCTATAATAGTAAATAGAGTTATCATATCACTATTAAAAATATTTATACTTTAAATCCTTTAATAGATAAATCAGAATGTCATTGATATTAATGACCCACAACTAAAACTGCACATCAAGCTCTCTGGTGATGGGGCAAAGATGACGAGGCTTACAAATTTTGTGGTGATTTCATTCACAGTGTTGAACAACCAAAAAGATGCCATGTCATCCAAAGGTAAATAACAACTTCCCAACTGCCAAATTCAAACAGTGACCACCCCTAGCAAATTGTATATACCGGTACATGCAATGTGCCCTACATTGCAGTTCAAAGGTAGGCTACCTTTCTCCAGCCCCCGCCCTAGTTTTGAACACAATCTGTGGTCCCTGTAGATACAATTTATTGCATGAGCCATCAAAAGTATGTTAATCATGAGAAATATATAGTTATATCTTTTTGTTAGGTCACCACACAGTGGCCATTATCAAAGGACAAGAGTCATACAAATTGCTTGAGAGATCTTGTTCCGAGATATTTAAACCGGTCAACATGTTAGTAAAAAACAAGACAATCACTGTTAATGGCACAGAGATTCCAGTAGAAGTGTACCTTGGAGGTGATTATAAGGTAAATATAATTGAACACAGCATTTTTAGCATAAAAATTCTTAATTTAAAGAACACACATTGAAGTTTGTTTTTGTTGTGCTCCAGTTTCTGCTACTCATTCTTGGGATGATGTCAGCCACATCAGATTATGCCTGCATCTGGTGCCTCATTCATAAATTGCACAGGTAAGAATATATAATCGTTTATGGTTACAGAGTAAGACCCAGTTATTAATTGACAAGGTTAGGGTGTCTAAGGTAAAATTTTTCACTCACCACCTAGATTTGTTGAATAGATTGAGAAATCTATATTAACCTTATTATAGGTATGACATGTCAAAGCCCAAAGACTTTTGCGGGGGAGATTTGGCCAGAACCACTTATTGATATTAAACTAGAGAATGTTGTTTTGGATGAGCTTCATTTGATTTTGCGTGTTACAGGTATGCAATACTTCTGGATTAATAACATTTTTCTTTTTTGCTGATTATTACTTATAGTTAATGAAATTACTAATATTCAACTCTTAACTTGTTAGAGCTCCCCTACCCTTACAAGAAAATTGCCATTTGCAAGACAGTAATTATTAGAAATAACAAGATCAGACAAGATAAAAGGGCACCCATTTGCAAAGCATGATAACAGTTTATATATTGTATGTCAGGATTACAAGTGAAAGCAATAATTTTTAGTGCTTTTATGTTTCTAGACAAACTGACAAAAAATCTGGTCATGGATGCCATAGAATGGAACAGGAAAGAAAACTTTAATAAAGCACCATCACAAAGATGTGACTACCACTTGCAGAGCCTTGTCAAATGCATATCTAGTTGTGGAGTATCATTCAGTGTCTGGGAATGTTGATTTTACAAAGAAATAACAACCAAAACACAGCAGAAATACTAGAAATATATGTTTTAACACGAAAAGAACAAAACGTAACAAGAACGTATACAAGCGCTCGCAATACAAACGCCCGCAATATTAATGTCCGTGCGCAGTACTTGATATTAGCATCCAGTAATAGTTGAGTGTCTGTAAAGTCCATTTTCAACAGAGAAAAGATGGATGCAAATGGGAAAGGAAGCGGACTTTACGACTTTAGAAGTTTGTTGGGCTCTGACAAGAAGTTGTTACTTAAAACTTTGCCAGATAAGTTGCCTGGAGTCATCAGACTACAATCAAGTGAGGCTGTAGTCAAAATTTGGAAGGTATAAATAATTTTCATGTGTGTTCAGATTTCAGCACCCATCTTGCCCTCATCTCCAACTCAATTTAATGATGTTATAAAGACATGTTTGTTTTATCACCGAACACTAAACAGAACATTCCTTTCTTATTTTGTCAAGGATTTTGATGAAATTTATCAGTTACTTGGATGCCAAAGCCCTACCGAAGAGACAATTATGAACTACTTTACAAAGGTATTACTGTTAATTGTTCTGGTTTCGTTTAAGATAGGCACAATAAAAAGTGTGTTTACTAATGGTCAATCTAGAAAAGATCCATACTCCCCCCCTCCCACGGAGGAAGTTGCTGCTGTCCAGAGGTGAAGGGGAACTATATTTCTTTAAGTGTATTATGATGTCCAAAGAGGGGTTAACTTCCAATTTGCTGTTCTCAGTACAAATTACAAAATCAAATATTGCATTTTAAAGGTGTTGAAAAGCTTAACGATGACTGCAGATGAATCCAATTCTAATTACTGGGAAACTGGTATTAAAGATACACGTTCAAAGCGAGCACGAATTTCTTGTGAAGGAGTTGATAACCAAGAGCCCTTGGATTTTGATGTGGATACCCTCTCAGTCCAGGAGATTAAAGAGATGCTCAAAGAAAGGGGAGTCAAAACAAGATTTAGGTACCTTAAAAAATTGAAAAAACAACTCATTGAATCTTTCAAAAATAAGGAAAGCAGGAGGCCAGTTGTGCCTGGGAACACAATCTCATATGTTTTCAAATATTAGGCAAAAAATTGATAAAAATGTAAAACTTAGGCCAGCACATATTGAAAACTAGGAAGCCCTAGGCCTAGCACATGTCATGAAATTTGTTAAACCAATAGACATATTGTTGTCAGTCTACATCGTGTTTGTATTTTAAACGATTTTGTTGGAAGTTGTCCTGCTGTCTCCCTTACATATTTACAGCTATTTCTGCAATACGATATTAATCCCTGGTTCAGGAATGTCGTTGTCTGTCAACATGTCTTGAATTATGATTGCAACATCGTCATCTTTTGCATGCGAGCTGCTTGGAGTCTGGAAACGTCCTAGTTTTAGGCGAGAAAGACTGAGAACAACCTAGAATTTCCCCAAATACGGCATTTCTAGGACGCTCTCAGACCCCTACGCGCACAACACTAGGACGTTCCCAGGCTTCTCAGCAATTTTTTGCCCTAAAAACATATAACAACAGACAGACAACTGAACATTTGGCATCAAATATATAGACCAAATCTGTCTCCACACAGTAATGCACTGATGTAAACAGTAAATCAAAAATTATAATCTATTCCTTGAATGATGTACAGACATACAGATTTACTGAATATTGAATGTAAAATGTTAGCTACTATTGAGGCAGTAATGACGTACCCCTAATACTCATTTGACTTGCTCCGTAACAATAACAACGTATATTATCAGAAAGTCTATAGCCATGATGATAGGATGGCATTATTTTCACTGTAGCAAGTATAGTAAGCTTTGATAAACTTCTATTTTCCCAAGGGCACTAAAACCCATTTGCTTTGAGACAAAAACGTGTTATATTTCATTATTGGGTGTATTTTCAAGTATATTTACATTTTATTTTTATGCCATACTCTATTTATAACATATAATATATATAACACTTAAGTAATATTTATACGAGAATTTTACGAGAAGTTGTCGACCCACAATATGGCAATAATGCTAGTGTAGATGACTCAGCTAGGTGGTAGAGGTATTTTCCCGTTATCTCTTAACCTACTTAACTGACATGTTGACAGCAATTTTCCATAGCCCTCTTTCCGACCTACTTTATTCGTCTTACTGCAATTTTCTCATATAGTTTCACGCATCATTTTTGCCGTTTATTGTGATCAAAGTAATTCTGACATACAAGCAGAAATATTTTTAATTTAAGAAGAAATTAATCTTCTTAAAATTCTAGTGTCTAAATTTTTCACAATTATTTTGCGCTGCCTTATTGACGCATTGCCAACATGGAATTCTTGTGACGTAAATCTACAATGAATAAGCGATGTTTTCCAGCGAAGCTTTGGAACTTAATGCAATCTGCAATGATGTCATTGTCTTTAACATCAATAATGACATCATGTATTTGCGTTATAAAAGAAGCCAACTGTTTACGTTTTTATTAAACTGAGAAAGTGACATAGTAGAAGAACAAGATAATCAAGAATAATGTTAAGAGCAAAAACTCAAAAGTCTATTATCAGTCGATGCCCTCTTATTAATTGTTCATACCGAAATTTTCGCCTGGATGATTTGAAAAATCACCTTAAATCAACAAGACACAAGATCACGAACGCTGATGTTATAAATAAGATCTTGGGAATAGTGAAAAGCAATTCACTGCCAACCGACTATGGCTTTGTGTTCAGAATGATAACATTGTACAAGTGCGTTTACCACAACAAGAAAACCCCTCTTTCGGATCATTTGTTCAAAACCAAACAGCAGCTAGCGTGACAAATAGTACACGATCGACACTACAGTATGAGAACACTAGTTCATGTGAAGATGTGTTGGAACGTGAGCATAACCAGCATGAAACAGAGCTTTCACAATCCGCTGTGGCAACGTCAACGGAATCGTCGAACGAACAGATGCACAATCTCAGAGGCGGTTGCGTCATTGAATCTCGCCATTCAAAAAATCAGTACTAACGAAAGAGACATGAAAACTGTACTGCAGCAAACAAAAACTGTTCTGGAAGACAAGCTGTCCGAAATAGACCAACGTTTGGAAAAGGCTGACAACATTGTGTCTTATGTGAACAATACCTCACAATCACTTGTTCAACTACAAATGGCGCATAATTGACTGCAAGTAAAGTTGCGACAATCACCAAGTCCACCTTCAGGAGCCTGCAGTTTATGCCAGCGCCACCACATGCAAATCCGACAGCATCGAGGTTTTTCGAGCGTGCAGAATTGGGTGGATTGCTCTGTTGTTCTGGATAGCGATCATCGAGTGCAAAAAATAATAAGCCACGAGAAGTCCCAATGTCATGCGATTTGTGTATCCGCTGAAGAACAAAGAAAAAGAAATACAATACAGTATTCACTTCTTGTCAACCAGCAGGAAAAAAACGAGGTGACTCAGCGATTCCTGTTAAGATGTTACGGGCTAATTTAGTGTCATGTGGCATACAACAAGTACCCATTTATGTCTTACTTGCATCACCTGCAAGGAGTTGAGGTCGGAAATCGTCATCTGACCGATATGGCAATGGCCAGTGCAACTGATTGTATCTATGATGTCCAGTTATGTTCTTTAGTCAAGTAAATTGCATCAATTAATCCTACTACTGGTCGTCTAAGACACTGCCACCTATCTATGGACAAAGTAACTGTTGAACATGTCACACGTCAAGTAATTAATATGCAAATTTTGGATAACAATGGTGAACCTGTTTGCATCAATGGCAACCAAAGTGTGATTTCGCGACACGAGGATCCACTT
The DNA here is from genome assembly GCA_963855995.1 of Muricea muricata. Classification (NCBI taxonomy): domain Eukaryota; kingdom Metazoa; phylum Cnidaria; class Anthozoa; order Malacalcyonacea; family Plexauridae; genus Muricea; species Muricea muricata. The sequence goes on from OY979716.1 coordinate 82,495,076, forward strand.
CCTGAATACACACAAAGCCTCGGTGACACACCAGTAGCGGATCATGCCAGTGATGCCCGAGGTGTATTTTGCCACGTACTCGATTTCCTTGAAAATGACCTAAAGATGTCCAAGGAAACAATTGCTAAGAGCGTGACGTCGTCATCTTCAGATTGCGAGGCGGTGTATACTGCAGACATTCAAGGTTGGCAAAGACTGTGGAAAGTAAAGTTCAATTGCGCTCACTTGCATTTTGCTGACAAAGCACACAAGCTTGAGTCGATTGTGGGTAAGATACGAAAACAACCAGAATTCAAATGGCTCGATGACGTTCTTTCCAAACTGGACATCATGATTTCCAAAATATGCCTGTCGCCTAAACAACAAAGGAACATTAGATACGCTGCATCATTCAGTGAGTCGGTAGTGAAGAGCATGAAAAGGCTGGTTGAAACCAGATTCATTCGCTATCTTGTTGGCTCAATTGATGCACTTCTTGCAAACGCCTATATTTTGGAGCTAATGTGGCAAGAGCAATCCGCTAACGGCGACGTGGATATTCAAGGCCACTTGAAGAATCTGGTGAGTCCTCTCTTTTTGCCAACTCTATTGATAGTAGCCGATGTATTTAGCCAGTCTGTTTTTGCCAGCGAAGCATCCCAGTCTGACATATATCCACTTTGGGATGACGAGGCAAACGTTGACCGATTTCCCGCCAATATCAAAAGAATAAATGATCTACCCCTGGCCGATAATCCCCTAAATAGAAGAGTTCGACTTCATCTTCCAAACATTGCTACAGGTCATTTTATGCCAAATCCAAGTAGGCACGAGCAGCAAATAAAAATTGGACAATACAATGTGCATTTTCCACCGCAGCTCAGAAATCGGGAGCGGCAGTTGACACTAGACGAGATCACGAGGTGTTCACATCGTGAAGGTGTTTGATGTGAAGTCATTCGACTTCCATGATCCTGAAAAACTCAGCCAGCAATATAACTATGAATTTGTTTCAGCTGCCGGTCATTTTAATGATGGCAAGCTTTCATTCCCTGAAAGCCCATGTAGCCCGTTGTGCCATGGAGTTGAATGTGAATGTCTTCTGAATCAATTTAAAACATTCAAAGAACGTGTTCGGGACAACCAAGATCGTTTCAAAGATGTTTGGTTCGTAGAAAATGAAGCTGGTCAAGTCAAATGGAATACCACAACTGTTCTTAGCTACTTCCACAGAGTTGAGTATGGCTTGCATGAAGATATACCAGACCTTGCAGAACTAATTGAGATCTGCCTCATCATGTCACGATCTCAGTCTGGTACTGAACGTGTAGGCACGTTGACCAAAGACGTCTCAGATAAAAGATTCGGTGAAAAGTACAACGAGGCCCATGAGGAAAAAGGAAAAAAAGACAGGGTAAATGAAGAAACGTTTATTCATGCAAACCCTGTCCCCCTGCATTGCTTACCACTCCAAGACGTAAACAAAGAATGGGCAAAAAAACATCTGCCCGCTCTTACGAGAACTAATCCAGATAAAGAAAGTTCTACGCTAAAAACTCTAAAAAACAAACAACCAACTGTTAAATTTTGGTTTCACTGAAATTGTTTTGAAATGAACACTGTTTTAGGGTGTCTTTGGAATGACATTAGCAATAGTGATAAGTTATTAAAATTAATATAGCAACTTCACCAATTCAGTGGCATGGCTAACCCCACAATTTTATCCTGCTATGGCAATTACAACTGTATAATCATTTTTAGTTTCTATACAAACTGATTGTTTAAATGTTTTTACAATCAATGAACACGAAAATAAAATATTTAATATTTGCATATCAAGCAGGACTAAATCGTCGGTCTGGCAAGTGTATTGTATAATCTTATAGATTAGTATTCAGATTACAGTGACTGAGAATATGATAGCTAACTGATTGATTGACAAAATCATTAATTGCTTACAATACCAGTACGAATGGTAATACTAAATAGACTTTTGAAGTTGCATATGCAAAATGCATATGCAAATGATAATAAACAATATAATAATACAAAATGTTACACATATATCAATGGTCTTATTGATTACCTTCTCCCAACAGACCCAGTTCCCCTCCGAAATAATTACCAGTTGGGTACTTGACAATTGAAGAAAATTAGGCTATTAATTTTCTAAACACTAAACCCCAGGTACAAAAAAAATGCCATTTGGAACCCTGGAAAATGAGCCACTAAAATCACAGCAATGAGTAAACTGCATCTGTTGGTATTTGCAGGTGGGAAACACTGAAGGGTGCCTAGCTTTGCAAAATTTAATGGCAAATGTACTGGTGCTTATAAATGATATTTATTCATACAGTTCATAAAATTTAAACATAAATTACAAAACATTTTACAAATCAGTTGAAAACTTGTATTTAACATCACATATAAAATTATAAAATATTCAGTTCCTTGTATGTTTGCATAGTGATTTTCAAATTAAGATATAATTTTGTGGAAGCACCACGTAAGTGTATTATCCCAGAGCTTTTCAAAGTTTCAAATCACAACATTTTACCTATTTAGGGACAATAGTCGCATCATTATTAGCAGTGATGAAGACCCAAGCTTACGGATCGAAAGCTCTGCGATAATAAATTTACGTGGTGTTTCCACAAAATTATATTTTAATATAAAATATGTTGGTTATCCTCTAGTTAGGTAATGTACCTTACAAAATATTTTCTGTATTACATGCTTTCTGGATTAATGATAAACAAACTTTTTCAATGGGCACCTGGCCGCCTTCACTAACTTTCCATCCTTTGCGGTAAATTTTTTCTGTGACCATGACAACACTGGTCTTGCCTTAAGTGGGAAGTCCACAGCAACTCCTTCACCATCTGAATTGATACAGTACCACCAATCCTCTAATCTGATCTGGTCATCTAAATCTGATCTGGTCATCTTTTTCAAAAAGGTGATTGCCACGATGTTCTGAGGCTACTCCCTTACCGCAGGTGACATATCTCCAACCATCCAGACCCATGTTTATGTATATTGGGGATGGACGTGGACTTTTTAAGGCGCTTGTCAATCCAACACAAAAATTGCGGCACGCTTCTTCTAATCAACTGACTGTAATTTGTGTTTTGTCATAGTTCCTGTGTAAAGACAAAAATATTAATAACACATTCTCAAAAATGTATATACAACAAACAGGTTCTGTCAACTTTCGTGCCACACTACAGTATATATTTAATACTGTTAACCATTTTAATATTCACTTTCACTAACATACAAAATTAGCAAAGTATTGCCAATAGGTGGACTCCCATGTGGCATAAATATACTACAAGTGAATGTAATTTTGGAAACAAACCTCAACAAATCCGTAGTCAGGTTACTTTCAGGCTCCCACGATGAAGCATCCAGAGACCAATTTTTCCATTTAATCAGGTATTCAAAATCCTATATAATAGATCCATACACTGTAAGCATTTAGACAAGTCAAATTCTACAAATGAACAAAATACAGCATATAGGTGACAAATTAAATGAGTCAACGATCAGCTACAAAATGACATATTTGCGACTTACGTAATAAGTCTTACGCCTTGTGATAACCCGCTCCACTTCGAAAAATCTACTCTTCGATCGTCGGGCTGTATCATATAATACAGCTGAAGAAAAAGAATTTAATTGTCTGTAATCGACAGTTCGACCATGTTTCTGACCTGTCCCCATTTTGATCAAAACAACAGGACACTAATGGATACTGAATGGATATCGGGAGGTGTTGAGGACATTGCGCAAATAGCCGCTGGGGATATAGCACGGGCTCAAATGTCTGTGATTTCTGGCCATGCAAATATGCCAGAAGAACCATGTCAGAAACTGTCAGGGGAAAGTTTTTTAGAAGGTATAGTACCAGTATTCATCAGATACATATTTCATTCCATGATTCTGCCTTTAACGCATAATCATGTCTTGATCCAAGGCTAGGTTGTATAGTATTAACTAAGCAAGCTCACAGGTTGCATTCATTCCAAATATAGGAATTTCAAATATGCCAGAAGAACCAGGTCAGAAACTCCCAGGGGAAAGTTTTTTAGAAGGTATAGTACCGGTATTCATCAGATACATATTTCATTCTATGATTCTGCCCTTGCAATGAATGGCATAGTGTCAGAAATTTTGTTTGGTACATATATTGCATGCATGCCAAGTTCATTTTTCCATGAACAGCAATGTGTATACCGGTACTTTTATTGTAGTAGCAAACAAGTAGTAACGTATGATATAGTTTTTATTAATAATTTTATTTAAATACATATATAGATATTGACACCTGCTCAGAATTGAAACAAAAAGATGAAAAAGGTATGTCTATAAAGGGTATAATATATAGTACTATTGTTGAAAATGGATGATATCATATGCAGAGCATTATAATCTGTCACTGTATTATTGTTACCACAAACATGTAAGATCTATATATAGTTGATCATTGTTTTTGTGCATTATCCTCTAAGAGATGCTTACAGAAATTAAACTCATAATATAAGCTACAATGCATTATAGATATGTATCCTTCATTTTAGCGCATATCATTGGTGAACTTCACCGGAAAACTGCGGCAAATGCTTTTTGGGAATGTGAATTGTACGGAGAGCTCTCACAGAGCAATATAAGTGACAAGTGGTTATTTACCAAAGAGGGTCCTGGTAATGAGAATGAGCTGTCTGGTATGAAAGATGATGCTATTGAGTATACAGTAAGGAAACGGACCTCAACAACATATGATCATGAATGCCATAGAGGTTGTGCGTTAAAGGTAGGTTGATGAATACTTTAACAAGTACAGCATGCATTTTAATTTGATAACTTACAGTACTGGTAGCACAGGAAAAGACTAATTTAATGACAAATTAATCTACAATAATGTACTACAATGACGTAATAAAATGTATATGTTGTTTGCTTAGGTTGTGGCAAGTTATATGTTCTTGATGGAATTGGAAGTTGTCCTATGCACATTGCATGTTCCCTGTTGCTGTAACCATTGCTGGGTATGAAAAGGAAATTAATTACCCAAAGATTTGTCCAAGGAATCCAGAACACCTGTCAGCATTTTGTGACAAGCATTGCAGTTTGGTGAAGAAAAGAGGTGTCCCAACTGAATTAAAGCTGTTTCTACAGTACTGCAGAAATAAAAATAAAGGTAAATATAAGCCTATATTGGGGTTTTTTTAGATAAAAAATATAGGTTTGTGACCATGTTGTATAGGGAATTGTTTGGATAATAATGCTTGTATTTACAGTAAGGTATGGGTTTATTGTTAGTGACATTTTTCAGAATTCTGAAACTGACATTTAAGTGCAGTAAAGCTTAAGTCATTGAAGAAAGGTGAATGTGAGATTACTCCTTCATTGTATAGTTTATGCTGCATACCCACTAGTATTAGTATTTCACCATGTTTATAATCTTTAATGTTTCAGATCCTTCTATTGTGGCTTGAAGAAATTGAATTTGAGATTGTTGACACAGTTGAGGACAATGCTGCAGTGTATCAAGGTACAGTTGTGCCAAAATTCTGTGTGGATATTTAAATGGTATTTACAGATCAAGTAGACTACTTGCAACTTGTCATTATCACTACAGTATTATAAACGCCTTTAGCACCACTCGACAATTAACTTGGTAGTCAAACATGTTGTTTTACAACCAGTTAAAACATTGTAATGAGAGATACTGTATGTGGAGTTTTAAGCTTGGAATGATCTAGAGCACAGTTCATCGTTACCTTCAAAACTCGTAATGTTCTGCTGATCAAGTTACATTGTTTAAAATAATGTTCAAGTTTTGTTCAATTATAAATTTTTCAGGTACCAGAAATTTTATGGCAAAGCATATTGAAATAATAGAAGACTGCAAAGAAGTTGCAGTGGTGTCTTGCAACAAAGATACAGTCGGGAAAATTCGCCTCCAGAAATGGTCTAGGGAATTTATATAATTGCTTCAGGTGGTGGTCACATCGAATACTGCCCACCTCTCCATAAGTGAGTATTACTGTACTCCTGAATGCCATGGTGTTAAACATATTGTAGTAGATTAATATACAATATACAGTACAGTATGTCCAGCGGCAGACTAGGACGTTTTAACGCTCTTTTCCACGGAAGATTTTAAACTTCTATGCTCTGATCTTGTTCCTAAGAAAGAAGAGTGGGCAACTATTAGTGTTTGATGGTTTTCTTTACAAAAGTTACGTTCTGAGCAGCATTTGCTGTAATGACTTTGACTTTGCGTGACTTTTACATCACTTTATGAGTCCACACTTCTATATCCATTGACATATAATTATTATATAACAATATTCCATTAACATAGATGCAGTATATCAGTGGTCATGTCCAACTCTAACAATATTTTTTTTTACACAAGTCACGCAATTGATTCAAAACGAGCAACAATATTGAAAATTTATTCACCCAAATCATAAATTTTCGAGAAACTGTAGGGAGCCACCCTAAATGATGGTTTGATCAATGTAAACTATATATGTGTACTTTTATGTCAAATATTGTTGAATTTGCCCTCTTAAATTTCTCATGAGACTGTGTCAATGAGACAAGCATGGTTACTTACATATACATACATATGGTACTGGACTGCAAAGGTGATGCTGAAAACTTTATATACATTTACCTTCAACTGCCGTTAGACTTCTGTTCAAACCATCCTTTAACATTTCAATCTCATTTAATCTCCGTTTCTCTAAGGAAAGAGAAGACAAAATTTGTAAGATGTATACACTAGTACAGTAATCTATATTCAATTGTAGTCTTCTATTTAACAATTAGACATGTGACGAAATTAGCATGGAGGCTGTCCGTATTTGTCTCAAATTCATTTTTTTCCATTGCACATTATGTAATTTACCCAATTGTAAATAGTCATTTTAGGCTTGTAAATGCCTATGGAGTAAACTGCAGGTCTTTAAATTAAACATGTAATTTATTAAAATATAGCAAATTATTATTGTATTAAATTATTTAAGGTTTGCCTCAATTGGATGTATTCTTGACACATAATACGTATTGCACATATTTACATAGCAAACAAGTAGTATTTTTAAGAGCAATACTAAGTCTATCAATGAGGTTCAGTAGACCATATACATTAATTTACCCTTCATTAAAACACTGTCCGGTAATTACTTCACAACAACATCGTGTTCAACTTAGGATCACCCCTTAAATCACACTTAAATGGAATGGAGTTCAAGTTGGTTTTTTCTCAATGGCCATACAAAGCAGAACATTCTTTAACACATGCATGATAAAAAATGTTGATCAATTCCATCGATCTGCGGTGTTCCTAATTTGAAAACAATGTAGCTATGATGAAATAGAAAGGCCTATTGCATGTACTTTTCCGTACAGCAAAGGAAATTGCTGGCGTTGCGGCAACTTCTTCATTTCCTTCCAAAGAAATTCCAGTATCTTTAAGAAAAATCATTATGGGAACCACTCAGTATTGTGATTAAATAAAAAAGGACGGTATCGAATAACATTTATCGTTTCAACATCATAAAGAGCATAACATTACGGATACGTGTGTATATAATCATAATAATAAAGTTAAGAAGCTCTTTGTACTCGGTAACTACTGTCATGCTACATAGTTGTGGTCTAACTACAGTTTAGCGAAAAAATATCTTTCTTAATATATCACTTAAAGCACCAGTGTCACCCGCTGCGCATCCTGTTCTGCGCATAACAATGAGTAACCGGATATTGCCCGGAATGTATCGGAAATATTCGGTTAAAGCCAACATGGAGGCCTCAACGAGCATGGTAAGTATGATTAAAAATGTGCATATATTTACATTTATATCAATAGCGGAAGACTAAACGACTAGTGTATTTGGTACAGGTTACAAGTTGCAGTTGCAAGAGTTCCTGTGCGACAAAAAGAAAAGAAAATACAAAGCGCGGATGCCCATGTAAAGCGAAGAACATAATGTGCTCTACCAACTGCACATGTGGAACTCAGAAAACACCTTGTAAAAACAGGGTATGTTACAAATGCTATAAATACAGTAACAAATCTACCAAGTAGGCATTTTCATTTGTGTTTTTACATACAATTGTGATATAGGAAAATGTAAGCGAACACGAAACAGGCCGTGGCAAATCACATCGAGCAAAGCGTTCGAAATCAAATGTGGAATTCCGTGGCTTAACACAGCGTAGGGCTGACAGTCAGGAAACCGAAGATCAGCAGAGAGAGAGAAAGAAAACAGCGATGTAAAGGTTAGTAAATCTTTGCTGCCGCTACCGGATTGAATACTGATAAGACAATCAAGATTTAACACACACATATATACATATACTTATATACATATATACATATATACATATATACATATATACATACACATACACATACACACACACATACATACATATACACATACACATACACATACACGTGTGTGTGTGTGCGTGTTAGTGCGTGTGCGTCTGCGTGTAATTTTTGTATAATTATTGATTAATTTTTTAAACTATTCAATCAATGGCTGTTACTCAGAGTTTCATGCAATCTTTATAGAAAGCAATTATCAGACAATTGAAGATTCTGTTGTTTGCTTACGCAAAGTATCTGGCGTATGAATCACAATAGTTTGAAAAATTAATCAATAAATAATTATACAAAAATTATATAGCTCTGCTGATCGTATTGAGCACTCTTTATTTTGTATACGTTTTAAAAGATTCTACATTACAATATATATATATATATATAATATAATATATATATATATATATATATATATATAATATATATATAATGTAATATATATATATAATATAATATAATATATATATATAATATATATAATAAGATACTGTGGAAATCCATCCAACCATCTAATATTCGGGGGTCAAAAACCTTTCATTTTAGGAAATTATCATTACTATGGTGAACTGGAGAAGCAGTTGATAATAATGAAATATGTTTCCAATGTTTATAAAGTTTTGTTTCTACTTTTGTTTCAAGTTACACATTCAATCATTCTTTTACCTACAGTATTAATCTACATGAACTTAATGTAGATTGACATGAACAAAATTTTGTGGTAGTTAGGTATTGTAGCTTAATTTGATAAGACTTGATGCTATGTCAGCTAGTTTATGTATTCTAATTTTTAAATTGTACATAACATCAAATATTATGTTAAACCCACAGGCATTTATTCAAACACTTGATGAGATGACAGTGAAAAAGCTGGCAATAAGAAGCCTACAAAGAGGAATAGGGAGCATGGAATACATCTAGAGTCTTCTTGTTGCAGATGACCTTGACGAAGGTGCAGATGTTTTTGCTGTTGGAACGTCTGGCGAACCAAGTGAACAACAAGAGGATGTTGCTGCAGGTGTTGATGGAAGTGAGTCTGGTCAGCGGCAAGGTGCTTTATTAACAACACAAAATGAAGGTATTCCAGAATGGTGTGTCTGTTCCAATTGTCGACCTATGCCCCAAGAGATTGAAAACAAGTGTGGCAAACTAAAAAAATGCATAAACCTATCATCACTGTTTGCAAAGGTATGCCTGGACACTGATGTGCTTGAATTGTGCATACGCAATACAAGTGACATTAGGAATGACAGAGAAGACACTAGTTGCAGGGCTTTTCGTAAAGCTGCATACAGGCAATTTATTTTGTCTCGATATGGGTATCTGGGAAAAGGAAACCGCTGAGTTTGTCCATCATGTGTCATTTTAAAGATAAGGCAGCGCTATCCATCTGTCACTGGAGTTTACATGGGCTACAGGGAACGATAAATCCGAATACTAATAGGGGATATTATAACAGGGGATACTTAATATTATTAACAAGTTCGAGTGTAAACATTTGATTGTTTAATTAAAATCTGCTTTTTCATTGTGGTATGTCCTTCGTTGCTGGTGCTAGTGTGTGTGCAATGGTGGGAGCAATGTTTCCTGGGTCACTAACATCTAAGGGAACTTCACAGGTTACACCATCAAGATCACATAATCTTCGGTTGATGATGTTTGCCATTAGAATCGGAATGTAGTCATATCCTTTCTCAACCTTGACATGCTTTAGGTCCCACTGCCTGGTCCTTCGGTTGTATCATCGCGTTACAATTTCAACCCCAGATTTGCTTTCAGCATTGGGAAGATTTGCGTGGTAATTCCAATCAATTACCGCCAGTTGCTTTTGAGCTTTTTATACTCTATAACTGATGAAAAATTTATACATTGGAACATGATTTTGCAACATAGGTTTTGCAATACAGTTGGCGTGAAAAGAATTGTTATCCTACATACCTGAAGGGCACTCTTTTTGGTGTGTACACCAGGCTCAGGCTATTGACACACTCTATTTCTCCAGTGTGTCTGTCAAGTCAATAAGGTTGATTATATTAAACATGTGTTCATGTTAATATGCAGGGAATCTGGGTGCATGTGGGGGTCAACTTAAACATTATCAATTGTTTGGCTGCAGTGGAGTAGGCAAATGACATTAAATTCCAGGTATTTCTTTCCTAAACAAGGTAAACACATACAGTAAACACTGAATTTACTCAATATAGAGTTGACTGCCACTGCAATTTATGACGTGTAAAACCCAACAATTATTACAAACTTTAAAAGAATTCCTCACATCAATTTTTACAAAACAGCTTGTCTGTAATAACTTTCCAAGCTAACTGACATCTATTATACTATTTCTTAGAAAACCTTCTTACCTGAACCTTGTATAATATTTGAAGCTGTCTAACAGTTCAGGGTTCAAGATCACCTTTTGAAGCTCAACAAAATCTTTGTCACGCCGATCAAACCGAGGAAGATTTTCATCATGAGCCCCTTCTTCGTGATGGCATTTACCAGAAAGCCAATCATGGTTATTGCAAACATGATGTAATAATCCTATCCACATGTCCTCTAAATTAAAAAAAAGGTGTTGTTTAGTCACATGCTTTTCATTTGACTACATTTTTAATTGGAAAATTTTAAAAAATCAATATCGAAAAATAAATAAAAACCTTCATCAGTTTCAATGCTTCATCATCAGATATTGATTCATCTTTCTGGCATTCACTGGCACAAAACCAAAAGTGGCGAACTATGTGGCTTGACCAATCTTTTATTTTCGCCATTGCTTTAGGTTTACCAAGCTACAGCAAAATGAAAAAATAAGTAAGATAAAAGTTAATGAAAGCAAAAAATGCCGCCAAGCCCTGACAGTTGGCTAAGTTCATTATACGATCTTGTAGAATGTTGACTTATTGTACAGTACCTTGTCAAGGCACTTCTTTATAGACTTTGCCTTGTGCCAAATGTCAAGACTGTGCTTCATCTTTTTAAAGTCAGTTTCTGAAATGATAATCATTGACAAGTTAAAAACTAATGTAAGATTTGTGATCAGAACAGTTAAAACACAACCATTTGAACTTTGATTCAATTAAAATTAACCTTTGTATTGTTTTTATACCAGGTAGCTTTAATTGAATGAAAATTCCAATGGCCAGGTTCTCACAATTTTTGTTACAAGGACAAAATATGCACAAAACAAACATTACATCATTTTTAAAAATCACTACACTCAGATAAAATTTAAACTAATACCAGGGACGTAGCCAGGGGGGAGCCGAGAGAGCCGCGGCTCCCCCCCTTTCGTTAATAAAGAGGTTTACCAAAGACGACACAAAGCCTTTGACAACGCCAAAGCGAGGTAAAAACGATGTGGAAATGCCATGAGCAAATCTGGAGATGGGCAATCACGGCATTTAAGTCGCATGACGTCACGTCTCTTTGCTAAAACACCCTAGTATTTAACATGATAGGCGCGTCAAACCTATCATAGTTATTAGTATCTGCATGGCTCCCCCCTTTGAAAGTTCTGGCTACGTCCCTGACTAATACATCATTAAAACACAAACTAGGACGGGATAAATTCTTGATATATCTACTACACTTTAATTACTGGCATGTCAATCATGCCAATAAAGAAACTAATTCATTTTGAAAGTATAAAATAGAAAAAAGAGGTTCAATTTAATGCATGTTGCTACACCTAAATTCTTGAAACTTTCACACTTATAATCAAAATATACAATGTCAGTGTAGAAGTAAAAAAAATTAGCAAAATGCAATGTGGTGATTGTGTTGTGTTTTTCATACTTTAAAGCTTACCTAACATTTTCTTCACAGAAGATGAGGCATCTGTGACTAACTCAACAACATTTAGGTCTTCTTCAACTTTAATCAGAGATTTCTTCAACCCTTCTACTTCCATATTACCAGAAACTAGACCAACATGCGCTTATCCACAATTTGGACATTTAAAATGTATTTAGAACTAACTTCCATTAGGAAGTAGCATAAATTCTTTGCACTGAAGCCAGGAGAATCACACTGACCATCCCCACTAAGTATGATATCCTGACCTCAAAATTCATTGATCAATTTGCCTTTCATCCATTCCCACCACTCATTCACTGCTGGCACAAGATACAATCTCTGCATCCTGAAGTATGAGGACTTGGATATGAAGGCTAGATTCATGCTGTCAGCCAAGTGCTTCACTTTTCCAAAATTATTTCCTGACAGTAATACTGCTGCAGCAGTTTGGAGGTTATTCACATACATGGTATTTAGTTCATGTGACGAGCAGAACCTGAACATGTGTCCAGATTCACAGGAAATGTTGGCGACCAAAGTTGTCCCAGTAAGGTGATGTGTCACATTTGGGATGTTAGTGCAACCTGGGGTTTGACAACGTTTTGCAAATACACCAAGCAGCAAATCCAAAGAACAAATGAACTGCTGTTCCGTGGCCATCTTAAACTCTTCATAAATGGTGTATTTCTCATCCCCTCTGCTAAATTTCTGGTGTGGCCCAAACTCAATTGTGCTTTTGTTCTTTGAAGCATCATGTAATTCATTTTCAGAATCAGGTGGATCATATTGTGTCCCATCAGAGTCAAAATCATCAAAAGCTTCATAAAAGACCAAACTGTCCTCATCGTCATCATTCCTGTTGACAAATAGATTTTTTTAATATTCTCTTTTCATCACTAAACTATAAATTAGTTATATTACAGTAACTTGCATAAATTAATATATTTCTCTTAGGATATCAACCATTATTAATAAATGGCAATGTATCCACTCTAATTTACTTAATTGTTCACACTTGTTTAACACCACACATTCAATTAATCCCTTGTGCATGAAATCATAGGAGCACAACCAATATAAAAAGAATTACCTACCAGAACTCAAGTTGATCAGAATTTTCTTCATCATTCAGCATCTCAATTGCCAAGGCAAGTATGGTCATGTAATCTATTTGAGAATTAGATAAGATGTATTTTATCTTATTAAAACTTATTAAAATGGTAGAGCTTATATCTAGGGATAAGTATTAAGTTGCCTTGCATTGGCAAGTACCGGTATAGAAAAAGTAGGACTTACCCAATAATTTCAAGAATCATTTCTTCAGAATCATTCTCTATTTCAACATCTGAGTACATAGACACATTTGCTCTGTTTATTATGGAATCTCGCTTGTCAACAAAACTATACGAGACAAGATGTTGAATGTGAGACCAGGATTAGTCATGTTGACTTAGAAACATTTTCTGGTTTGAAGTGGTTATTTTTATTAATAGCAAGCTTTTAACTTCCAGTCTGAAGTCTTTGACAGGCTATTACAGGAAAACGTTGAGTATATAATAAAAAATTATGACTGCTTACCTCAACTGAAGGGAGGCATCAGATACATCATAATCCATGTCTATCTGGGGAGCATCATTATGCTGGACATGTAGAGGTGCTTGACCTTGGTGGGCTATTATGACTCAACATGAGAATGGACAGCCTCACAAGTGACTTTCATGGGTGTAGATGTTCTTATTTCTAAATTCAATAAATATTTTATCAATAAAAATACTAAAAAAACTGTTCAAAGCCAAAATCTTCTTTATCTTGCATTGCATCAGTGACTGATCAGTCTGCTTTGATATTTTTATAAAGGAGTTTTACAGCAGTGTCTCCTATTTATACCTATAAGGTATTAAAGACAAGACAATTTCTTCACACCTTGAGTATCGTCAACGTGTTCTTCTGCCATGTGACTCTCAGTATTGGCTTGATACAATACATCTTCTGTGTCTACAGCCAGAGTGGATGCATTTCGTCGCCGTGCTGATCGCACAATTCTATTTGTAGACGATTCTCTATTAAAGTATCAAAATATATTAGACTGGGTATGAATTATATGCATTTTATTTAGAAAAGAAATAAGTTGAAACTTACCTTCGACGAAACTCTAACGACAGCAAGTGCGCAGCAAAATCACTGTCACTTGATTTATCATAACCTGCCACAACTTTCGCATCTGTCCACGAATTAAATATATTCAGATTAAAATATATTCTTTTATGTTCACTTTCCCACACTTTCCTGTAATCTTTTTGACTTGGAAACATCTTTTTCCTACCCGAATTTTGCCTAGAACCGCCATGCGCGCCCCCAGTGTTGGACGCCATATTGAAATTTGATACTTGAAAAAGTTCACCCAATCTTTTCAAGTTTACAGATGCGCAGAACAGGATGCGCAGCGGGTGGCACTGCTGCTTTAAAATTGGTGTTACCACTTTGTTTGATTATATCGTCATTAGGAAATTCAGCTATCATTTAAAAAAAATACACTCCTGTTCCACACTTACCATCAAGCGAACAGTTTTCTTTGATGACTGATACTAACTGGTGTGTATCTACATAAAGAGAGATTAGTAAGTAAATACTACAGTAGCCTCCGGTGCCCCTGCACCCTTGTTAGCATATTTCACTGTGTAAAAACCGATTAGTAATACAAACAAATTAATCAAGTAATCACCTTCGCTCGAGAAAAAATTAGCAAATGAGCTGACTGCAGTACTTTCGCAAGATGTGTCTAGTTTTGGATTTATTGCAGCGCGCAGTTTGGTAATTGTATCGTGGAGCTGTTTTTCTTCGGCTTTCCAACGCCAGATTCCCGATCTCTTCAGCTTGCGTCAACTTGATTTTCTCTCGTGACAGATCCCTTTGAAGCTTCTTTTTGTCACTTATCATCAAAATGTTGTGTTCTGCTAAAGCGTCCAACTTTTCTTCACCTCATTCATTTCTTGGTTGTAATTCTCATTGATATTTTCTTCGTTGTCCCCTTCATTTCCATGTTCGATGTAATTATCAGTATCTCGATCGTCATCTCTACCACACGCTACATGTAAAGAATAAAAAATCTGTTAAAATACATAATTATTTTAAAATTGCATATTTAATTACCTCTTTGTTTTCCCAAGTAATTTCATTTGATTTTATTACACCTCATTAGTCCATAGGCCAATACTGTTTGTTTTTGTGAAATAAATTTTCCTTATATTATTATGCCAATATATATTAGGACAATATTCCAATTTAGAACTATTTGCAAATTGCAAGTAACATTCGCCAGTTGATACCTTTGTCAATCAGATCAAGTAAATCTCTGTCTACCACACTTCTTGGGATTTTGATGCAGCAGCGTTGTGTGCCTTCAAACACCCCAGAGTGATCAACGGATGTTCCCTCGCTATAACCAGAGATTGATCTTCTTAATTTGGTTAAGTTGAAGGAAGTGTGTTTCTCGGTTCTTTTCCTGATGATTTCCAACACCTCTTGTAAGATCAAAGAAGTGCATGTTCATCCTCCTTTGCAACAGTTCGAACTCAAGGACAAATGCATTTTTGCAAATCCTGCAAAAGGAATGTTGAGGAAATTACTTGAACATACAGCATATTGAACTTTACAAAGTATATTGGTCTCAAATTTGGCATTTAATATCAGTCCAGTTTGGTATCCATCAAAAATAATTGTCAAAAATACTCTTAATTTTGCAATGAAGGCAAGTGAAAGAAATCGCAGTGCATCAGCATAAAACCTGGTCAGTGTATAGTATGTACAGCATTACCTTATCTGGACCAGTTGTGTTCTGTAGAATTTCCTCCAAGCATTCAAAGAACTCGGTGACATCATTCAACTTTTCCTGGGTATTTACCGCTGAACTTGGCGGGATGATCTTTCGCACGTAGGGCAGGAATGTCTGCTCAATAAATTCTTCAAAACCTTTATATGATATCAAAGGTGCTGCAGTTCTTCAGTCCCCGATGTTGTAGTCATCAATAATCTAAAATGATATAAAACAAAATTGGCATTCCTGATGAATATGATATCAATTGTCTGTTTGTAGTATAATTTTTTTTTTATTTGATTTATAAAAATATATTTTTGCAATGTAATTGATTGAAATTTTATACAATCTTTTTCTCAGTATTCTAATAGAACTGCTCGAAAGATGCCTGACTTGCATTGTCCAAACGTAATTCACCTCGTGAACAATAGCCTTGTAGAGTCCATATAATTTGTGCATGCAGGGAGGAAGACTAGGATCTTTTTGCCTGAAATAGGCAGTCTCTTGATCCACCAAGTTGTTGTTGTTGGCCAACCTAATTATCCAGGGAATACACCCTGTATTTGCCTGTTCTTCTAAACAGTCGGTTGCTTTTCTGTATTCCACAGGATCCTTATGTACTCAATCACTAAACTGCTGTTTGAGCTACAGTATTTGTGCTTGTGTTATTAGAAGTGTATATAGGCACCTGACATCATCATGCAACTCAAAGTTGATCGCCAACACGACATTTGTAAAGGGTATCTCCTTTCCTCTCCCTTTCGTGCGTTTACCCTTCGAGTCAAATGTCCCTGTCAATAGCTTTCTAACATTTGACGGGTAAGTTGGGTCATCCCAGCATAATGGCACTGTTGTTTTATTGAGAGTAGGCTTTGAATCACTTCGCAGGTAGCTTGTGACCCGACATTGCAACCCAACATCGCGGCTATCACGTTGATTGTCCTTGACTGCCTAGAACTAGGGGCGCCTATAGCCATTGGAGCCGGGCATGCATCTACAAAAAAATAATAATTGCCAAAATGAAAGTATGTGTCTTATGTAGATACTGGCAATAAGAAGGTCTATCGTCGCAACTCATGTATAGTATTTGTTAGAGCTTACCAGCAATGGCGTAAGGGTAGTGGAAACAAGCAACTGCTCCAGCGATCATCTTGACAGATTGGTAAAAATTGATGTTGAGTACAGGCAAAGCTGTATCACAAAAAAATATTCCAATTGAATGGTGACGTGGGATGACTGATGTCCACTCTAAAATCGGTATTGACGAAAAGATCTTCGTGTGCGTTGGGACATAGGTACAAGTCCATCCACATATACTCTGTCATTTTCATTGATCACTTCACCTTACCAATTGAACTGAAAGAGAAATTTACTTTATATTTTCTTTTTATCAGCGTGTTAAAAATTTGTGATTGATTTTCACCAACAAATTTATCTATGCACCTGGATCCGGCTAAAAAATATATACGTTTAGCCAGACTATAGTTTACTAAGTTTAGTACAAAACATAATCGGAACATTAGCATCTTAAAACCCAGAAAAAATGAGTTAATTTAACAAGTGTCAATGGGACCACGGCGTTATTTCGTGTTCTTAGTTTCAGCCAATAGACATTACCCGAATTTGCTTGAGTGCACACGGAAACACTATCTTAAACATGAGGCAAATTGTGTTGTCTATTGTCAATGGGGTTGGTTTTATTTTATTTTAACAATACTAATTATATATTACAGTGTTTGAGGTTGCTTTTTTATCCTTCTTGGTCCAAGTATTTATACAGAATCCTATATCAATCATGTCCTAAATACGACATATATGCGCGTCACTTTGAAATTAAAATGTTTCTGAAAACATTAAAAGGGAAGAGACTTTGTCCTGTGTGTAAAATTAAAATTATAAAATTGCATTACAAACCTGAACAAACTAATTTAAAACGTATACGTCTTTCTGTGGATCTCGTTTGACACCACGTTTCACGAAACCTTGTCTTCCTACAACAGTCACTGCTTTTTCGACTTGCCACCATTTATAAAGTATTCAAGGACATATCTCTGAGAAGGGATTGTAACTGGCAATCTTTGACGTCATCCCAAAACACTCCACCGTAATCTGCTAACGCATGATTGAGGGCGTTTTTAAACTTTTTAGCCGAGTCCAGGTTTGTGCAGGATGTTTGTGGAACAGCTTAGTGTGGTTCTTTTAGTTCCTTTCTGTTCTTCCTTCTGTGTACACATTTTATTATATTTAATTATTGTTGTATGCAGTAAATTGTATTAAATTAAATTAAAACATTTCCTGTTAGAAAAAGAGGCGAAGTCATGTTAATTAAGCAACACACTACATTACTCTTTAAAAATTAGCTGTATAGCGATGTTTTTCTAATTATGTCTAATTTTATATCCATATATGGGCAATATCTTAGCATAAAGTTAGGTGAATAGAAAGATAAAACTGAATCAAGTTTTTTATCGTCTTCTGTGTGCCAAATGTGATGCATCTAGGTGCACCCTGCATGATGACATGAAGTTGAGTACGTGAGATATTCCAATTTTCTCGAAAAAATCTAAGTTTGTACCACCACAATGCTGAAAGAATAAATTAAGCAATTCTACCAAAGGAGGCATCAAACTCTCAAACCCCGTAAAGCTCGAAGGCATCTCGAGTTTCTATTCAATAATAACTATACAGTGAATACTATATGCAAGTGAATCAGCTCAACCAGGGCTATATACCAGACACTTAGATATTTGTGTTTCTCCCAAAGACTTGCAAATTTCAAATATGTATCCACTTAAGTTATTCAAGTGTCCCTCAAACTTGACAAGGTTCAACATTCGGAAATTGAAGTCCGATATGGATTTATACACTCCAGGTTTGACTTTTTGGTGAATACACATGATGCCATCTGCGTCCTCCCTAAAGCTTAGCGATTTAGCAGGCGATGCCATTACATTGCACTTGAAGGAACGTTGGTCTTCACTATCTGATTATTGCTCTCCTAAATACACCTGGTAAGCTAACAGCTTTGTGCATATCATGAAAATCACATGATATTATACACTGACTGTGATTGTTTGCACTGTCGTTTCCGTTGGAAACGAAGACACCATTGATAAAACAAACACAACATGACATGCATGCGCATCCGGTTCAAATACCAGACTTTTTTCTTTGCAGTTCATTCAACAGTTTTTTTCTTTCTACACAGCACCAGCTAATTGGTTACGACAGCGACACAGCTTTTGATATTTTTGTTTGTATTGTGTTTACAGACAGCATATTGAAGAGAAAGTCATGTTGTAAGGATCACACTAGCAGTGTCTTATTTCTGTAAAGTAAATACTCGCCGAAAAGAATAAATTTGAGACCATAGAGTATCAAAAAATTTGAGACCATAGAGTCCATCTGACCAGAAATAGTCAAACATGGTAGTGATATCAAGGTAGTCAAATTACGAAAATTATGCAATGTTTGGTCAAAGTTGCGACGCTTGACATCTTGTCAGATTATTGAGTTACACTTCAAGTTCAAAGGATTTCCTTTGTGCCACTTTGTTTTCAACCGCTCAGGAACTTACCATTTTGAAGATAAGATAAGCATTATTCAGCACTTAATTAAGTGGTTCCTGCTAGGCAGAAATCAATGCTCCATTATACAATTTCAGAAAGGCCTTGAAGTTTTGGGAGTGTTGGATAAAATGAGGCAATTCCCTGATTTATTTAGGCCACTAATGTGCTATTCCCAAAACACACTCACTGTTGAGTGCTTTGAAGCTAATTTAAGCTATGAAAAAAGTAAAAAGGGCTCAAATGCATTTCACTTAGAGAATACAGCATTAGGTTACTGGGGTCCAGGGTGCATTCCATGTAAATCGTACGCCGGTTACTGGACAAGACGCTTGTACCCTTACGCCAATAGAGCTGAAAAGATTTATTTGGCCAATTTTTGTGCGCCGGTGTACATTTGATACCGAAATCTAGTAAATAGTTCAAATAGGGTTATTGAATCTTGGACTACCTAATGGCTTTGCTGTTAATAAGACGAAAAGAAAATGAAATCAATACTACCAATAATAGCCCATTGTTCTATAACATAATCATTTGCGAATAAAGCTGTTTCTGTGATTCCACTTTCTTGGAATTCTTCTTACTCTGTATCGGTATACTAAAAACTTTATACAGACAGACTTTTGGTTCCACAAAAAGCAAAAGGGCAGGCCGGGTGAAACAAGAACGAGTCAATGAGAGTAGATGAGAGTTTGTAGTCACACGATTTTACTTTATTTTTAATCAGCTATTGTAGTACTTGTTGCTTTTTCAACAAAAGCATAGCCAAAATACTCTTTGTTTATTTTTTCAGTGTGAAACTTAGAATGCCCTCAATGAAAATTCGTGAATGCAAACTTCAGCCTTAAACTATGTGTTCAGATGTTTTTCTCATTGTTTCGAAGGAAACAACTAAATTTAAACAAGTAAATTTTATCGTAACTAGTGATGCCCATAATAAATTTTGTGAAATGTTATACATCTGCTAAGAATGGGCAGCGTCCAGTATTACTATCGACACGATCAGCAACTTTAGAAGCATTGTACGTATTAGCTCTGGAAGAAAATTCCGATGAAGAAAATTCCAGTGTCTGGAAAATTCGATGTGCTTTTATCTTGCCATCAACCTTCAAATATAATTGAACAATCTCTTTGATAATGCTCTCGCAGTTTCTCAGTGATGGTAAGCACCAATTTAGCTTTGTTCTGCGAGCAAGCGTGTCATTTGCTTGGCCGCCTGACTGTTGCTGGGCCTTGGTTGCGCTGTAGTAGCTCTCAGCAATTGCCTCTGGCCCACCTTTTGCCAAGACGACATCAACCATCACACATGAAGGTGCTTTTGCTATTGAATACACTTCTTCATGGGAATAAAATGAAGCATAAACGCTTTGTTCATGCAAGCAGACAGTATGCTCTTCCCCATCATTATACCTCAAAGTGTACATCACATCAAATAAGCTCTCTGGATTGCTTAGTGTAAACTCAACAAGATCAGCATCTCTTTTCTTTAACGGATTATTGCACTTATCTATGAACCAGTGAGGACAAAATCTATTCCAGACACCCGCAAAAACAGCTTCCTTTATGCGCAACATGTTCCCATGAGCCAAACGTTCGTTGAAGTCCATACCCGATGAGATAATGTGGGGGAGATTAGAGATACTCTTCATGACAACTTTGCTTTCCTCCATGCCATAGCTTTCATATTCACCTTCACACACTGAGAGCTTTACGTTTCCGTTTTCTTGACGGTGACCACATTGTAGACTCACTAAGCTGCCTGCATCAAAGATTTCAACCTGCGCCAAAAATGGCTGTGAAATTACAGAGTTATTTCTGCTGTCCACAGCATTCATTAGATCTAGTGCGAACTGATTATGATCACGTTGTATATATTCATCTTCTCGCACTTTCCAAGTGTAAAGTTTTGCTGAGTTGCCAGGAGTATTATGGTCGGAGTCAGTTTTGGTTATGAGCCAGCCTTCCAAAAGATCCACTCCTTGAAACTCCCCTCCTGGTTTGATGGAAGATTTAACTTTTGCCAACCGTTTGTGGAATGCTTGATCCCCATGGGAACCTTTTTCTATCTCTGATTTTACTTTTGGCCACCATAGCTTTAACTTCCACACTGGGGATTGCACGCGAAGCATGACATTAACGATTGGCTCAAGTGTCCATGCGAAGCCTTTTTCCATGTGCAAGTAAAGTATTAAAAACATTACAGTGCATAATAAACCTTTGAAAGTGGATTCCACTTGGTGTTTGGGAGTCCTTCACATCTAGAACACCTAAATTTATTAGACGTGCTGTGTCCCACGTAACTGGCAAGAACATGTCAACACAATTTTCAGCTTCAATCCCAAGAGTTCTTTTGATAAGCTTTTCACGAAATCCACTAGCTTGGTGATAAGGACCATCAGCAGCTACCCCACAGAGTCTTGTAGTGACATCCTTAGCAAAGTTATCTTCAATAGCTTGAAGAAGGATATCGGCAAGTTTTTTTTATGTGGCTGCTTGAAATTCATTGTAAATCACTGGCACTGCAACTGGAATAGGACAAGGCGTTCCTTTGTTGTCACGAGCGACAATGAGAACTGCCTGATTGGTCATTCTGGATGGCGTTGCCTTGTCCACGGTTGCCCAGAAATGGGGTGGTAAGAGGGGGGAAGTAAGTGGTTGCATCAACCATTTCTTCATTCTTGCATTCATGGTGGTTTCCAGGCAAGACAGAATGTCATTAAAATTGTTTCTTCCATGCCCAATGTTACCTACGTTTGCAAAACAGCAGGCTAAAAAAGAAATTAATGTTTCCAGGCTTTTCCAGCTGTTCCCATTTTGATATCAACAATCGCTGCCCGAAAAATATTTGATGTGTTTGTGACATCCTTTTCTTCCAAGACTTTCCATTGTTTTTAGATCTCCATTGCCTTTTGTGTTGTCTTGATCCAATGCCAACTAGATACAAATGCTCACTACAGGTGTTTTTTCAATGGTACCATGTTTTCGTTGTGGCCTTTTATAAGAGCTTGTGTTTTATTCTTTTTCAAAAAGATTCCGGTAGCCAGAGTACTGCAGCCGGATGAATTTAGGACTTTTTGAGCCTGCAATGGAGTAAGTTTTCCCAAAGATGATTTAGCTTCTTGGTGTAGCAGGAAGCAAGGAAGACAACGTAGCACTGCCGTTTCGGTAGGTTCATCGTGGAACCATTGAAGAAGAGGCAAAGCATCACCCAATTCAATGATATTATTTGCCTCCCGTATTTTATTCACCGATATTCTTACTTCGCTGTCCTCGAAAGCCTGTTCGGTCAAAGATGCATGATATCTGTTGATATTATCCATCTTTATGGATAAGTTGGAAATAGCATCCATTACCTTTTTAAGTGTTACATCATCTTCTGAAACATATGGATGATCAGCAGAGTAACAGCAGCGTCGCCTGGCTCTTGGGTGCTAGTTTGTGCTTGTTTAGGCTTCGTCCATCATCAACCTCTTCACCCAGCAACTCATGAGTCTGAATTGGTGACGGTATATCTTTTTCTTCTAAATCTTGAATCTTGACATTAGACACTGAACAAACATCCGATTTTTTTGGAAGAGAATTTTTTTTGAGGTGAAATTCCAGTTGGGACTGCAAAGCATCTGCTTCAATTTCCAATGCTTTTCCTGTTACTGTCTCAGTAGAATCGCTTTTTTGAAAATTTTCTGTTTCCACATATTTCTTTCTTATGATTATGAATAATTTATTAGGCACACAAGTAACTGAAATTGAACTTACAATAATCTTGCGTTTGACAACCTCCACTTCTAATCGATGTCATTCAAAAGCATTCTTTCCAGTGCTAGTATTAGTCTTAGTGAGGGTACCTTTGTTCCTTATTTTTACAACAAAGTTTTTTTGTCGCAACAATGCAAATTTTTGTCACGGCAGGGGCAAACACGTTTTTTTCTTCCGCTACGTCTACGGCATGTATTCTTACAACTGCGAAATAAGTAGCCTATACAGTCCATATAGCGGAAAATTTATTCAAGATGGCGGCATATAGCGGGGAATGTATTCAAGATGGCGGCGGAATGCTGACGTCGTCAATAAGGCGTGCGCACGGTGTGCGCACAAATTCATAAAGTGTGTGTATGAAAGGTAAGTACATAGGATGACGTGATTAGATCGGAATGTGATTGGTTGTTGTGCAGATGCCCATGATTGAAAACGTTTTACTACATACTGGTTGTTCAATCAAAGGCAAACATGGAAAGCATTGGGGTTCTTCCAGAGCCCGATACAGTAATTACAGGCTCTCGAATTGAGCTATTTGGATTACTCTCACAGAGTACGATAGAAACAGAGCAAGAGTGTCATTTTTGTATGGAACCCGTCAACAACAAGATGCTGAAATTTGTGACTATATCGCAACCAGGTATATAATCCGACATAATAAGTGCTACTCTAGTTTTTGTTAAATGAATGAAATCCCTGAACAAAGATTACATTCACGACCCAATGTTTCGACACTCCGGTCTAGTGTCTTCATCAGGGGTGGTCTGATGTTGAAACTCACGACCTTATATGCTGTCAAGGTGACGTCATTTACCAACAAGATGTAAATACTCTTGTGGTAAATGACTTCCGTCATCCCTATTTAAGGCACAAGGGCTCGCATTGATATGCCAGGCTTCCAAACAAAGCCTTTCACCATAACGATTGTTAGTGGTAATGACTTTAGAATCTTCCCACGCAATGTTATGGCTTGTTTCACACATGTTCAGCCAAAGCTGATTTTGAGCTGTTAAAATTAGAAACAGCCCTTTGATGTTCTTTCAGACGTGTGTAAAACTGGCGTTTTGTTTGACCCAGATATACTTTCTCGCAATCACCGCATGGTATAGAGTATACAGCATGTGTTTTCTGACCAGTCGAAACGCGATCCTTGGGTTTCGCAAAAATATGTCCCAATGTCTGAAAGGGTTTCAGGTAAACCTTAATACCACAACTATTAAGAACTCTTCTGATTGGTTCCCCAATTCCTTGAATGTACCGGACTATTGCAAAACCTTTCACAGCGGAATCACCCTCTGGAGAGTTGCAATGAGTCAAGGTTGGATGCCTTAAACAATCATAGAGAAAGCTCTTAGGATAATTGTTTTCTTTCAGAATATTGGTTACATATTGACACACGTTTTCCCCAGCATCGTTGTTCGATGTTAAATTCTCCGCTCTCTGAAACAAAGTTGTAACAACAGACCTTTTATGGCTTCTCGGGTGATGCGAGTTAAATGACAGATATTTATCAGTATGAGTTGGTTTACAATAAACAACAGTTTCCAACTTCCCATCAGTTGTTCTCTGAACACGAGTATCCAAAAACGGCAACTTCCCATAGAAGGCTCAATTGAATTCAAATGTTGCAAAAGAACAACGATCTCATCTTGGGAAACCGCAGAGATCACATCATCAACAAAACGCTTCCAGAACGATGGGCTGACTGGAGCCGTTGTTAGGGCTCTATGTTCAATATCTTCCATTACTAAATTAGCAATGACAGCCGAAACCGGTGAGCCCATTGCTGTTCCAAAAACCTGTTTGTAATAAGTGCCCTCAAACACAAACTGAGTTGTGTTCAAACAAAAAGACAATAGATCAGTTATATCTTCTAAGGGCACTTGTCAAAGTTTTAACTTTAAAAATTCATAGTTGAGCCAATCGCTGCACGTATTCGTCATTTAAAACGTTTTCCAGTAGCAGGATGAGAGCATCCCGCATAGTTACAGACATAAAATTTAACAAAACATGAAAAACTTTGACACGTATACAACATTTTTAAGCGATTTTCGAAACAGAAACTCACCATAAGGATAGTAAATTTATCCAACCACACACTGGTCTTGTTTTTTTTTGTAATTCATTACACGTTTTCTTTATGTATTTATGCTTCATTTCATGGGGGGAGTATGTTCATAATTGATTTAGTTGCCAACCTTAGGGAATTATATTTAAGAAACTACGAATGTGTGTATGTGCGCACTGATCTCTATATGAAACTACACACTGAATTGGGCCGCCTATGGCTTAAGTTATTTATGTTTTGTTTCCGTGTTTGCCTTTGATTGACTTATACTGTAGAGTCTCGGGAGTAAGCATCCGAGGGAGCACCTACATTCGAAATTCTCTAGCATGTGTTGAAGAGGCAATTACTTTCCGCCAGCACTTACTTTTGAGATTCTACGGTATTCAAATATATATTCATGTTACACTTTCACCTATTTGATAACCGAGTGTGAACTTTGTAAAGTCACTGTTAAAGCAGACAGAGGAACATTGTTTATCGACGAAGGATTTTGCTAACAAATTAAACCAACGGGATGTTATTTATTTCAAACCTATGGGATGTTATTTATTTCAAACCTACGAGATGTATGAATAAAGTTTTTTCTAGTTCACTTGAGTGTGTTTGTATATTGAACTGTGCACATTATAAGTATTGTAATAGGAGATAATGAAAAACAAAAACAGAGAGTTATAAAACAGCTTATTTACAGCTTATTAAGACCCAAGGGCCTCTTGGGTACATCATATAAGTTCAACATTTTAAAAGTTTTATTCGGCACCGTTAATTAGTCTGGTTAAAAGGTCGTCGACATCCTCAAGTTGAGGCAACCATGACAGATTGTCATCCGTGGAGCTGATTGTTGTTCTTGTTTGTTGTGGAGGTGTGAAGGTATGGTTTTCTTCATCGTAACCAATCTCAAACTCCTCAAGAATTGATTTGTATTTATCACATAGAAATTTCTCCAGATATTTTAGTCTGCCCAGTTCATTTTTCTTTTTCAAATGTAATTTTCTGTGCCTTTCGGCCTCTTTTGCTTTTTTTGCTTCGATGGTATTCATGTTTGATAAAGAAAAATATTTATACTGAAACTTCGCGCCTTTTTTTGTTTACAGTAGTGTTTCCACTTTTTAGTTAAACATTTCTGCTTTTAGAAATGAAATTTCTGTATTCTACACTATGCAAATGAAGGGCTTAAAATAAATGCACACAAAGAAACAGTGTTTCCACATATTTATTAAGATATAGCCTTCTCATTACAAGCATTTACTTAGGGCAATAGTTTATCTTTTGGTCTATAGTGTTTGGATTCATTGTTCCGGAAAACGTCCTTGACTTTCTAAAAGCCGTTTCAGCAAAAACTTTCTCTTCTTTACGGCTGCTGCTATAGCTTCGTCCGGATCAAACATATTGTTGTTCACATTATCACCTCGGGACGCCATGATCTTTTTGTGGATGGGATCTTTTTTAAACGCTTTCATCCATGCCAAGTTATATCACCCAATTCCTTTTAAAAAACAGGTAGAATTTGTGCAGAGGCTTCCTCCTTTGCTTTGCTTTCATCATGACCCTCCATGAGAAGCGCTTGCAAGATATCATCGTCCTGATCGCCGCAGATTGGACGCCGCGTCGTTGATCAATGTACTCCAAGGATCGATTTCCTCTTCAGAACTGTCTTCAGTTAGGATGCTGCTTTGTTCTTCTTCAGAACTGTTTTCATCACGCTCTTCTGTGTAATGCTGTTATCATCTTTGGTATGGCTTTCCATAGAATTTTCCTCGCTGTACTGACTGTCCATTGTCTTATGAATGTCAATGCAAAATAAACAAATTTTCAGTTATACACATTGTTTATGCACAAACTGTGAGAGAGCCTCCCATAACCACCCCACATCCTCCCATGTCAGAAAAATATTGTTTCCAAACAGAAGATCTGGGTGAAATCAATGCACGGTACAACAACAACATCATCATCCTAGACGATTTGATGGCTGAAGCAACAGACAGTCCTGTGGTTTCTTGACTGGCTACCCAAGGCCGCCAGCGTTATTTTATTGCGGCAAAACATGTTTCCTGAGGGGAAATATAATACAGATATCACCCGAAATGCCCAGTACTTGGCTGTCTTCCGAAGTCCAAGCGATCAAAAACAAATCGGAATTATTGCAGAACGCATGTTTGATGAGAATAGAGTACACTTTGTGAATGCTTATTACAAGGAGACCGAAAAACCGTATGGATACTTGGTGGATAAAAAGCCTGGCACACCACCCAATAATCAAATTCTTGCTGACCTATTTGGGGAATGCTATGCTTATCACTTCGGTGTAAACAGTACTAAGCCTACACGTATGGAAACCAAGCCTGTAGGCAAACACAGCACAGCAACCAAAACCACCTCTTCAAGAAAGAAACCTGTGCAAACCATCACCTGGTCCAATGCAACTATTCCCGAGTGGCAAAAATACACCTTGGGAGCATTGGAGGTCCACAAGATTCCCGAAGGATATGTTATCATCAAAATGTACAACACGTCATGTAATAAAAGTTATCAGCCTGTTCGTGGAGGTGTGTTAATCAATGGCGAAAATTATTGGCCTGTGAAATTAAAGCACCAGTCTACAGGTCATACCAAATGGTTGAATTTACACAGCGATGAGCCTACTGTCCAATTCATTGTCAAAGAAACCATGGAAAACACTACAGAGCCAAAGATAAACTATTGCCCTACGTAAATGCTTATAATGAGAAGGCTATATCTTAATAAATATGTGGAAACACTGTTCTCTTCTTTATGTTTACTCAAGGCATAATGTTATCTAAGCCATAACCTTATCATGCACCTTTCTGTGTTGTTGAATGAGCAGCCAGTTTTCCGTGTAAACACTTCATCCTAAACTGTCAATCCGATATCTGTGAAAGTTGTAAGCACTATGCTCTCATCAACTTAATATTCTCGTTTTATAGTCTTGGTAGGATAACTGAAAGCCAATTAGATTTCAGTACGCTATGCTTTTGCAGAAGTCCAACTTATGTGCGCACACCTTATTGATGACGCCTTATAAATTTACTGCTATATGCCGCCATTTTGAATAAATTTTCCGCTATACGGACCGGATAGGCTACTGAAATAAATATAGCAGATGTTGAGATTAAAAGAAATGCATATGACAATATGGGTACAAAGTATAAATACACACTTACCTGTGTTCGTTCAGTTTCATTGCTAGTGGTAGCAGCAGTGACATTTCTAGCCTGGGCTGTAGATGCGCTCTCTTCGACCTCGCAGTTGGACAAATCGTCTCTCTCAACAGGGGAACCGTAAAAATTTAGATAGTCTTCAGGATCGTAGTCTGAACTCCAAGTCGAAGTCTAAATCAGACATTTTCTGGCAGCGATTTAAAATACAGTCCACAATGACGATAGAAGAATGTTACATGAAGTGCAATACTAAAAAAAACAAAAGTGCGCAATGCATCCTGGTTGACGCACATTCTTCAAGCTTTTTTGCTTTTGACTTCAAGTGACCATACAGCAATTCATTGACTCTTTCGTTAAACCTAGTATAAAACTAATATAAGAGTATTAAATATGTATATATTTCAATCATCTCTTATAGATGCACCTGTGTAGTAATAGGTATTTTTTTAATCATCTAATAAAGCCATGAATAAATGTCTCCGTAGCCGTTCACAATCTCTCAAATCACTGTCCTTGTAAGTCCCAATGTCTTCCAGTTCAAGGTTAGTCTAGAAAAATACATCGATAACTTTTTGAGAATCTAGAGGACACAATATGTTTTTTTTTATAATATCGATAAGTTTATATAGTATTGCTTACTACAAAAACCTGTATACCATGGTGTTTCTCTGTGTGAATCAGCAAAGAATGCCCAACTGGAGAAGAGTTATTAAATGTAATGTCTTGGATATTCATGTCGTCCTCAGCTGACTTAGATGTGATTGTGATTTCATGGTCCTTTGCATTCCTTTCCTCGCTCATACTCCTTGTATGAGGTACCCCTAGGTCCCGGGAATCGGAATCAGCAACTTTCTTCCAATGGAGACGACAGCTGTCAAGGTTGTAAAGGACCGCCTCACACAACTGTACAAGGTGTTGCCCAAATCTCACTTTGTGGTGTGCTGGAAATTATTTCATCTTTGGAAACAAGGTCTTTAGCTCTTTGGTGCGCAGACCAGATGTACGATAATAAGTTGCAACAGCAACAACATTAGCTTTCCAAACTGATGCAACGAGATCTTCCATGGCCAGATCTGACCTGTGACAAGCACACTATAGGTTAAATGATGGATGCCCAACATATTCATCCATTCGTGCCCATAGACCCGATTTTTGGCCTGTGTTTGCAGACTCGCCATCAGTGGTAAGTCCTGAATATTTTGATTTGATAACCATATCATCAAGCCCAACATCCATTAATGAAGAAACAACCGCATCTAACAAACCCCCGGCACCGTGTTTCTCGACTTGCTTAACACTTACGAAACGTGTTTGAATTGAAAGTGGATTTTCTTCAGAATTGAAACGAACAAGCACAAATTTCTTGTCCTGCTGTTTTGTGTCTACGGATCCATCTACTTGAACCGCGAACCGAAGGCATGTTCGAAGTTCCTCATTCAACTTTTGTCGTTCAAGATCACCTTGAATGTGAAGCATTTCAGCGTAATGGCCAGGATCTCGGTAGTGCAATTGGATTGCTTGAGATTGAAACTCAGAAAATTTTATTCCACCTTCAGGAGAATCATTCGTATACTTGATAAATTGCTCTTCTGCATGCAGTTGAGACAACGATCGTGAGGGCCAGGACCAGACAGCAGACGTCAGCAATTTGCTGTCATTGTAGACATCAACAGCCATATGTGTCAGTGTCCTGACGATGCTTGGATCATGATTCTGTAGCGTCCGTAACCAGGGATGATATGGAGCCTTTGTAGCCCATTGGTTGGATAGTGTTTTCAACTTAACGGCAGCGTCATGGGCGGCACCGAGTAAGTGATCCACGACATCCTGCATTTTCTTTTTCCCGTCACAGCGAACACCATACGCAAGATACACCTGATGGTTGGTAGAAAATCGTTTTGCCTCTTCTTCATACTCAGCACAAACAAGACATTTCACAAATGACCGAGTTTTACTTTTTTCCTGATTTGCACTTCGAGTCTTGGACTTGTCTTTGTAAAGATGAAGGACACCGGGCCCTGTCTTTTTAACAATAGCGTTTATGTTCAATGGATAACCACGATACAGATAAACTTGGCAACTTTGGTTGGACACTTGGCACGTCTCACGACATGTTCCGTCATTCTCCATTGATGGGACAACAGTCGAAATGGTTGAAGTGGCTCTGTCACAATTTACAGTTGTACAATTAACCACACAATGCTTGTCTTGACAATTGTCACAAGTGCTTAGACTCACTGCCCATAGGGCTATTTGATCTAAACTCTTCCTGGACGTCCTCTGAGCTTGGAGCCCATTCTGGTGTATCAGTCTCTTGAAGGTCCTGTGAGCTTGGGACACGTTCGGGCATATCAGCCTCTTGAACGTCCTCTGAGTTTGCAACCCGGTTGGGTATGCGAGATTGATTGCAACCTCCAGTGTCTTTGGAGAAACATGAAGTTATCTTTTTGCATTTACTTGCTTCCTTTTGGAGAATTTTTTCACTTTCTGCCTTTCGTTTTGTTGCATTAGGCATTCTCAATCACATTAAAAGCGATTGAATTATTTGAATACTCCAATACATATTCTGACATTCATATGATTAAAATAATTACATATTAAAATGAAATCCCGAAAAGATGTTATAAAAACAATTTAAAAACGCAAATGTCGAAAAACAACTAGGTCAATTGCAATGGGCCTGCGTTATGAACTGATTGATGTAGATGTACTTCGTTTTACACAGATATAAAGTAGACCACTGACCTGAATAAACTGTATTATTCGGTTATTATTAATTTAAAGTGCTTATGAAACGAAATTTTCTCCAACAATTTTCGTATTGCATTGGAAAGATCAGTTAAAATCACTGTATAACTTCTTTGATAGAATTTTTGTAACTGCCTTACTTTTCGAGATATTCAATTTTATTTTATTTGAAAATTACCTAACCAGTGACGTCATACTGCATAATCACTTTTCAAAAACGCTGAATTAATTTAAAATGTACTCAAGATATAACACCTAAATACCCAGGTCTAGATGTTAAACATAGCCTACACACATGTTAGTGTAGTTTTAGTTATTTTCCACTATTATATGCTACAAAATAAGCAATCTAACAGTCGCTCATTATGCAGTATGACGTCACTGGTTAGGTAATTTTCAAATCAAATAAAATTGAATATCTCGAAAAGTAAGGCAGTTACAAAAATTCTATCAAAGAAGTTATACAGTGATTTTAACTGGTCTTTCCAATGCAATACGAAAATTGTTGGAGAAAATTTCGTTTCATAAGCACTTTAAATAGTAAGAAATTTAACTGTCCCCACCCACTGCCAAGAGCAGTACATACATTTTTATTTCATGCTATGTGGTAAAGTAACAACATGACAACTTAGTGGGGGGGCCAAAATCCATCAGGGGGGGCGAAGGAGGGGGTAGGGGGTCCTTGCCCCCCACATATATAGTTAAAAAAGGCCCTGCTGTCCTTCGTACAAATGAAATTGTCACCTTGGTGACATGCTATTATCCATTTATTTCTCCTTTCTGCAGATGGTACAGGACCAGGAAAATGATAAAATTTAACAGGATCATTGCTTTTATTCCTCTTTAAAAGATGTTGGTACCTTGTATCATTTTTACATGTTCCTCAAGCACATCTTTTAGCTGTGACCATGTTTACTATATTATAATATCGCATGCGTGATAGTACGAATTTTTGTGTTTGTTGACATTTTTGACCACCTGACAAGTGGATGTTGCAATTGGTGAATTTCTAGATTTGCCCTACTTCATTATTTTACTCTGTATAATATCAGAAAATTTTACTTGTCAGGGACAAGTGTGCTGCCGTTCAATGAAGTGAATGGGTTAACCAGACTATCTGCCCATGCTTTATGTTAATACATTATTAAGATATTAAAGTAGCAATACCAAATGTCCAACCTCAACATGCTATTGTTATTGTGACGTGAACTGCATGCAATAATCAAGTAAAATTAGAATTGTAAATAGGGGCATTGCAGTGTATATAAACGTGGGCATTTGTAAATTAAAGGTTGATTTTTATTTTTTGGTGTATGCGTTACATTTGGTAGCAGAGAGTGGTTAACGACTGATAGATTAATAAAATACCATTAGACTAAGGTATGGAAACGCGACATCAAAGAAGAGAACGTATGGAAGGAGTGAATGCTGTTGACGATGAACACATCATTGAAGACGAATTGCGAAGTAATGATCGCTTTGAGAATCAGTCACGGATTGAAGAAACCTTGCAGATTATGAAGGAAGTATTAAAGGGAATTGAGAAAGATCAGAAAGAACTTAAAGAGTCGTGTGAGCGGGTGTTTCAAGAAAATACGAGGCTGGTAGAGCGCGTTAAAAAGCTTGAATCATATGCGACTGAGAGCCAAATTCATAACACTGATTTCGAAACTCGCTACTACAATTTGGAAGACAAAATTGGACAGTTGTCGTCAAACTTTAAACAACTTTCGTCTTATGTAAAGGGGGAGATTGATGTAAAGCTACAACACTCGTCGGAAGCAATCTCTTCGGTTCGCTTGCAGTTTACAGAAAGTTTTGATCAATTACTCACAGCAGTAGAAAAGTTGGATGAACATGTGCAGTCAACTGAAGCTGATTTGCATTGCAAAATGATAGAAATCAATAATGCATATCCAATCGGAAGTCCAAAAGCAAAATCTACTGTGGTGAAGCCGAATTCTGTTGAAAGTGCTACAAAATTAAATCAAAAGTGTCACTGGACAAAGCTGGATTCAGATCGATGCCAAAGCAGCGACGTTGGCCAGGTGGGACAAAAGAAGCCAATCCAAGCAGTACCCAAATTTGATGGCAAATCCTCGTGGGAAGTATTTAAAGTACAATTTGACATTGCAGCTGAAATTAATGGATGGCAAGAGAATGATAAGGCGGTGTTTCTGGCTATAGCACTGGAGGGAAAGGCTGAACTTGTTTTGGGTAATCTGTCCAGCGTAGAACAGTGTGATTACAAAGTGTTAGTCAATGCATTAACGACACGTTTTGGGATGGCACATCAATCAGCATTGGCACGAGCGAAGCCGAAATGCAAGACAAAAACTAAAGAAGAATCCATGCCAGAACTAGCAGAGTATGTCGAGACCCTAACGAGAGCCGCATACCCTGATGCCTCAGCTGAACTATAGGATATAATGGCTAGAGATAATTTCATTGATGCTCTGTATTTGTTGATGGTTTTATCATAAACAGTCCTTGTACTTTCACAATAGATACTGGTGCAGATGTAACGATTATGAGCCACCGTGTATACACCAACTTGGTGAATGTAGAAGAACTCCAACCTCCAGAAATGAACGAATCAATAAGAGGAATTGATGGGAGTGAGATACCAGTGATTGGAAAAGTTGCGGTTACAATTGGCTTAGGCGAAAGACGATCGACACGAACAGTTTGGGTAGCCCGTATTGAAGAAGACTGTATCCTGGGAACTGACTTCCTGAGAGAAGAGGGATGCGTGATTGATTATCCAAACTGTGCATTGCGATTAGGAAAAGCTGAAATGCCGTTACGATCTGAAAATAAAGGGACAAGATGTCTCCGTTTGGTATTGGATAAATCGGTAAAAATTCCTGGGCATTCTGAAATGATAATTCCAGTGAAGATCGAAGGACAGAAACACAACTTTTGCTGGGGAGCTGTTGGCCCATCCAGTAGAGGAACAGGAAAGCGTGGCATCATAATAGGACGAACATTAATCGACCTGAAAAGAGACTGCGTGCCAGTACGTGTAGCAAACTTTAGTGCTAGCAGACAAAAATTAAAGAAGGGACTAGAATTGGCAGTGTGTGAGCCAGTAGCAAGCGTAACATCCAGAGTGAACAAAGGAGAAGAACCAGATGAAACTCTCAATCAAGTACCAAGCAATCTAAAACTGTTAGCAGAGAAAACAACCGAGATATTGAATGATGAACAATCCAGAAAGATTACCAATGTTCTTTTATGTTACCAGGACGTGTTTTCAAAGAGTGAAAGCGATATTGGTCGGGCATCTGGTGTACAACATAAAATTGACATTGCAAATTCTTCCCCTGTCAAGCAAAATCCAAGACAACTTCCTCTTGGTAAAAGACAAGAAGCAGATAGCGCTGTAGAAAAGATGTATGAGCAAGGAATTATTGATAAATCCACTAGTCCATGGTGTTCACCTGTCGTGTTAGTGCAAAAGAAGGACGGGACAACACGTTTCTGCGTTGACTATCGTCGCCTCAACGATGTCACACGAAAGGATTCTTTTCCACTTTCTCAGGTAGATTCGACACTGGATGCTCTTAATGGATCTCAATGGCTTTCAACACTAGACCTAAAGAGCGGATATTGGCAGGTCGAATTGGAAGAATTAGCAAAGGAAAAAACAGCGTTCTCGTACGGAAAAGGACTGTGGCAGTTCAATGTTATGCCGTTTGGTCTGTGTAACGCTCCGGCGACTTTCGAACGTTTGATGGAGTCTGTACTAGCGCATATGCCCTGGGAAACTTGTCTGGTCTATCTCGATGATATCATTGTGCTGGGAAAGAGTTTTGATGAACACTTGGATAACTTGACACGAGTCTTTGAGGGCCTTCGAAATTCAAACCTAAAGTTAAGCACTACGAAGTGTTGTTTGTGTCAGACTCAAGTCACATATCTCGAGTACGTTGTTACAAGGAGTGGAATTGAGCCAGATCCGAAGAAGATCGAAGCTGTCCGGTCGTGGCCAGTACCACTGAATGTTCAGGAGCTACGCAGTTTCCTTGGGTTATGTTGGGTTATGTACAGACGATTTGTGAGAGATTTTGCAAAGATGGCTAAGCCCTTAGATTCATTGACTCAGAAGAATGCATCTTTTAAGTGGACTGGAAGAGTGCCAAGAAGTGTTTGCAAAGCTTAAAGAACATCTGTCTCAGTCTCCTGTTCTGATCTATCCTGATTCGAGTAGTGAGTTTATACTGGATGCGAGCCACCTGGCTATTGGAGCAGTTCTATCACAGATGGTGGACGGAAAGGAACATCCGGTAGCATATTTCTCTAGACCACTCAATCAGCCAGAACAACAGTATTTCGTCACAAGAAAAGAATTACTTGCAGTCCTTCAATCGATAGAGCATTTTCATCCTTATTTATATGGCAGGCATTTTCTGGTAAGAACGGATCATGCATCGCTCCAATGGCTCCTCAACTTTAAAGCCTTGGAAGGTCAGTTAGCAAGATGGATGCAGAAGCTTGGCGAATATGACTTTGAAGTAAAGCATCGTAAAGGAGCTGAACATGGGAATGCTGATGCTCTATCAAGACGGCCCTGTTTTTCAGAGAGTTGCAAATACTGCGAAAGAGTAGAAGTCAAATCGAACACACAGCAGAGCCTAAATGGTGATGGCGACAACGGGGAGTCTTACAACGTGGCGAGAATTCAAGCAAATGCATCTTCAGCGCCTGATCTTGGTATCACGAAAGAAGTGCAATTGGAAGATCCCGAAATCCGAGTAATTGTTCAACTGATGGAGGAATCAGAAACAAAACCAAAGTGGGAGAAGATTTCTTCATACAGCCAAGCTGTCAAAGTTTACTGGGGTCAGTGGAAATCTCTTGAAATCATCAATGGAAAACTCTACCGATGCTTAGATGCGATACCGCCAGGGGCACAGTGAAAGCAGTTAATAATCCCAACACATCTCCGTTCGATGGTGTTACAGCATCTCCACGATAGCCGAACGGGAGGACACTTCGGTGTAGCAAAGACTTTAGGAAAGGTCAGGGAACGGTTCTTTTGGCCTTATTGTAGGCGTGATGTGGAGAGATGGTGTAAGAATTGTGAACAATGTGGATCGAGAAAGGGACCTCAAAGAAAACAAAGAGGTCCAATGAAACAATTCATTGTGGGGGCACCACTTGAGAGAATCACAGTCGATGTTTTAGGTCCTTTGCCTGTCTCAGAAAAGGGAAATAAGTACCTTTTGATTGTTGGTGATTACTTTACAAAATGGGTGGAAGCTTACCCATTGGAAAATCAGCGGGCAGACGTGGTCGCAGAAGTACTGGTAAAAGAATTCATTTCGCGATTTGGTGTTCCAATGCAAATGCATTCAGACCAAGGACGAAATTTTGAATCGGCCGTGTTTTCAGGAGTCTGTAATTTACTGGGAATTAACAAGACAAGAACTACTGTCCTCCACCCAGAATCGGACGGCATGGTGGAGCGATTCAATAAAACCCTGGAGAATCAATTGGCCATTTTTGTGGAACACCATCAAAAAGACTGGGATGATTATGTGCCCTTGCTAATGATGTCTTACCGGTCAGCTGTTCATGAGAGCACAAAACAGACACCGGCCAAGTTAATGTTTGGACGTGAAGTAAATTTACCTCTTGATTTGCTGTTTGGCAGACCTCTTAACGAGAAGGTAAAGAGTGTTGATGATTATGTTGAAATGTTGGAGAAAAGATTGGAAAATGTGTACGAGTTTGCTCGAACACGAACACGAGTTGCAAGTGATAGAATGAAAAAACGATACGACATGGGTGCATCGGACGACACGTTTAAAGCTGGAGATTTGGTGTGGGTCTATAATCCGAGAAGAAGAAAAGGCTTATCCCCGAAACTGACGTGTGATTCGGAAGGCCCATGCGTGATTGTCAAACAAATTAACGAATTGTTGTACAGAGTAAGGAAATCCAATCGCGATAAACCTCGAGTGATACACAGGAATAGGCTGTGGCGTTTCGTAACAGAGAACTATTAATGTTCGGGACGAACATGTTTGTTGAGAGAGGGCAGTGTGACGTGAACTGCATGCAATAATCAAGTAAAATTAGAATTGTAAATAGGGGCATTGCAGTGTATATAAACGTGGGCATTTGTAAATTAAAGGTTGATTTTTATCTGAAGTTATTTCTTGGTGTATGCGTTACATTATTTTGTACTGGCACATGTTGAGTTTTTCTCGTGCACAAACATGTGGGATATATTATGTATTGAACCTTACCTCGAAAGCAAAACAATTTTTTGTGAAATATAACAAATACTTCCGAAAAAAGTTCCAGAAGGAAAATATCTCTGTCTGTCTCCCTGTTGAGGCATCATATTGCAATATGGTAATCTTTCTTGTACGGTTACTAAGTCTCGCAAAGAAAGTGATCCCAATTAAAAATTTCTACACTGAGGTCATTAGTGAGCTCTATCATATATCTGGAGTGATAACTTCAGTCATTTGGCCTTCAGAAAAGTGAAGCCAAAGATGGCAGAAATCGAAGGAGCTATAAGACGTCAGTCAATCTTAGTCCTCTGCATGGTCAAAGTAGTCACAGGCAATAAAAGATCAAGGGGTCAAGGGTGGGGGTGTTCAATTGTGTTGTTTTTAAGAGCATGAACGGTACCACAGTATAGGGTATAAACAGTAGGGCCACTCAGCAGTGCAACATGTCCCCCTATTTTTATGCACTTATCTGGCCAGAATAATGGCGGAACGGCCAGTTCAGCGTTCCTATTGGCCAGAAAAGGCAATTGACTGGCCAGAACCTGCATAATGAACATGCGTAATGAGACAAGCGTGGAGACACAAACTTCAAAGGTTCCGACTCGAGTGGCCTTTCTGTTTATTTCTATTCTGTGACGGTACTAAGATCATTGACAATAATTTAACTATGGAAAATATGAAATGTTTGGAAGGGTAAGTTCACCTTTCTTAATTTAAATATTAAATATACATGAGTTGGATCATATATGACAACTTGTGAAATCTCAAAACACAAAATACTTTGCACATTTTCAATATGTTTGCATCAAAAACATGAAGTGAATAAATTTGATTTTGTTCACATTTTAACTATGTATCCACACCAAAATTTTTTGCTATTTGTCATAAGCCTGTGCAGAAACATTTAGTCTGTAAAGTGAATTCTGCATCAAAGTTATTTGTAGCAGAATAGTAATATTTTTGTCGAATGATATGACCAGTCGCTTGGTCGTCCAAAGTTCATTGCTGCATTAGAATAGGGTATGTTTTCCCATATTTTTTAATTTTAAGATTAACTAAGTGTTGGCAAGTAGCTTGTAATCTGTGAGCTGTGGTCTTCAACAGGTATTTCACTGACTGCTGTCATAGGGAACCAAATATGATTTGGGTCATGGGTCTAGTTTGAGATATAAAACACAAATATGTGTTTTGCATAGACAATTATTCCCACAACCAACTGGGAAAGTTACCTTTGTTCAAGAAATCGATTAGAACCATTGATCTGCCTTGTGGCTGTCTGTTGTAGTCATGCTTCTAGTAAAGGTGGTTTTATAGTCCAGTATTCATACTTTTCTACATGCTGGTCTTGTGGAGAATCGCTGCACAACTGTACAGTGGCATGGTCAGAGCAATTGTTTTAGGGGGCAACATGTGAGTGCCAAAGGTAAGAGCCATTCTAGGGGGGGGGGTCCTGGGGAAATTCTGAAATCTATGTGAGGTACAGAAAAAAATCTTACATTTGAGGATTACATGGTGCATAAAAGACATTATTTTTATTACACCAACCTATTATCATTACAAGGGTTATCCTTCAGACTACTGGAGGGGCTGAGCCCCCTTTTCTACACCACTGCTGCACAAGTTAAATTGCTCTGTCTGCATAGAAAGTCTTATCACAGCTGAGTATCTGACAGTAAGACCACCTTAAACTATGACTAGAAGTATTTTCATTCAAGCAAGTTTATGACCTTCGGAACGTCTTTTCAGTAAATGTAATAAATTGTTTTGTATATATCACTAACCGGAAACTCTAATACGTTGACATTACTAATAACTAACCACACCCTTGAAATTAATGTAACAAAAAATATGGCGAATAAATCGAATGTTTATTACATGGCGCCCAACGTGGGGCCCTTTTCGACTCTTGAAACGATATAATATGGCCGAGGCAAAAAAATTTAAACGATTAAAAGCGATTCGAATTAGTCACAGAGGCGTTGTGGACGATTTATTAGGAGAAGCGAACGAACTCACTTGTGTGGACAGTTTAAGCGAAATTCAAAGCGGACGAATCGAAGTTATAAATACTCTACTGGAAAATAAACTAAAATCCTTGAAAGAAATCGATCAGGAAATCTTAAATATATGCGAACTGACAGCTATCAACAATGAAGTTAAGGAATCAGAAGAGATTGTGGCACAAATTATCGATTGTCAACGAAAAATTAAAGAAGCAAAGCGAAGACAGCAAATGCAACAATCGCCTACAGTAAATGTAAACAATCAAGTCGAAGTGACCGCTCAAGAAACGCAAAGTACGTCTCAAAGTGAAGGAGGGCAAGGATATGCGAAAGTTCGATTACCAAAACTGACGATGCCACGATTTAAAGGTGAGCTAACGAAATGGAATAGTTTTTGGGACAGTTTTAACGCTTCAATTCACGAAAACAACGACATATCTACAATTGACAAATTCAATTATTTGAATTCCTTACTGGAAGGAAACGCAGCACGAGCAATACACGGACTGCCTTTAACTGAGTTAAATTATCATGCGGCTATAGAGATTTTAAAGGATCGATTTTCTAAACCACAAGCTATAATATCTGCACATATGGACGAACTTTTAAAATTACAAGTATGCAATGATCGAGTCAACTCGTTGCGATTATTTTATGATAAAGTGAGTGTTCATGTTAGAGGTTTACAATCTTTGGGCGTGTCGTCCGAGCAATATGGCAGCCTATTAATTCCAATAATTATGTCGAAACTTCCCAACGATATTCGCATTCAGATTACTTGCAAAGTGAACGACGAAACGTGGAAAATAGATGAGTTATTACAAGCTATAAAACGAGAAATCGAAGTCCGAGAAGCTAGCGAAAGGATCAAGACTAATGACAACAAATCGCCTCCATATAGCAGACCTAATTCTGGATCAGCAAGTGCCTTGACAGCCAGAAGCAACGAGTCTTTTAAGTTACAATGTGTGTATTGCAAAGGAGAACACTATTCTGCTTCATGCGATATAGTAAAGGATGCTCGTGAGCGGAAAGATATTTTACGACAGAACGATAGATGTTTCAACTGTATCCGAAAGGGACATCAGGTTAAGGATTGTACAGTAAATAAAAACTGCCGTCACTGTAACAAAAGACATCATCAATCAATCTGTTTCTCTGTTCGTGACAGTGCAAAGGAAGATAAATCGGGGGGTGAAGATGCTCAACGAAAACGGAACGATGATAAATCAGAGATCAAACCGACTGTTACAACAACATCAATGTATCGAAATAAAGGAAAGGTATTACTACAGACGGCGAAAGCACAAGCATACAGCGAAGATGGATCTACAAGTGCAAAAGTAAGAATTCTGTTTGATAGCGGAAGTCAGAGAACTTATATAACGAACAATTTGCAACGTAGACTACGGTTAAAGCCTAAGAAATCCGAATCGATACAACTCAACACATTTGGAGACAACAAGTTTAAAAGGCAAACGTGCAACAATGTTGAACTCCTCCTTGAGAATTCCAGTGGTGAGCGAATACATTTGACTGCGCTAAGTGTACCGGTGATCTGTTCTCCTTTACCATCCGCAGTAAACATAGACTATTCTCATTTGGAAGGACTGGAACTTGCTG
This sequence comes from Muricea muricata, assembly GCA_963855995.1. NCBI lineage: Eukaryota > Metazoa > Cnidaria > Anthozoa > Malacalcyonacea > Plexauridae > Muricea > Muricea muricata. The sequence continues at coordinate 82,536,262 of OY979716.1, forward strand.
ACCCCATAGACGAAGATAATGAATCACATATTGACATTTTAATCGGTTCCGACTTTTATTGGCACATGGTTAGTGGAGATACAATTCGTGGAGAGACTGGTCCTGTCGCCGTTCGAAGCAAATTTGGCTGGCTTTTATCGGGTCCCACAGATGGATATGTTTCAGATGAAGGCAAAATCACATCAAATCTGATCATCGCGGGTGAAAGTGACAACTTTCTTACTGCAAACGAAAACGATGCCTTGGTAGAATGTCTAAAGCAGTTTTGGACAACAGAATCAATCGGTATTTTTGATCCCGAGCTAAACGGTGATACACAACAAGATCATTTTTTAGAAGACATAAAGTTTGATGGAACGCGATACGAAGTAGGATTACCTTGGAAAGATGGATGTCGGCCAGAATCGAATCATTACGAACTTTGCCGCAACAGACTTAAATCAATACAGAAGAAATTGATAAAAGAGCCCGAATTATTGCGAGAATACGAGAATATTATTAACGAACAGAAACGAAGTGGTATTGTAGAGGAGATACCGATCGAAGAGTGCATGGGAAACAACAAAGAAGACGTGGGAGTTCATTATATGCCTCATCATTGTGTTATTCGCACTGACCGGAAAACAACGAAACTAAGAGTAGTTTATGATGGGTCCGCGAAACCAGACGACGCTAAGATTTCACTTAACGATTCCTTGCTGACGGGACCGAATTTCATTCCTCACTTTTTTGACGTTTTGTTGAAATTCCGATGGAACCCAATCGCGTTAACAGCAGATATAGAGAAAGCTTTCCTTATGATTTCAATTGATCCATCGAACAGAGATATGTTACGCTTTCTTTGGCTGAAAGATCCGGGGGACTTAAACTCAGAGATATTAGAAATGCGTTTTTGTCGTCTTGTGTTTGGTTTGCGGCCCTCACCAGCGATACTCGGAGCGACGATCACTTACCACCTTGATAAATTGAAAGAAACTCACCCAGAGGCGAGCGAAATAGTCGATATTATAAAGAATTCATTGTACGTTGACGACTTCCTGTCGGGACAAGAGTGCGAAGAGAAAGCATTCAAAATGTATCAAGATACGAAGAATATCATGAGTAAAGGAGGTTTCAATCTCAGAAAATGGAACTCAAATTCCAAAACCGTCCTGAAGAAGATCCAGAACTGCGAAGTTGATACATCTCAGGACACTAATGATATAAGTATTGAAAAGAATGTCGTCGAAGAAAACCAGTCTTACGTGAAAACATCATTTGGTCCAACAACACCCGATGATGAAGTCCAAGTTAAAGTTTTAGGATCACGATGGAACGCTGAAACAGACAAACTTTATTTCAACTTTGACGATCTGCTGCAGTACGCCAGAACACTTCCGGCAACAAAAAGATCACTTTTAAAAATCACAGCGAAAGTATATGATCCCTTGGGACTTTTGAGTCCGTTTACAATCACGATGAAGATCCTTTTCCAAGATTTATGCAATGAAAAAGTCGATTGGGACGAAACATTGAGTGGAGATGCGCATCTTATGTGGCTTTCATTCCTAGAGCAGTTGGAATGTTTAAGTCAAATTCAAGTACCGAGATGTTATTTCAGCGTAGAGAAGCAACCAATAAAGATACAATTACACGGATTTAGTGACGCTTCTAAACGAGCCTACGCGGCAGTGGTGTATATGAGATCTATTTACGATGATGGAAGTATTGATGTTCGACTTATTTCGTCTAAAACGAAAGTTGCGCCAACCAAACAACAAAGCATTCCAAGATTGGAACTTTTAGGAGCCACAATCCTTGTACGACTAGTCAACTCTGTCAAAAATGCATTGCCATCTACGAAAGAGATTGAAACTGTATACTGGACTGATTCGTTGACAACTTTGTTTTGGATCAAAAATAACAAAGTGTGGAAACAGTATGTTCGACATAGAGTGGAAGAAATCCTCCAGTTATCATCAAAAGACGAATGGAGATTTTGCCCTGGAAAACTTAATCCGGCTGACTTGCCATCTCGCGGTTTAAAAGGACGAGAGTTACTCGAAAGTAAAGTCTGGTGGAATGGTCCAAAGTTCTTATACGGTGCCAAAAACGAATGGCCAATCTTTCCCGAAGGTGTCACGTGCGACAAAGAAGCATTTGTTGAAATCGTAAAGGAACCACCCAACGTCAGTCATTCACTTGTAAATGCCAACAGAAATTACGCTACAACAGACCTCGATCAAGTCATCGATTGTTGTCGTCACAACAACCTGAGCAAAGTGTTACGAATAACGGCGTACGTTTTACGATTCGTTAAAAATTTACGATGTTCAATTCAGAAAACGGAAAAAACAGTGAACGAATTGACCTCCTGTGAAATTGATGAAGCAGAGAACCGTTTCCTTAAGAGCATCCAAGCAAAAGTCTTTAGTAAAGAAATGGAATTCTTAAAGGAAAACAAGAGAACAGCTCCACCTATCTACGTAACGCAATTTGGATTATATTTAGACAGCTGTGGAATACTACGATGTAAAGGACGACTAAACAACGCCCCTTTGTCGAACAGTTCAAAAAATCCAATTATCCTGCCAACAAAACATCACTTTACAGATCTTGTCGTCATAGACAATCATGAACGAACATTTCACAGTGGGATTAACATCACTCTTTCTTCGCTGAGAGAAAAATATTGGATTATACGTGGACGTGAAACAGTAAAACGTGTCCTACATGCATGTGTTCTATGCAAAAAGATCGAAGGTGTTCCCTACAACCCGAGAAGTATACCCGACCTCCCTGAAACGCGAGTATCCGAAGATCCTCCGTTCTCCCATACGGGGATTGACTTTGCTGGCCCACTTTTCATACGTAAAGAGAATCCACAAGAAACCACTTACAAAGCATATATTTGCTTGTTTATCTGTGCTTCAACGCGTGGGATACACTTGGAATTAACAACGAGCTTGAACGTGGACGCTTTTTTCCTGGCATTTCGTCGATTTACTGCGAGAAGAGGACTGCCCTCGACCATTCGGACTGACAATGCCCAGACGTTTAAACGGGCGGCCAAAGAGCTTCAACGATTTACCAGATCCAATGTACTGCATAATTATATGATTAATCATCGAATATCGTGGCAATTCATTCCTCCTAAAGCTCCTTGGTGGGGAGGATACTGGGAACGAATGGTAAAGATGGTGAAACAAACTCTTAAGAAAATGTTAGGCAGATCAACGCTCAACTATGATGAAATGAACACATTGTTAGTTGAAGTAGAAAGAGTTATCAATTCGCGTCCCATAACGTATGTTTATGATGACAAAGAAGCTGTAAGTTATGCCTTAACTCCTTCCCATTTAATTAATGGAAGGTCAATCTCGACGGTTCCAAACTGTCGACATTACGATGTCGTAAGTACAAATCAAACGCTCACAAGACGATCGCGTCATCATCGACATTTGTTGCAACAATTTCTTGAAAGATGGAGACGAGACTATCTTTTAAGTTTACGAGAGAGTCATAAGACAAAGTCAAGACAAGATAAGAAACCAGACATATCTGTTGGTGACATCGTTATACTCAAAAACGATTCAACTTCGAGAAATTTTTGGAAATTGGCGAAAATAGTAGAACTATTACCTGGAAGAGATGGAGCAATACGATCAGCTGTTGTGAAAGTCGGTAGCGACACAAGAAAACCAGTTTTGTTAAAAAGAGTCATACAGCAACTTATTCCAATCGAGGTACGATACAACGAAAACCAAATCGCTGATGACTCCAGTAAAAGGAACATCGACAGGACGGGGAACGACGACGAAGAAGAACAAAATAGTCTACCTAGGCGAATAAGTGCCATCGTTGGAGAAGCAAGAAGAAGATATTCAAATGTCAAATAACTTTGTTGGGTTATAACAATCATTAAATTTATTATGGGACGGTGATTCATATTGAAAATTAGGGAATTTGGAACTTTGATCACCCAGGGTGATCAACCTCGGGCAGTGTAATAAATTGTTTTGTATATATCACTAACCGGAAACTCTAATACGTTGACATTACTAATAACTAACCACACCCTTGAAATTAATGTAACAAAAAATATGGCGAATAAATCGAATGTTTATTACAGTAAATCTGGACGAGTAATTACACCAAATAGGACTCAGCTTAACCCAGATAAAGCAAATATGCTTGTATTCTTTTCTGAGAATTTGTAAGACAATGAGCATGCATTATTCAGATTTCAGAAATACATTTCGTGACATGTTTTGTATTTTGTTAAAATATTTAACATTTTAACAGCAAGACAGTGAAGATACTGGAGACAGTCATAAGACAGTAGATGTTTATCAATGTTCAGTTTAATAATATATGTTTAAATTTAATCATAGACAATCAACAGAATGGACTAGAAACGCAAGCTAAAGTATCAATGTTGCTGACGCGACATCCGTGATACGGCCTGATATGCTATACTTTGGAACCCTGTAACTTCACTTTAAATATACTTCAGGACTTTCTATTTACATATTTTAAACAAGAACGGCAATCTCTATGGAACTATCGACTTTGACTGCAGAAATGTCGCCATTGTTGTTGTTGAAAAAGGTTTACGGAAACATTAAATGGTGATTTTCCGCCTCGTTTATCTCTCTGAAAAGTTTTAAAAGTCGATAGTTGAATTCACATTTCTGTTCTTGTTTAAATTATGTAAATACGAAGTCCTGAAATCTATTTAAAGTGAAGTTACAGGGTTCCAAAGTAAAGCGTATCACAGATGTCGCGTAAACTTTAGCTTGCGTTTGCAGTCCATTCCTTAGATTGTCTATGATTTAATACAGTCGTTTCACGTACGCGCTTAAGGCCGTAATCACGTTCCTTCGTTTATTTGTGTATTATTGTAATTTTGATATTTATAAAGAACAGACATTCATTCAGGGTTTTGAGGTATCAATTTTTTTATAGTTTTGAAAAACCAATTTAACGCTACTTTGCACGAGGTAAAAAAAATCGATATACCGGTATACCGATACCGGAAATTTCTCATATCGAACATCCCTAGACGACATATGACAACTGGTGAAATCTCAAAACACAAAAATACTTTACACATTTTAAATCTATGTTAGCACGAAAAAACAAGCAGTAAACAAAATTTTATTGTATTTTTACATACATTTTAACTATGTATCCAACATAACCACGTATTTAATTTCTGGTCTTAAGGTTTAACAATATTTATATTTCAATTTCACAACTAAAATGTTTTGCTATTTATCATAAGCCTGTGCAGATACTGCAGAAACATTTAGTCTGTAAAGTGAAATCTGCATCAACATTGTTCCAGAATAGTATTGTTTTTGTCAGATGTTATGACCAGTCATTTGGTTGTTCAAAACTCATGGCTGCTATAGAATGCGGTATTTTTTCCCATATGTTTTAACCTTAAGCTTAGATAAATGTTAGCAAGTAGCTTAACAAAACATACTTTACTCTGTGGACTGTGCTCGTCAACAGGCATTTTACTGACTGCCGTGATAGGAAGCCAAATACCTTGGGACTTTCCAATATCATCTTGGTCCTTAACTCTTCACTGATGTTGATTTGGGTCATGGGTCTCATTTGAGACATAAAGCACAAATATGTGTTTTGCATAGTGGGTTATTCCCACAACCAACTGGAAAAGTTGCCTTTGTTGAAGAAATTGATGAGAACCATTGTCTATTGTAGTCATGCGCAAGGGTAGCCAAAACTGGAAATACGAGTGCATGATCTCGCCACCAAGTTAACGGTTTGTCTCAACATCAACGCATGATGATGCAGTGTAGAGCGCTATTTCCTGACACATCTTAGACTTCCAAACACCCGAACTGCCGCCACTGCCAGTGGCTGATATCGGGTTGTGGCGACCAAGCCAACTTCTGAGTCTAACGATTTTCTTTTTCTTTGTTGGGGGGGGGGGGTGGTGGCCAATTTTGCAAGGGCTGTATGATTTCTATGGAATTGCCTCTCTGTTATCGAACCCTCGGTTGCATCTTTCTCGGTTGCAATTTCCACAAGACTTTCATATTCTTCGCAGAGACGACTGAAAATATCTGCTTCTTCAGAATCTTCACTTGACGCCTGGATAAGACATGTAGCTTTGAAACGAGGATCCAAAAAAGATGCAAGATTCAGCAGTAGGATGGTGTCCTTGGACTTGTATCAAGGGAGCAAGTCTTCTAGTATGTTTTGTTGAAGCTGGTTTAAAAGAAGTGTTTCAGGTTCGCGCTCGTCATCTGAGTGCACTATTGCAAGTATCTGTTTCTCCAGTCACTGTAACATGGCACTGACATAGAATACGAATACATAGAAGGGCCACTCGTGTCGGAGCCTTTGAAGTTTATGAAGCCACACATGTCGTTTCGCGCAGACCAGAAATTGACTGCTCTTATAACTCGCACCCAGTAAAAGCCAGTCAATTTGTTAGAGATTTGTATTACAGAATGGTTATTTGCCTGAATAAATCAGGGTTTTTTCGTGAACGGACGATTCGAATCTCAAACTACGGCCGCTGGTTGTAAGCTGAAGGTTAGTGAATACATTTCTGTTGATTAAAAGATATTAAAGAAGTGCTAAACACGAAATTTAAGCATATTAATACCTGTTGTTTACTTTGTATGATACTACTAGTTTATTTATTGCAAAAATTCCATGTCTTCGAAGACTTAATATTGTAGTAACAGGAACAAATGTGCGATCGTGTCTGTCAAGTTCTATAAATGCTTTTGTATTTTGTACATGATTCGTGAAAAACGTATTTGCACTTCAAATGAACTGGAGTTCAATCATTATGTCCAACTGGTTTAACCAAAGATATAAAGGAACTAAACATTTTTAAATTATCAAATTAGAGATGTGCAACTTTTATATACTATTTGTCTTTTCTTTTCTAGGAGGAAAAATCGCGATTGGCAAACTTCAAAGAGTAAAATAGCACAACCCACTCTTTTAATCTAAATAATTAGGAATTGTAAAGTTTTGTAAATAGCTGACATCTCAATAAATTGGAGTTGTTGGTCTACCTGTCCCTGTCTGATAGAAAACGGAAAGAACTCAGCTCTGGATGACTTTGTTAGCTGTTTGAACAGTCTATAGCAGAGCAAAATGTGCTGCTTCCACGTACCTTGCTGTTTGGAACTATTTGCAGTCATTTACCATTAAACACAGAGAGAAATATAGACAAAATATTTTGAAAAGCAACCTTGGTACTAGGGTAAATAGAAATAAAAGGTTTTGTAGTGTAGTGACCTGTGCAGTACTAGACAATCTATAGTATAATCATCAGACATGTGGCATTTCTTCCAAACAAGAGTCAGCCCAAAAATCCAAGAATCCAAGTTCTTGTTATATTTTTCAGGACCTCAACCCGGAAATACAGATGTTAGGCCATGGGAATGAAAGTCTCTGATTTGCGTTCACCGCCCGCGTGCTCCAAAAGCTACCGCGTAAAAATTTCATTATTTAGAAAAAATTCATTATTTGCACAAAAACCAACGGTCACAGAATTCCAAATTTCAAATCTCCTAACAGCAGTAAAACGGCCTGTTTATATACATTAATAAAAACATTGTATGAGGTTGTTGCAACAAAACATCAAACTGTCGATATATTTGGCGCTTCAACATATATTACGGTAAAATAATTGCCATTTCGGGCCTCGCAACTTCAGGAAATCAAGGTAAGGATGTCTTTTTTTGTTTTCAGGTTTTTTGTTATTAAGAAAGATTATTTTTTACAAACTCATTAATAATTCATGCAACACAAAGGAAATCGTAGCAGTGAAAGGAGTTAGGAGTATATGTGATACAAAAACACACATAGATTTTCACAAATTAAGTTTTTTTTCTCGGCTTTATTTATAAATATGACACCTAAACTGAAAATTCTTTCATAAACAAGCCAACAAGATGGGTATGATGGGCATCCGACCTAGTCATAATCTTCTTGAATTTTCCTGCCTTCGCCTATTGGCGGACATCCGTTTGCTACAATTTCAGCAATTTTCATATTTTAACTGACCAGTCTGACCGTATTTTTCGCGCGAAGAGAAAATAAGTTTATGTATTTACGTGATATGAGAGTATATGCTACGAAGTTTTCACTAGCCAATTGTTACCAATGTTCGGATTTGCATGCCAAGAATAACAGGATTTACTCCAAAACTGTTATGTTATATTAATGACTGAGCAGTATTTCATACATGTTTAAGACTATATCTGACTTCGTAGATTACACTTTGATCCAACTATAACTCTTCCTTTGAGTTAATACAGTATATCGCTGTTTTTTCCACACCCGATACCATGTGCGATCCCGACGCACGTCGACATGTTCCGAGTAAGTAACTTCCGGCTATTTTAAATATGTCCTTACATGACGTCCCTTCGTAACGACCTTACATATTCCCCCTCTTACAATTAGTGTCGTCCCGTGACACTAGCTGTGGAATGTTCAACATACTTCACTGAAAATTCAGTGTTATCTACAGGAGGCGTAGCTCTCCTGACAACTATCACAACTTCAAAAGTTCCTAACGAGATCCCGGTTTATACTGTCTTACATAACAATACGCTGCAGCTCGTATCATCTGATAATGTAACAAATTACTTCCTTGTGCACGTGATAGTGTCCCGTTGCATTTCAGCTACATCACATAACGTAAACGTTTTGGAGGGTCTTTTTTTCTTTTTTTTTTTGGTAACTTCTTAATAGTAGGGATAAATGTTGACCGGTGCTGGGCACGGGAAGGGTTGGCTATATACAGGAAATTGGTTGTTCACTGGGTAGAAAGTGTTGGTAGGCATTTTTCTGTACGATACAGTTAATTGAAAACAATAAGCTTTATTCTCCTTAAAATATAAAATAAACTTCGAAAAATAAACTACAAACGTATTTTGTTTCGATTTACAACAACAACCTATTTCCCGCCAAAATACATAAATTAATACGCCGTCAAAAATAGCGGCGTAAAATATAACTGTTTACGACACTCCCGAGGGTTGATCAAAGTTGATCAAATTAACATAACATAAACTAATGTAAATATTGATTACTTTACGTGTTCATCACGTGATAGATAATCTTCTTGCCATTTCTCCTGCAATAGCTGCCTTTCGTCTCGTTCTTTGTAACTGGTTGTTTCTCAGTTTCTCTGTGTTGGGTTGATCCGTACGACTAATATCACGAACGTCTTCTTCTTTCGTAGTTGCCCTTACTTCAAGTGGTATCAGGTGTTGTATTGGTCGTCTAAGTGTGATCGGTTTACCGCCTTCGCCGTTTACCCTAACCTTTGCCGATCGCACTACACCATCGCTGCTTGGAAGCAACTCTTCTACCTTGGCCAATTTCCAAAACATGCGTCGGGTATTGTCATTTCGTAAAATTACCATATCTCCTACAGCCATCGGTCCATTATCACTGTCCTTTAGATTCGTCTTCGACGATTCTCTTAAACTCAACAAGTACTCCGTTCTCCATTGTTTTATAAACTGATTTAGAACGCGTTGATGATACTTTGCTCGCTTGGTGAGCAAATGATTTGCGCTAACAATGTCATAATGCTTGTCATTAGGCACGCTTGAAATCTGTCGACCGTAAATCAAATGCGAGGGTGTGAGCGCATATGATATGCTCTGTTCATCATCATAAACAAATGTCATTGGTCGATTGTTTAGAGTGGCTTCAATCTCGACCAATAAAGTGTGCAGTTCTCCAAACGACAACGACGCGAGTCCAATGGCCTTTTTTAGGCAACGCTTAACACTTCGCACCATTCTCTCCTAGAATCCCCCATGCCAGGGGGCCTTTTCGGTGATGAACTGCCACGTCACTCGTCTGTTGGCGAAGTAGCGCTTTACATCTTTCGATTCACTAATCATCCTCACTTCTTTCGATGCAGATTTAAATGTCTTTGCATTGTCCGTCAAGATTTTATTTGGCAGTCCTCTGCGGCTGATGAAACGTCTGAAAGCTTGAAGAAAGGTAGCTGCTGACATGTTTTCTACCAGTTCCAAATGTAAAGCCCTCGTAGACGCACAGGTAAAGAGCGCTATGTATACCTTGTCTTGTTGGCGATTGTTACAAGATGAATTCTTTACGTAAACAGGACCAGCAAAATCTATACCTGTGTTCGAGAAAGGAGGCTCTTTGCTTACTCGACATGTTGGAAGCTGTGGCGTCTTGGGCGTCGCAAATGGTTTTGCTTCCATCTTTCTGCACACGACACATCTTCTTACTACTTTTTTTACCGCTTCTCTACCCCTTTGGATCCAATATCTCTCTCGAATGGAATTGAGTGTATCCCTGATTCCATTATGGTGAACAACAGCGTGATGTTCACGGATAACTAGTTCGGTAAAGTAATGTTTTGAAGGTAAGATAACTGGTCGTTTCGCTTCCTGTTCTTGAGAAGAGTTCTGAATTCTTCCTTCGCATCGTATTAGCCCATCCTCGTCTAGAACAAGACCCAATCGTGAGACAACAGGTGTCAGAATTTTGGACGCTCCTGCAAGGTACTGTAACTCGCATTGAAATTCGTGTTCTTGAATATTCCTGATTAGTATTCTTTCTGCTTCCTGTAATTCTTTTGCTGTCAACTCAGTGCTTTCGAACTTGTGATGCGGGTTTTTCCACCTTTTAGCACATCTTCTAACGGTTGCTGTTACTCGTAACAATCTCAATTTGGTGCTATATCGACTCATATCTATGATGTTGCCAATATCGGAGGTCTGACGATCGCAATTGGTTGATGGATTTGACATCGAGTACACAATGGTTGGTGAGGTCTTCTTGAGTTCGACCAGCGCCTTTTCTTCGTTATCGATACAACCTTGCTGTGGCTCTCGAGGCCAACACTCGGGCGAATGATTTAAGAACTCCGGGCCTGTCCACCAATTGTGACTTCTAACTAGATCTTCTGCCGTACAGCCCCTCGACGGTAGGTCGGCAATGTTGATCTCTCCCGGACAAAATCGCCAGTGCACTCGATCAAGAAGTTCCCTGATTTCTTTCACTCTATTTTGAACGTACGGCTTCCAGGCTTTGTCATTTCGAATCCAACATAAGACAGTATAGGAATCGCTCCATAAGTATACTTCGGGGGGCGTTACAAGAAAATTCATTGCTTCTTTCACCGACTTGACCAGTCTAGTTAGAATAGTCGCTCCAAGCAACTCTAACCGAGGGATCGATTGCCGTTTCATTGGAGCTACTCATGACTTAGATGCGACGAGGTTGACTTCGATATCACCATTCGCATGCTCAGTACGAAGATAAACGACTGCCGCGTAAGCTTTGTTGGATGCATCAGAGAATCCATGTAATTCGTGTTTCACAGCCGGGAACTCCTTCCTCTTGAAGTAACATCTCGGTACTTTGATGTCTTTCAAGTCGGCCAAGTTTTGAACCAATCTTTTCCATTTGACCAATAGCTCTCCTTTTAACTCGTCGTCCCAATCAATCTTCGCTAGACATAACTCTTGAAAGAATATTTTCATCTTGATCGTAAAGGGTGTCAACAGTCCGATCGGATCGAAGATCTTTGCAGAGAGCTGTAACACTGATCGCTTTGTGGCCGATAAAGTAGTGGCATACCTTGATAATTTGACATAATCATGGAGGAGTGTGTCCTCATCAACGTCCCAAGGGATTCCTAAGACCTTTACTGGTTCCTTTCTTGCCTGCCCGTTGTCGCTGGTTTCGGTGCTTCTCGCGAGGTTATCATCATTTGTTTCTATTAGGTTTGGAGCTTGATCTGTCGCTATCTTTTCTTGCAAGTGCTTTGAATTGGTGTGCCATTTTCGCAAAGTGAATCCCCCTGTACTCATCAAGCTTTGTGATCCCTCGTAAATTTCAACTGCTTCACTATCGTTCGAGGCACCGCCCGCGAAGTCATCGACGTAGAACGACTTTCGGAGTAACGACACGATCTCGGGATTCTTCTCTTCATTCACAGCCAAATGATGGTTTAGTACAGATGTTAAGATCGCAGGACTTGAAACAAGGCCAAAGACTAAACGACAGAATTGGTATTTTCGAATTTCGGGTCTTTCCTTGTTCGGGTCATCAAACCATAAGAATCTATCCATTCGTCGGTCATCCGGTGCGATCTTTACTTGGTGGAATGCTTTTTCGATGTCTGCAATCATACCGATTGCATATCCTCTGAAGTTGATAATCACGTCAAACAGATCAGGTACCAAGTTCGGTCCTTTTTCTAAACAATCGTTTATGGAAACGTTGCTGTTATCAGGCTTCGCTGAACCATCAAATACTACACGCAATTTGGTGGTTTCCTTGTCTTGCCGAACAACCCCATGATGTGGTAGATAGTATGTGCCTTCATCAGTGTCCTGTTCTTCGGAAACAGGCTCAATAATGCCGGATACTACTTGTTGTTGAATAATTTTGTCATACTCTTGGAGAAGTTCTTTATCTTTCTTGAGACGTCTGTGGAGTTGTCTTAGACGGTTCGCACACGATGCATAACCATTCGATTCAGGCTGAGACTCAGGTTTCCATGGCAAGCTAACTTCGTAGCGTTTTTCATCGTCATGATAGGTCAACTCTTTGAGGAACTTGTCATCATCTGTCTTCTCGTCGTAGATACCAAGTGACTCAGTATCCCAAAATCTGCGCAGTTCGTTCGTTAAGGTTTGGTTCTTGTCTTCGAAGGCAAATCTACTCTTTGCTGGATCTGAATTTCCTCTTAAAATGATCAGATTGGCATATGAGGCCTCGTCTTTTATGTCCTTCTGCGTTGGACCGGAGATCACCCAACCAAATATAGTGTTAATAGCTACAGGGCCTTTGTCTCCTCGACAAATTTCATCAGTGACAACATCAAAATAATGATCAGACCCAATCAAAATGTCAATGTTTGTCGGAATATCATTAACCAGACTAGAATCTGCAAGCTGTAAACCACGTAGATGAGGGTAGGACTCTACATCCAATTTCATTGAAAGGGGCGAGCATATTTTCGGGAAGGTAAGGGCGGAAATTTCTATGGTCTCGGGTTTTGCTTGCAATTTTATCTTCACTTCATCACAGCGTTGTTTCGTGACCCGGTCGTCTCCAAACGTATTGAGGTTTAGTGTCTCAGTTCCCAAACTGTTCAAGCCAAGTTTTTCCTTCAACTGGTCGGTAACGTATGAGCGCTGGCTACCGCTGTCAAGTAAAATTCTCACTGGTACAAGTTCGCTGTCATCATGACTAAAGGCAAACGTTGTCGCAGTCTGTAAGAGGACCTCCCTTTTACGGGTTGAGCTTCTTGAAGGCTGGCTTACAGTCGATGTTGCTACCGTATGTCCCTCTGGGTCTTTCTTTTCAGAGCCTTTCGAGTTGTCTTGTTTTGTTTGACTTTCCTTTGGAGGGTCATGTGCTTTGCATATTGATTGGTGATGAAGTCCTTGACATCGTCGACATTTTTTGTCACATTGTTTTGTAATGTGTCCTTTTCGCAAACAAACAAAACAGCGATTATCTAGTTTTAGAATCTCTTTTCTCTTGCTGACGTCACGAACTTCTTCACACGAAGCGGAGTAATGAGGTTTCTGGCAAAATGCACATCGAATGGGAAATTTATTTTTCAAACCAGATTCTGAAGCCACGAGCGCTTTAGCTGAACCCAGGTCTCGAGCACCTGGACCATTGTGTTTTTTGTTCAGATTGCTAGCGTTAATTGGGATATTCTCACACACCTCTCGTGCTTCCACCTCTTTCTGGATGACATTTAGTAATTCTCCAATTTCCCACACATCCTTCGAAGTGTTTCGAGCAATTTGGATCCTAACTTCCTCTGGCAACTTTGACATTATTACCGGGATCAGTAAACTCCCGTACTGATCTGCCTTCACCCCGACAGCTTCTAGCCCCCTTACGTTCACACTAACCTTGTCGTAAATTAATCTAAGACTCGTTGCTTTGCTTCCACTACAAGTAGGCAATTTCAAAAGTTCGTCCATATGAGCTGCTATGACTTGCTGGGTTCTGCCAAATCGAAGATGGAGTATTTCAACAGCTGACTTGTAGTTATCTTCGGTTATGGTTAACCCTTGAATTGCATGTAGACCAGGTCCTTCTAACAGCGAATAAAGATAGTTAAATTTGTCGATGGGTGTCAAATTTGGGTTGTTGTCTACAGCGCTCTGAAAGCTATCTTAGAAGGTGCGAAACTTGGTTATTTCACCATTAAACCTTGGCAGGGATAACTTTGGCAATCGGGTTTTTTGTACAAACTTGGCCATAGGCATAGATGCTGGATTTGTTTCCGGACTCGAGTGTTCAATCACAGATTCGGTGGTAATTTCGGTTGACACGGACACTGGAGATTCATTGCTTGTTTTTGCCTGGTGCTTCTTCGCGAATAACTGTTCGATTTTGTTCTTGGTTTCGTAAACTCTCGATTTTATTTCCTCAGATTCCTCGATGTCCTTCCCAATGTCTTTTATGTCGCATTCTTCAAGTATTTCGCTATCGAGCTTTATTACTAAAGCAAGTTTTCCGTTAAGGAGCTTGTTTAGCGTTGTTAAACGATCCAGTTTGGACTGATCCACCTCTCCAGACATGTGCTTTATCGCTTCTTTCATATACTTCGTAAGGACCCCTCGATTCGCCGAGCGAATTGCTCGTTTTCGTTCAATGGCTTTGCTCATACTTCTTCGCTAAAAATCGCTAAAAATACACGTCGTTTTTTCGATTATAACTCTTCAAATTCGGTTAACTCGCCCCACGTTGGGCGCCATTTTCTGTACGATACAGTTAATTGAAAACAATAAGCTTTATTCTCCTTAAAATATAAAATAAACTTCGAAAAATAAACTACAAATGTATTTTGTTTCGATTTACAACAACAACCTATTTCCCGCCAAAATACATAAATTAATACGCCGTCAAAAATAGCGGCGTAAAATATAACTGTTTACGACAGGCATCCCGTAAAACCAAGGTGGGCTGAGAGGGAAGGTTTGAGCAGTTAGGCACGATTGGACAGGTGGAATCCATGTATAAGGAGGTGTGGGAATCCAGGGTCTTTCGGGTGATTCCCACCAGTTCGCTACTGGGATTGATGTTGACACTTGAGATGCATTGCGGGAGCAAGCTTGACCAGGCATATAGTATGTTAGCCGGTTTGGGAGCTGTCTAACCCTTCTTGGTCGAGTTTCTTCTGCAGTAGGAGGGATTTCTTCCTCAATGGTCCGTTCTTCGCCGTTATGTTGGGTGTATTCTTGGGTAGCTGTAGGTTCTGTTGTGCTTGGACTGGCTTGTTCTCGACAACCAGCTCCAGATTCATCTTGGGAAGGGGTTGTGTGACGAGTTAACGTATCCGCGTCCACATTGCTCTTCCCAGGTCGATACCTGATTGTAAAATTGAATTCGGCCAGTTCACCTACCCAACGATGTCCTGTAGCATTAAGCTTTGCAGTTGATAGCACATATGTCAAAGGATTGTTGCCAGTAAAGACTACGAAACTTGGGGCGTAGTATAAATAATCTCGGAAATGTTCGCAGATCGCCCACTTCATTGCCAGAAACTCTAATTTACCTGAGTGGAGATGATAGTTCTTTTTGGTAGAGAACAGCACCCAGGCCACTTTCCGATGCATCTGTATGCAGGATAAAAGGACTATTAGGTTCCAGGTAGGCCATAAGTAGCAAGTTAACTAGGTGTTCGATGAGTTTCTCCAATGCTAGTTGATGGTTGGTCGTCCATGTCACCGGTTGACTGGGGAAGAATTCGGCGGTACGTCTTCCTTTCCCCTTGAATTTTCCGTTATTGCTCTCCAGCTTGAGTATATCGTAGATAGGCTTAGCTATTGTGGAAAAATTTAGGATGTAACGTCTATAATAGTTTAAAAAGCCCATCAGTTTCCGTAGTCCCATCAGTTTCCGTAGTTTTGGGAGGAGTTTCTTTAAGATGAAGGACTGGGGTTATTGCAGACGGATCTAACTTGTAACCTTCGGCGGATACAACTCTTCCAAGAAATACCACTACTCGTTTGAACAGCAAACACTTTTTGGTTTAAGTTTCACTCCATGCTCTTTTAGACATTGCAATACTCTACGAAGATGTGAGATGTGTTCTTCGAAGGAAGTACTAAACACAATAATATTGTCTAGGTACAGTACGAATACCTCATCTCGCAACTCTCCGAGGCAGGCCTTCATAAACCGCTGGAAGGACGCTGGTGCATTCGACAATCCGAACGGGATTCTAACCCATTCACAGAGTCCCCAAGGGGTTATAAATGTGGTCAGCGGCTGGCTTTCAGGAGTTAGAAACCCCTGGTGATAGGCTTTTCCTTTATCCAAAACCAAAAACCACGTGTTTCCCCCCTAAATTATCCAATGTTGCTTGGATTTTTGGAATCGGATGACGGTCTGGATGCGTTTTTTTTGTTCAGTTTGCGGTAATCCACACACAATCGCAAGCTGTGATCTTTCTTTCTAACACACACTACTCATGAACTATATGACGATGTAGACTTGCGAATGAACCCACGGTTCGAGGTCTTCGATATATGCCTTTACCTCCGGGTATAGAGGTCTAGGTATAAGAACGTAGTTCCTCTGCACTGATGTGGTGTCTTTCAAGTTAATATTCATCTTAAGGTCATGGATACAGCCAATGTCGCCTTCGCTTGATGTGAACGCGTCAGCCTGTTCGATTAGAAGCTTACTCGCCGCTCTCCTTTGCTCTACAGTAAGGGCACTTATATCTATGTCCTTTAGATGGATTGGTAACGTCAGTGATTCATCAGCTAGGTTTTCCATGGTCACTTCTTTCATGGGTGAATGTTTACTATCGCTGGCCTTTGAAATAGACATTTTTGACTCACTCTTGTTCTTAAGCTTTACTTCCACCGGAGTGACTGACTGTACTAGTTGTAAGCGACCCAGTACTGTCCTGTTCTTTTACACAATTTCATGTTTCGTCTCATTCGTCACCTCTATCTCCACCCTGCTAGACTTTCCAGCGTTTATTGTTAGCAAGGTATTGGCGATATGAAGGCCATTTGGCCAAGAGGGGTTTTCATCTACTTCAAACAACACTGGGGTTTTTCTTTCCATGGGACCAGTATTTACTCGACAGCTTACTTTTGTTGATTCGCCTCGGGATAAGGCAATCTGCAGATTTAATTCCACGTATCCACAGTACGGTATGTCACTGCCATTGGCAGCTGTTAAATTCAAATCACCGTCCAGTGAGTCTTCTACACCGCGAATGCACACATTTGGTAAGTTTCTTCCTAAAAGATGCGACAAAATTATGGATACTTGTGCACCTGTGTCCCACAAAATTTCTGTCTTCTTCTCATTCAATTTGGCTTTAATTGAACATCGTCTCCCAATTAGACTTACCACCTTTTGTTGCTGTTTTGGTGTGAGATGGCTTACGAATATATCTGAATGTGTTTCATCATGACTATTTTGGTTTTTTGCTCTAATTTCTTGCTTAATTTCATTACATAGCGTTTTATGTTCCAACCAGTGTTTCTTTTGGCAATTTACATCACAGTAAATAACGAGTTTGCAACACAAACAACGCCACACCGTCTTAGTGTTTCCGAGAATTTTCCTGCAACTGTTACACTGGTAGGACCCTTGCATTTCACCAGCTACTCCCTGTCCCACCTCAGGGGTAGCCGTTTCTCTGGTTTCGAGGGGAATTTTTAACACATTCGGATGCGATATGTACATATCTGCCACATGCAAAACAGTGCTGGCACTTGTCGCCTAGTCTACATTTCTTACAGATCTGACAGCCTCTCCCACATAACGAAAAATGGTTCTGTTCTGAGGTTGTGATGGTCTGTGTTCTTCCGCTTTCTCTCGATATCTGCTGGCTTGTTGCAGCTTCAGGTTTTCAACCTCCGATCTGGTCTCTCGTATTTCCGCTAAAATTTGCTTGCTTTCATCAACTGTTTTCTTTGAGGCCACCACCGTCTCCCCGATACCGCATGAATTTACTTTGGCAGGCCGTCTTTCTGTTAACAATTTGCTGTGTCTCTCTTCCTGATGCGATGCTAGTTCGTTCACCTGTCTCATCAAGTCTTCATTTGTCAATGTGGAGTCGCAAAGTATTGGTAGGAGGTTTGCTGCGAGGATGTCATCACGTAGCCCAGTTTCAAACGATTTCATGAATGTTTTATGAATTAATGACTCGTCATAACACACTTCACAATCTGCTTCCTTGCTGGCAAATCCAACTTTGTTGCGCAAATCGAGGGCGCGGAGTAGGAATTGCTGTGCGCTTTCTTTTCTTCTTGCTTTCTTTGCTGAAATACGGTTGCCAGTTGTTGATACAACTCTGAGGCAGATTTTTCTCTATAATGAACTCGCAGGATTTTTCTTAACTTAGAGAGAGATACGTCACTAAGGGTCTCCACATAACTTCGTAGGCTGCTGTGGGGCGAAGTGGCCCGAATTACGGCATCAATAATTTCTTGTTCCTTATATTTACGTTTTAGACCGGAGTCCATTTGGTGAGTTAACGAAACAAACGTGAGTTTATCAGTCTGGCCCGGTATTTTGAATTCCCGACGGTATAATGGTGTATTTATAAAGTCTTTTCCTGTTTCTACGACAGTGGCCGAGGTGTTTCCGACAGTGTTCCAGATTTTTGCGACAGTGTCCGGAACATTTCCGACGTCACTCGTTTCTACATGCGTACCTGCTTTTACCTTTGTTAATTTCGCCGTAAGGTCATTTAGTTCAACCTGTTCTTTCTGTTTAAGCTCCCGAAGTTGTTTCTGTAATTCAACTACTAATTCTCCGTCCGTTTGGGATGTTGGTTTTAAGGATGCGATTGCTTGCTGAAACCATGCAATATTTTCTGGTGCTTCGATATTTTCGGCAATTTTCGCTTCGATCGACTTCCAGATTAATTTTGTAATGGCCATTTTACTTTTCCCAGATATTTCACCATCTACTTTTATTGAAACTGCACAATTTTCTAGTTCAGACACATCCTTTGTATAAAGAAGCGACTCCAGCTGGAATTCTAACGTTTCTAATTCTGCCATAGCAAATAACAGTTCCGAAATACACAAGCAAATATGTGGTCTTCAACTTTTTACTGATTTTTTCCCTCTAGTTTTAGACACACTACCGTCCCCATTCAATGATTAAAATGTTCCACATTATACTAAATTTCAAATAGCACACTATCACTTACTAAAGCAGTGTTTCTTGTCCTTTAACTTTGATATTTTTCATGTAATTCCTCGTAAATCCCGACTGGCATCCTGCCGTGGTCGCCAAAATGTTACCAATGTTGGGATTCATATGCCAAGAATAACAGGATTTACTCCAAAACTGTTATGTTTTATTAATGACTGAGCACTATTTCATACCTGTTTAAGACTATATCTTGTAAATTACACTGATCCAACTATAAATCTTCCTTTGAGTTAATACAGTATATCGTTGTTTTTTCTACACTCGATACCATGTGCGATCTCAACGCACGTCGACATGTTCCGAGTAAATAACTTCCGGACTTAAATATGTCCTTACATGATGTCCCTTCGTAACGACCTTACACAATGACATTGTTAAATCTATTTTTTGCTTATTCACATTTTTTGAGATTTTTAAAGTAAACCTTTAATGGCTTGCCAGAGTTGCAAGTATGCCAAAACAAATAGCAATTTCCATTTGCAGAGATAATGGAGAGATTCTAAAACCTTGGACATTTGTAACTTTAAACAATAAGTGGTATACATATGATCAGCCTTACAGAGACATTCTCGATGGCCCTCTCACGTCAATTTTTGATTTAAACCTCGCTTGCAAAACGTACATTCTGAAAGAAATCAAAGCATCTTCAACGCTAGCCATGAGTGGATGTGTGCGTGGCACTTTAGATACAGATATTATTCAAGTAATTGAACAATTTGGGATGCGCTTCTTTAAACTATTTCTCCAACACTTGCCATCATGTGCTTCATGTTTTCCTGTAAATCAGGGTTCATCAAAGCCTGTTAATGCTTTTGCTGTTTTGATGACAGCAGCCAGAGATGCTGTTGGAAATGACTTGCCAACTATTGTAAACAATCCAAAAACAAGTGTGGAAAAACTAAATAATGAAGTATTGAAGTTCTTTGAAGAGAAAGAATGCAATTTTCCAAGAAATGAGCAAGTAATTGTCGGACCCAACCAAGTCATGGCTGTTGTGGATCATGATTTCTTCAAAGCTACTTTAACACCTTCTGTGAACTTGCTGGTAAGCTAATATTTGTGTAAGAATTCAGTCTAAAATTCACGGACACACGTACCATGTCACTTGACCACAGTATAGCAATGTGCTTTTACAAGTTACAACCTGTCTCGAACACCAGAGTTCTGTATTTTTTATCTTGCAGATCAACATTCTAGACAGTATTCTTGGTAGTTTTTACCATGGTGATGTATATGTCGAGATCAAAGATAATGTGTTGCAACCTTCATCACCTTTAAGGCATGTATGTGAGCTGAAAGATATTTTGAAATTACGTGGAGGTAATAAAGCAGTTGTGAGAGCATTCTCTCATGATGGGTTAGCAGAAATGAAACTTAATTATATCATTGCATAACTTTTTATTTACAGAAAACTATACTTCTAGATATCACAAAAGCAAGATTTTCTCTTTCAGATATACCTCCAATATTGTTGATATACACAGATGGCGGTCCCGACTATCAAAGCACATATATGTCTGTGAAGTTGTCTATGATCGCTTTGTTCATTGAGCTAGATTTAGATGAACTGATTGCTTTGCGAAGAGCCCCAAACAATTCCTGGGCCAATCCAGTGGAGCAGATCATGAGCATTGTTAACATTGGCCTCCAAGGCGTTGGCATTATGAGAAAGAAAGGAGGCGATGACCTTGAGAAAGCTATTTGTGAGTGAATTTTTATTTCCATTATTTTGTACCTCCGTACATGATGATCTTTAATAGCAGACCAGGCAGGTCAAATATATAGCTATATATAGCTTTTGCTTTATTAACATTACATATTTCCTTTTCTTTTATAGCTAAAGCTAACAACATGACGGAAGTCAGGGCAAAGTTGTCAACTGATGATCTCAAACAAGAGTGGCATGATTCGGTAGAAACGCCTGTAGATATGTTAAATTGCCAGATGAGGAGACTCAGCTTGAAAGAAAGACAATTCAACACATTTCTACCAGCTGAAGATGCAAACATTAACAAACTATGGGGGAACTGTCTGAAGATAGAAGAGAAACTACATGTAATGAATTGCATTTATTGTATATAGCCATACACTTTGATGTCCCAAACATGATAACCTTGTAATGTATCTGTAGTCAATCTATTTTTTTTTTCTTTTTGCCTGACAGACAGATCATCTGACTGCCAAAGATGTCAGGAAGTTTGAGAAACTGTCTAAATTTCTCAGTCATTGCTGCATAGAGGGGCACTACTGCTTCCAAGTGAAGAAGTGTGGAGTTTCCAGTTGTACTATTTGCAGGTAAATGAAGTAAATATTCCGAAATTCATCCATTTCTGTGATATGGTATTTTTGCAGTTCCGAGGAACTAAAAACAATGTATCATTTATGGCTTTAGACCCCTTCGAGATGAAAGAACCAGAAATGTTGGGGCGTTGCCTTTCCCGTTGATGAAGAATGAAGATCACTACAAGCTGTTCGCTGATGTGTATAAAACTGCGACGCATGATGTCTGACGCATTATTTATATTGTTGAAATTTTGCATTCCTTGCCTGTTTTTGGTTCTGCTAAATCTAAATTTTAAATGCGCAAATGGCAATTATTAAATCATGGCCATATTAATTACTTTCAGTAAAGACCAAGCATGAACAACAGACCGAAGTCAAAAAGAAAGAAGATTCCCTTTACAGCCTCTGTTCAACATTGCAAGAATACAGACACCATGGTTCAGCGCTGAAGGTGACAAATGGAGACTTGTATATTCGAAGAAGAAACTCACCCAGCATCAAAGAAAACAGTTAGCTGAAGTCCTGGAGGATGTAGATTATACTTGTGGATTTATGTTTGGTACATGGATAACTTTTTACTGCTATGATCTACATATTAAGATACTGGTATTGCCAAATATATTCATGTTTTTGTGGGGGTTTTTCCAGATGATGTCAACGTGCCTTTCGGATTTCAAGTATATGTTAAAGATCACGATTGCAATGATCATATTGAAAAATTGTATTATTCATGTGGTTATGAAACGTGCTGTATTCATTGTGGGGAATATGTTCATGGCAACGAAGATGATGATTGCTTCTATCCACAGTGTGACGAATGCCAGGAGAATCCAATTTGAAAAAGAGGAGTACTCTAACTTACATATTCTTGAAAAATATTGGCATGTCGGCCATTTATATACAGCATTTGCTTTTATGTTAGTTTCACTGCAAGTAAATGCAGGGTATATGTATACTGCTCAACGTTCATCAATTTATATTGGTAAAATGTTATTCAGCTTTGGTGATTTATATACATGACAGTGTAATGTTGCCGTTATAACTATTGTTACTGTTATAAACATTCAGGAATATGATTAAAACATCATTTCGTCATTTTTTATTGGCTTAATAATGTAAGTCTGGATAAAACATAAAAAGTAGGTATGTACAGCGTATGCACAAAAACTCGTTTGGAACGTCATATATTTGGGGCATCCTGGGAAATGTTGTGGAAATTTAAAAAAATTTTGCAGGGAAAAAAGAAGATTTAGATTTGAATGTGGAACACCAGCAAAGAACAAATGAATAATGAATAATGAAAAAATACCGCATGCGAATTGGAAATCTATTGAACGCAAATCAGAGACTTTCATTCTCATGGCCTTAGATGCAATGGCCCAGTAGTATGATCTAGCTATTACAGTAAAACTAGAAATACATGCATGCAGCAACCCCTCGCCACTAACTAAGAGCATGCAACTATATTTTCGGAATTACATGAAGTACTTATATAGGTTGTTGTCATAGCAACACGGCAATGGTTATTCTTTCTGTATATTTTTTCAAAATGACAAAATATCAGTTTTTAATCCTTGTTTTATTGACAATTTTTTTAAATGGCACAACATTTGTCATCAGTATGTTATTACGCCTAATGTAAGCTTAAATTTGGTATAAAATACGACCTATTTACATTAGTAATAAGAAGACAGTCTTGCATTTACAAAATATAAACTTACTCTGGAATTTAAACAGTGAATAACTGGATGAGTACGGCTACGCCGGCCTTTATAAAGCATTAAATCACAAGTATAAATACGCATTATCAACAAACTTGCCTTGTGTTTCACGCCATAGTCAATTCTTGGCGCTTCTCTGTATTTTCCCCGAATTAATCTCTCTTCAAGAGTCTTGTGGCAGTCGTTTTCGTCTTATTTCTCGCCTTTTTGGATGCCTTAAGTGTTTGCTACTCCTGATAGTCGGCCATATTCCTGAGATCAGAAATGACCACCCTTCGTTGGTTGTGAAAGTTGCCAAATCTTTTTGCAAAAATACGAAATATTGTAGTGCAATATAGTCCGCCATATTTTTGAGATCAGTGATGACCACCCACTCCCACTCACCGCCACCCTTGAACCACGCGCCCGCGATATTTGATGAACTTCAGACTTCGCTATGCTTTCCTTTTCCCGGGTGTAAATAGCCGTGCGGAATTAGTACCCTCGCACGGCGCTTCGCGCCGTTGGCTCGGGGATAAATTATTTATTCATCATTCTCTTTACAGTAACATCAAAAGGGTAGTGTATTTAAAATTATTTTCAGAACGTTTGACCATGTGTGAGAATTAGGTGTCCATTGCCATGTAGACTTGTTAATAGTTGATGACAAGTTCAAATTCTGCTGGTCAGATGTCTGCATCAGATACTTCAGGAGCGTTCTTTAAGATTATGTAATTCATAATCGTGATATTTTAATTACATGAAATAAATGACATTATTTTCCTGATAAGATTTAAAATAAACTTCAAAAATCGAAATACACAACATAGTATATGCGTCGCCTGTTAGCATTTCATTCAGATACTTCACAAAAAATATCAAATTTCCCCCTAAATATTCGTTGCTTTCCATGGTTGCCACAATAATAATTTAGGCTCACTTTGACTTCGCAGATAGTTGTAGTATTTTGATATTCCAATCTTTCATTCCCGAAAAATAGTTGATTTTGTGATAAAAAAAGTACATTCCGTAATATAAATCCCTATTACACCGACTGGCTTTTACTGGCTGCGCAGCTTGAGAGATAGCGTTGTATACGCGAGTGGCCCTTCTATGTATTCCTATTCTATGGCATTGAGGTAGGAAGCGGTCACATACTTGCTACCAGAGATTATATCTCTCACAGTTCTGCAAGTGGCTCCAGTGCACTGTTGAATGATTCTAGACACTTGTGTCTTGCCAGGTCGGTACAAGATAAGCAGTTTTCCGATCGCCGACCAAACTTGTTTTACTTCATCTTCCATTTGAAGCAGGCATTTGACCATCCCTTGTGTTGAGCCCCATCGTGCAACACAGTCAGAAACAAACATTTCCGATCTTTGTTTTGCTTCATTTGCTCTTTATGGAGATCTCGCTTTTTCTTCCAACTCTTACCAAATGCTGCTACGATTTTGTGGGCCACACCTAACGCCTTCCTTACCCGTCTATAAATCTCTGGGTGACAAGTTTGTGAATAGAAGTTGGTCATACCGAGGTTCAGGTTATGGCAAAAGCATTACAAATGTTCCCAGTACAAATCCTGCACTGCTTTTTTAACGTTGCTTCCATTGTCGGTGGTAATACACATTTGATTAACTGGGTTGAGCTTCCACTGTTGCAACATATCAACCATGGCCTGTTTAATCGTCTCAGCTGTGTGATCTTCAGGAACGAAACGTGTGCCGAGGTTGACTTGCTGTAAATGCCAGGAGTTATCGATGAAATGAACTGTGAAGCCCATGTATGGAGTCATTCCTCGTGATGACCACATGTCGGTGGTGGATGAAAAATGTTGTGCCTCGTTTAGTTTGGTTAGGACTTTCTCACAAGTAATCTCGTAAAGTTTAGGAAGGTACTTTTGGGACATTGTTTTTCTGTTTGGCGAAGTGTAGCGTGGATCGAACTGTTTCAACAGATGCAAGAAACCTGGTCTTCCCATGGTGCTTATAGGCATTGCATCTTTAGAAATACAGAATGTTACTGCTTCGGTAAGACTTCCAGTTGTTGCTATCTGTATTATACTGGGCTGATTTTGCAAACGCTGCAGCAATTGAAGACGATTCAACTGAAGGAGATGCTGAATTATCACATTCACGAACACTCGTCAATTTACTAGTACGTTGTGGATATTGTGAGTTGATAATAGCATACTCTTGTGGGTGATGTTGATTTAGGTGGTGTCTCAGGTTTGATGTACTGCTGTCACCAGTTTTCACTTTGATTCTGCACTTTTTACAGCGATAGTTCCCTTTCTCATTCAAGCACTCTTCAAAGTAATTCCATGGTGTACTTCTTCCCATGTAGACAAGAATATGAACTGGTAACAGTGATAAACTATTAATATTGAAAATACTAACTGAAAATACTAGCGAAGTATATATATTAATATATGTCCACTCAGCGGATCAACAAAGGTGAATGTTGATTGGCAATAGCAAAGAAGGTGGACGTGTGCAAAGACAGGTGTTAATTATTTTAATTTATTACCGAAAAACAATTCATCCGGATTTTTGTAGTTTTTCTTGTTTTTTGGGGCGCTTTTCGTTTAAAAACATAATTTCAGCACTTCGGTATACCAAAATTTTTCAGTACACCAGAAAATTTTCAGTATATCGGAAATTTCGGTACATCGGTATTTCTTAAAAAGTGATACCGACATTCCGGTATTGGATCAATACTGGTATTTTCGGTATACCGGTATATCGAACATCCCTAATGTCGTCCAACTCAGGTATATTTATTATTTAAGATAAGAAAGCTGCACTTGGCATTGCAAACATTTTGTTGTATTCTTTCGTAGCTAAATTATTGTCAGTGATCTTGGTACCATTCATGCTCTTAAAAACACAAAATTAAATATTTCAATTCTTTGATCTGTTATTGTCTGTGACTACTTTGACGGTGCAGAGAACTAAGATTGACTTCTTATAGCTTCAACAGACAACTTTGTCTGTTTTGATGCAAGTGGAAACACGTGCTCGCTAATTGGGAAACTTGAATGAACATGGCGGGACGCAACTATAAATAATACGCAAAATATCAAATATTTCGCCCTTTTAACTGAAAAATGTACTGATGAGAAATTCCAAGCTATGAAACTGCCATAGCTCAAGTTTTATTTACAAAATCAAGGTATCACTGTATACAGTTATCTTAAGCCCAGACTCATAGCTATAGCATGTACCTTCGATGAAATTAATCTTCCAGTGCTCTGTCAAACCGTGAAGCTGATGAAAAGTTGGATATAAGTCGTCGCTTGAATCTCCATGATGTAAAGCTGCTGGATCCATTTAAATGATTTTAAACATTCTCCTCCGTTCGGCTTATTTGACATATTTAACCACCTGATATATCATTCATCCAAATACAATAACCAAGGCCTTGCAGCATATAAATCGTACTAAAAACTACCACTTATATTACAATGGATACTTCAAATCACTGCTGACCATACACAGGAAAGATGCTGGAGTTTATGTGTATGTTGGTAAGGTTAAGCCTACAATGAAAGATAAAACTAAAGATGGCAAAAAATTCTACGACCAATGGCTCGTTTTAGAAGATGAAGGGTTTAATCATGGCAGTGTCCTTGACATGTATTGTGCTTGTCTTGGAGGAGGGGATGGTGGTTGCAAGCATGTTGCAGCTGCTTTATATTCCCTTGATGTCTTGTTAAAATACAAAAAAGAAGAGGATAGTATAACAAGTAAGCCCTGTCAATCCACACTTCACGCAATTTGTCTGTGGGGGGTAACACGTGTCCACGCAAAGTAACTTTTCGGACAAACAAATCAGCAAAGTAGAACGAACGTGTAATAGGTTTTGTATAGTATGTATGCGACTTTATAATGGTCAAACGGTGTTCTTGGGGCACTTGTAAAACCGATAGTCGTTATCCGGAAAGGCTGCAAACGGAAGATGGCAAAATTATAAGCTTTCACAGTTTCCCATCGGTAAAAAAGTTCAAGGAAAGAAGAGAAAAATGGATTAGGGCATGCTGTCGAGGTGATACTTTCAAATGTAAAAAGGACAGCTATATATGCAGTCTACATTTCATTGGCCAACAAGGACCAACAAAAGAGAACCCAAATCCTTTTCCAGCAAATGCCAGTGAAGAAAAGATAGCTATTTATAGATTAAAATATTTTTAATATTCTGAACGGAAAAGTAGAGTACTTATTCCATTATCAAATACTTGTTCAAATATAAACTATTACAGATTGTGAGATTGGGTCAAAAGCGAAAATCACCAACGAAGCGGGCACAAATACCAAAACGAATCCACAGAACAGACGAAAATCGGCTGCAGATGCGTTGTTGTTGCTGTCGAATACCAGAACAGTGAAAACTCGTGATGGTTGTGTTGTCAAGTCAAGCAATGAGGATGGTTCAGCCAAAGCCATAGGCTCAGATTCAAGCCAGCACAAGAAGGAAGCTCTCAGTTCTACAACCGATGATATTCATACAACAATGAAACTCAGGTAAATATATTTCTTCTATGCGCTCACACATTAGTGACTTACTTTATAGTTTATGCATTTCTTGTCTTCAATAGACTACCATTGAGACAAGTCACCTGAGTCCTTACACAGATATGTCACTGACTAACAAGAATAACACGAGAAGGACATTGTTTGTGGAAGTGATTATGGATCCCAAAAAAACTTGTCATTATACAGGTATCTTTCATATCCAATGTTTCTGAAATTGTAGCATCCTGTTCACTCGGTGTTCATTTATATTTTATACCACTATTTAAAAATCACAGTAAAAGATATTTTCTGGTACTGTAACATGATTGTAATTTTCATTTACATATTTTTTTGTAGGTCTTGACAAGCAGGTTTTTCTTTCTCTTTTTGAATTAATCAAAGAAAAGACATCCAGGCTATACACATGGAAAGGAACAAAAAATGACAAATCTGCCATAACTGGCAGACATTTTTGGCATATCAAGAGGAACTGCCAGCAGGATTTTCATTTCGTGAATTATGTTCTTGAAAGAGCTCACGTTTTTGCTTCCCTTTTCAACTGTTGAAGAAATGTCAGACTTACGAATTCCCAAGCCTTTTCAAAGTTTCAGCAATCTTCGTGGAATTATTGACTGCACTGAATTCTACATTGAAACGCCGTTCAGAGTAGCTTCGCAAAGGTCTACCAATAGTTCATATAAGTCCAGAAATACATTTAAAGCACTTATTTCAATATCTCCACTCCTGCATATTAATTTCATCTCCAAGCTATACACAGGAAGTATTAGTGACAAAGAAATAGTAAGACAGTGTGGTTTTCTTCAGCTATTAAACCCAGGTGATGTGAT
The DNA here is from genome assembly GCA_963855995.1 of Muricea muricata. Lineage (NCBI taxonomy): Eukaryota > Metazoa > Cnidaria > Anthozoa > Malacalcyonacea > Plexauridae > Muricea > Muricea muricata. The sequence goes on from OY979716.1 coordinate 82,564,810, forward strand.
CATGGCAGATAAAGGGTTTAACATGCAAGACTTATTAGCAATACATCAAACAAGACTTCTTGCACCACCGATTATGAAAAAAGGCTGCATTAATGCGAAAGCAGCTACAGCCACAAGATGAATAGCAAAGGTAAGGATTCATGTGGAACGCATAATAAGAAAACTGAAATGCTTCTGCTTTCTAAGAGGTGTGATCCCATTATCGTGCAAACCATACCTGAGTTCGGTTCTCAAAGTGTGTGCAGCTGTGGTAAATTTACAGCCAAAAATATTTGACCAAGAGACAGATGGTGGTGATGATGGTTTTATTGATGACAACAGCAGTGATGAATTTGCAGATGAGTAAAAACATTTTAATACATGCTGCTCTTGAATTTAGATGCAGTGTAATATTGAATAAATTTTATACATTATTATTTGTGCAACATTCTACTCAGCAAAAAGGATCTTGTTGTCTTGCATTTTTCTTCTGCATCTGCATGTTTGAACCATTTGTGTTCTTTGGTATAATATTCTTCTGGTGCTGACTCATACATATCCAACTCCTGAAATCAAATTAGTATGAAATGGTGTTTAATAATGAGTTGAAAATGTTATATAAGGTAAATGAAATTTTCAAACTTTTGTGCTTGTAAACAGCCTGTACAACATTACTACAAAATATGCACTTTATGTACAATACCTGAATAAAATATTTCACAAACTTTACAACATAAATTCCACAGTTGTTGCTATTAGGTTCTTGCTGCGGGACCTAAACACACAATTATGGTTATTGGTAATTTCTAACAATTACCAAACATGCTTAGACAAAATAAAACCTTCATTTAAGATTAAATACCACACTTTCAAAACCTTGACTTCCATGTTTTGGTGTTTATTTGGAAGTGCATATTTTTCAGTTAAGTGAATCAGGTAACTACAAAATAAAAATAGTAAGCAAGGATATTGGACTAAACAATAACAATCAAAAACCTAATTTGTCCACTTACTTAAAAAGACTAATTTCAATTCTTCGGCTTGCAACATCCCATGTGAGAGAATCCATTAGAATTATATGCCTGTAAGATGGTAGGGTTTTAGAGTAACAAACAACATATTTAACCACCTTTGCATTTCACTGAGAAAGATCATGTAAGCATAAGACAAAACAAAGCAATAATTGTAATGATCTATTTACCATGGGGTCATTGTAACCAATAACTAATGATGCCTACATAACAGATGACAGAAAAAACCCAGACACAATACATATACGTTTATCATAATACTCAACATAATGGTACATGGACATCACTGACAACATTTATTATTGATCAACCAGCATTAATCATCTTCTATTTATAGGAATAAATATGTATTCATCCAACAATAAATGGGGCTTAAAGAACATCTCAGCAGTACTGTTTCTTTCATATCTGTTTAGTGTATGATAAATGAACAGAATGTCAGTAACAATTTGTTTGTTTCTGTGAAACATTGCAAAACGAGCTAAGGAATTTTTATACCCAGAAAGTTTTTTTTCCTGTTCACCAGATAATGCAGTGAAAAAGAATGTACTTATCACAGGAAAAATGCATCTTTCTTGTCTAAAATTGTCAAAATCAACATGTAACATATGCACAAAAAATAAACATTTTCAAATCTTTGTAGCTATATGTGCATGCGAATTCAGTTTTACTTACTCGAGTAGATATGAAACAATATTATCATTGACCATTGAGCGAGGAAGAAGGCCATCAATGCATTCCTGGTAGATATCTACTCCCAAAATATTAATACTTCTTGTTGCTGGTGTTGTAAGCTGAGCAGATTTATCATGATCCAAATTCATATCCTTTGGCAGTATTTGAGAATCATCAGGGTTTTCATTTTGAGATGGAACATCTTATTAATTTAAAGAAAAAGGATTTTAATAAATAGCAGAGTGAAGCATAAATGTTATAAATAAATGAATTTTTACCTATCAGTGTTGTAGTGTCCAAGCCTGCAGTCACTTGAATCTCAAGCATGCCAGAATCAAAACAGGGAAAGTGCTTTCTGAAGAAACAAAAATATGTGTGGTTGACTTTTATTGTGATGATGAGTACAGTAGACTACAGCCAGCCAAAAAAGATCATGTTTGCATTGCACGGAATACACACATGCAAAAAAGGCTTCTGCTTTGTGATCTGAAGGAACTCTATGCTGCACTTAAACAGAATTACCCTCATTTAAAAATTGGGTTTTCAACATTTTGTGCAGTTGGAGACCAAAATGGTGTGTGTTCGTTGGATGCTCTGGAACCCACTCTGTTTGTGTTTGCACCATCCATCAAAACGTTATTCTTATGCTTGGTGCAGTCAACCTTGACAATGATTACCATGAACTCATGGACATGATGGTGTGTAGCAGGGACTCGAAAGAGTGTATGATTCACCATTGTAAGAACTGCCCAGCTGACACCCAAGCACTGGAAAACTATTTGCATGATCAACCCCAGCCAGACATTGATGAAGATGATGAAGCTGAAACCATCAACATACAGTTCCAACAATGGACAACTGTTGATTGCTTAGAGCTGGTACAGCAGGTACTGCCAGTTGAAGATTTTACTTCCCTTCTTGTCAAGAAACTTAATACTTTGACTACACATTCATACATTGCAAAAGCTCACGCAAAGTATCTAAAGAAATGTAAGAAAGAACTCGAAGAGAATGCGTGATTGTTTTGGGAGATTTTGCAGAAAACTTTAAATGTGTTATTCAAGATGAAATACAGGGATTTTATTGGAACAAGCAATCTTGTACCTTGCATCCAATAGTTATATGCTATAAGAAGGATAATATACTGACACAGAAATCTATTTGCTTTATCTCAGATGATTTGAATAATGAAACATGTTTTGTCTATGAAGGTATGAAGCAAACTGTTAATATCATCAAGGAGGAGATTTTCACAGAACCAATTATGATGCATTACTTTAGTGATGGTTGTGCCGGGCAATACAAGAACTGCAAGAACTTTATAAACTTGTGCCTCCATGAGAGGGACTTCAGCATAAAGTGTGTCTGGTCATTCTTTGCTACAAGCCATGGCAAATCTCCATGTGATGGGCTTGAGGGAACACTGTTTCAACACAAGATATGGTTCCTGTCAGGAGCATGTTGGATGCAAGGGTCCAGAAAGTGTGTACCCTGCCCAGCACAAGGAGCTTTCATCAATTTGTTCCCCTCTTTGAGAGCATAATGGCTGCCAAACATGTTTCAGAAGACCAGTTGTATGGTATAGAGTTCAATCTGGTGTTAGGAAAGAAAAAACAGTGAACTTGACCAAGGACTTTGTTGTTTGCTCCTATGATGAGGAATACTGGATTGGACTGATTGATGAAGTGAATGAAGCGCATGAGGCATCCAAGCTACCCAGCAAGATGGCCAAAGAGAGATGACACGTGTTTTGTTCCAATGGTAAATGTTGCCTACATCACTGGAGCACCAACCTACGACTATAACTGGAAGACAATACAAACTGGACGACAAAGATATCGAAACAATTGAACAAGTACTTGCTAAATAACTTGGGTACAACAATTCAAAGTACATGTCCTACACAATAAGATAATGTTAGTGTTAAACATCAGAGCATTCAAACTGTTAAATAATCAATTGGGTTCAATTTCTTTGTTTTTAAGTTGTTAATGTAACCTGAAACATGATAACATACCAGGTTTTCAGGGATAATGCTTCATTATCTTTGTAACCATTTTCACAGCAACTAGACAATACACCAAGTCAAAACGTGGTGAAAGTAGTCCTTGTTATATATGCATACAACACACCAAAAATGGTTTTGGTGCTACATGGTCAACATTGACAATTTTTAGTATGTAATATTGTTTTTAAACATAGAAAGTGTGCTGTTATAAACAAATTATGATCATTTTTACTTCATACTCTAATTCAGCATGTTTTAAAGTAGTAAAAAGCCAATTTTCATTCTCCTAGTGTTTATAGATGCAAAATGATGGTCAACATTCCATACATTCCTGATGATCATGTTACTGTTACTGGTCCAATTATTGAAAAGCTGACATCTCATGACCCAATAGAGATATTGAGCTAAAATTTGGTGGGCTTTCATATCTGAATAATACCTACATAGTTGGTGCAATTTTGGGTAAAATCTGAGAGGGACTGGTGTCATTTCTATTTTTGCCTTGCTGAATTGATGTGGAATGACCCATAAGGGAAGATGACATTAATTGTTTCAAACCAAGAGGACTTATCACAGATGCAATTCTCTCTGTGATGATAAGGTCCAAGCCCTTAAATTATCTAGGGGCAATTTTGGCAGGTATATGAAATTATCAGTGAATGCCATTGAGGAAATTTATTGGTGGGTTACATCACTCCCTACTCGCTACAATTAGGTTCGTCTGGGTGAACCAGACATAGTGACAAGTACAGATGCTTCTTTGTTTGGGTGGGGAGGTGTATTAAATGATGTCACCTGTGAAGGTCATTGGTCTTTAGTGGAACAGACCTTTCACATAAATTTCTTAGAGTTGCTTACTGTTTTATATGTTTTGCAATCCTTTCAGGTCCATTTAAAGAATAAACATGTAAGGGTCCTGATCGATAACACTACAGCTGTATCTTGTATTACACATATGGTACTAGCCATTCTCATTTATGCAATAGGATTACTAAAACAATTTGGGAATGGTGTATTGTTTAACAAATTTGGTTATCAGCTGCACACATGCCTGGTGTTTGAAAACATTGGTGCTGACAAAGAGTCATGCAAAATATATGATGAAACTGAGTGGATGCTTAACCACAGAGTTTTCAATCGAGTACTTGAGATTTTGCACTTGATACCAGATATTGACTTATTTGCCTCAAGACTTAATCAGCAGGTTGAAAGATATGTCTCTCATAAACCAGACCCTCAGGCAATTGCTGTAGATGCCTTTTTAATTAATTGGAATGATTTTGATGTATTTTATGCCTTCCCCCCTTTTAGTTTAATTACTCAAGTTCTTCAGAAAATACAGAGTCATGGAGTAACAGGTTTATTGGTGGTCCTAGATTGGCCAACCCAAGTTAATGCGAATGCTGATCAACTATCCGTTGTTGATACCACCAAGAAAGCATTTGCTTTGTCAGCTTGCAACTACATCCTTAAGTCATGGAGAACCTCTACGCAAAAACAGTACAGCACATACCTCAGGCAATGGTAGGTTTTCTATGATTTCCGCATGATGGTATTTTTGTAAACATCTGTAGAAAGCATGACTAAATAGTAATTTGGCACCCTTTGGCATATATGAATATGTTATTATGGAAATTACGTGTCTGTTTACTTGCATCAAAAAGTATGTAGAAAGAGTGAACATCAGAGAGTTTCTGGCAGGGTCTAGATTGTGCTGAAAGAAACAAATTGCTTGGGCAAAGTGTAGAAATAACCTACCATGATGTCATGGAATGTATAAATGTACATAATTCATAAAATATTTTATATTCATCGCTTCATATATCAATATTAGAAGCCATATGCTGTGTATGATGTGTATGATAGTTTTCAATGAGATCTCGGATGGGCATTCCAGTTTAAGATAAATTTTGTCAATATGGTCGATATCCTACAAGTACAAGCTCTGTATAGGCATATTAAATTAGCCCTCCCAAGGTTAAGGGAGCCATCTTGAATATATTGTTTTTTACCCCTTGCAAACTTAACTATATCAAGAAACTCTATTGTGTTGCACCCCTTGCACGATTGTGTTAACCTTGGAGGGCTGTATTGTATTTTAATCACACAAATATTTCATTGTAGCTTTGTTTGTCTCAGAAAATAAAGTAAATTGTCTCTACATATGAAGCTGATGCCCAGATTGCTTTTCTATTAAAAAATGGGCTTGCCAATTTTGTTATAACTGAAGATTGCTATCTGTTGGCTTACGGTTGTTAAAAGGTAATTATTTTTGTATGCAATAAATCTTCTATTGACACTGCCTTGCCTTCAAATATAAGCCCTTCCATTCATGCTGTAGCCCTTCTAAGGGGAGAGTTTATTAAGCCCACCCTCTGACACACACCATTCCTCCCCCAATTTTCAAAAAGTAAACACATGTCTATGTAAATTTATTAGTTGGCATGGATGTTCACATCTTTCTTACTTAGTGCTTTCCTTCAAAAGAAATAGCTAATAAAGGGTGGATCTGGCCTGATTTGTGAAAGGAGGTGGGGGTCCTTTCTGGGTGAAGACAACAAAAATCCTATTCCTTGACACATGTGTTGCTGCTGGATGTGATTATTTGCAAAATGTCTGTGATGTTGCAATCAACACAGCATTTAAACTGGTCAAATCTGGAGATCTTTTTGAACAACTAAAGAGACCTGCATCTTCCAACAATTATGAAAGTATGTTCAAAATGGCAGTATCTGTTTTCAAACACTAAAGTATCTTCAACACGACCACATTGCAGGTCCAGTCACTGGAAATTGGACATAAGACCCAGACCCAAACCTGCAAAATTATCATGGGCAGTATCCTACAAAAATGATTAATTACCAGTATTTTGTTTCAATACTTTCTTTATCTATGTCAATGCCCAGTTGTGCCATACTTTATGTTCTTTTACTCTGTCTAATGCCAGGCGATTTTACTCATTAAAGGGAGAGTGTTGCCACTTAATGACTTATTAAATTTTCCAATATTGTGAGTAGAGTCCAGTAAAAAAATGGGAGTTAAGGATTTATTCGTTTCGTGAATTCATTCATGATCTTTCTCGATTTGTTGTGGAATTTCTTGGGGTCAAAAACAGGACCAAGGATCTCATGAAGTCGGGAGAAAAATCCTTCGATGTCATCACTTGAAGAAGCCTGTGGTATGCCCCTTTTGACATACTATGCTCTGCGAATTTCTGTACTTTCTACATTAGTTGTGCCCCAGACCAACCAGCAGTTCACAGGTAAAACCACATATGCCTTTTAATGGTCTATAATTTAAACAAAATATCAATTAAAGGAAAACATTTTTTGAATGAAAAAACCACTTACTGTTAAATATCAAAAAATGGCAAGGTTTAATTTTAGTACGTGGCCTTTCACGTAAATGAGTGTCTGATCTAAGATCAGCGTGAGCAACAATGGCTCCTTTTTTCTGAATACGTGAACACAACACGTATAGCGCCTGACGAGTGGTCAGTGCAGGCAAGTTTGCCTCGTGACAATGTATTTCTACGGCTGTTTCACTGGCTGTTTTTGATCAGGACAATATGGAGACTTGGAAGTCAGTTTGTGTAAAGTGTCATAAAACAAAGGAATGTTGAAAAAATATTAAATGCAGCATATTTTTTTATCTTTAAACTTAACTATAATATAAGCATTTGGTGTCGACTCTGTAGTGTCCAATTCATTAAGTGTAAAATCTACTATGCTGCAATCTTGTTTCTTGTTATAGTACTTTACACGGCATTCTATATTTGTTTTGTAATAGGTCACTCACCTAATTGGCTCAAGCTGTGTTAGTATTGCTGAGCCGTTTTCTTGTTTGTATAATTATTGTGTTTGTGTTTGTGTTAACAGCTAAAGCTAAACAAATAAAGCATTTTATCATTTCTTAAAAACCAAATTCACATCTTTTACCTTTAGATGTTAATAACAGTTAACATTTTGTTATGGTTGTATAGTTATAAGCATCTACTGAAAGTAAAGTTCATTGTAACTACAAGTATTCCAATCCATCCCAAAAAGAATATGTCATTTACCCTGTAAGAACTTTCAATTGTTTTAGTGATGACAAAACATTTTTTTATTGTGATGTTTTTGCCTTTACAAATGATGCTTCACACAAATTACATGACATATTTTCTTCAGGGCATGACATGGATTTTTGTTAAAATTCTGTTTGTTGCTAAATTGTTATGAACCATTGCATCGGCAGGATGGCTTGGTGGTTGAAACTTTTCATCATATGAACTGCCCTCAGGGGCGGATCCAGACAGGTTTGACAGGTTTATACAAACCGGTCGGCTTTTGCAGAAAAAAAGAAAATCTATAATGCATTTTAATATTTAATTTTATTGAGAATTGCCCGCTTTATCACTTAAAGAAATCTATGCTATTTAATGAGGGGTCTACGAGTGAAATTTTATCATTTATTTATACGGTATTGGGTATCAACGCAAAGCAATTGAAATTAATTAATAACCTGCGATATTTCTTTCCGTTTATGCAATATTGTAACCTTAGACTAATGACTAAAGTTAAATGTATAACATAATCTCCTGGGTAGGTAGGGACTTCATACACCATAAACGTCCACAATCGAATGATAAACCGGTGGTCAGAGATTGCTCAACTGATAGTAAACCGGTCGATACGTTATCCAATTCGTTGAACAGCTGCGCCTCAACGGATGTAAACTGGTCATAAACCTATGAGTGGAGCAGCCTTACAGAAAACTGGGTATGAAGGTCAACAAACTTGCAAGCGCGCGTATTATTAATATGTTTATAACTGCTTATACCATTGTGCCATTGCATTGCAAGTCATTGCGTCCATGGTAGAGAATCTGGAATGGAATATATTACTGGATTTCTTGTTCATTTATAAGGTTTGTTTTAATAGTATACAAGATGTGTCTAAATAATATGTGCATGATAATGTAGTAATGTAGAATCGTGCATGATAATAGCGTACATGTCTGAGAGACATTGCGTTGGCATCTTGGTGATAAAACAGGAAATGATTTCCACTAAGCTTGCATGCTCTTTGGTTTCTTGTTCATTGCTAAATTTACTCAAAGTTAAGAGACTGAGAAGACTGAAGACGTGGCTAAGGTCGACAATGACTTACGAAAGGCTAACCGGTTTAGCCTTAATGCATGTCCATAGACATATGAACTTTAATATAGCCGAAATCATAGACAATTTTGCTCTTGCTTATCCAAGGCGTATGCGCTTGCTGAACGTTGTTTCTTCAGATGAATAAATTTAGACTTCGTCTTTGTATAGCATTTTTCTTTTAACTAGTGTGTGTGTGTGTTGTGCACATTCTTCTATATAAATCATTTCATTCATTAAACAGTTTGTTTGACCTTTGAGTCCTCAAATGCTTCTAAAAACATCATTTTTTCATCACTAAATTAAGCAGCAAATTGCTGTCAAAACGCAGGAAATGCCATTTTCGAGCTCCAAATTTCATCCTCCCCGGACCCCCCTACACTTGTGCACGTATTGTAAACTGGTCATGAAAAATCCTAAATCCGCCCCTGGCCCTAATTGGTTCATTACAAACTGTTTTATGCATCTCACAAAAATTAAGATAAAGCAAGTATCGATTGTTGTTATTATGTTATCTAACTCAAGATCCATAGGCTGCTGGAGAATACCAAATTGTGCTTTGAGCCTACCAAAAGCACACTGAATGACAATTTTTGCAGATGAATAGTTGGTACCCAAAAAAATTCTCTTGGAGTGTTACCACACTTTTCAAACTTTCATTAAATAAGCAGTGGGTAGGCAGGGTCACCAAGAATACATATAGATACAGCTTGTTCACCATCAACAATTGTTTTCTTACACAGTGGTATAATCCCCTCTCTTAACTTTGTATTTATACCCGAGTTTTCAAATAAACGTGCGTCGTGTACACTACCAGGCCATTTTATTACAATGTCGAAAAAGCAGTAATTATAGTCCACACAAGCCTGGACATTGAGGCTATGATATCCTTTCCCGTTGATAAATGATGTTGAGTTTTCTTTCGGTTTTCTTATTTGGATATTGGGAGTTCCATTGACCACACCTATACACGTGGGGAAACCATTGAGTGAAAAAATTTGCAGTGGACTCCAAACTTTTTTTTTAAGAATGTCTGGCAGTATGTACGATACCATACCGGCAGGATTAACTAACATTACATAGAAAGTCTTCAAAAGATTTATGAAGTTGTTTTCAATCGTGTTTGCGGCTTGCTTGCAAAGTTGCTGTCTGCTATAAACAGCTCAGAGTTCACACTGAGCAGAAATTTCTAGGTGGAACATTTTTTTCCAAATTATGCCCGTGGATGGGAAAAAGTTTTTCATTGCGATAAGGTAAGCGTGAGTTTATTTAAATTATATTTAACCTTTACAAAACGTGTTTATAGTATGGAATAATATAAATATTGGATTTGCATATTTGTGCTTACAGTGAATCTGCCACACAAGGTTGAGTGCTTTATTTGATTTGTTGTATTGTAATGCCATTTATCCATTGATTATTCGATTTAGACACTTCACCATAAATTACTAATTTGTTTGAGTTGTGCCAAATGTTAATTACACTTAAATTTTTGTGTTTATAAGTGTTATAAATATCAATACAAAGTATTATTATTAAATATTTAGGCTCGTGTCACACTGCATGGTTTGTTTGAACTTTGAAACACCTATCTTGCACTTCTCTTTAAGTAACGAGGTCTCAACAAGACTAACAAACTGAAAATTTCAACGACAAACGACGTCTCTCACCTCATCAATGTTTGGGGCAAGGGACATTACATTGGATAGTAAAAAGTCTGGGACCTTGGCAAAGTTAGATGACTTACATGATTTTTCTGCTGATTGGGCGGTAGAGATTTTAATGAGGTTACATCGCCTTCTTATTGTATAAATGAGCCATGTTTAAAGTTAGTTGTAGTAAATGACTCTATCTCTGGTTCGCTTTACCCAACGTTCAAATGTTAGACGAATGTTGTTAGCTGTGTTACAGTATCTGGGTGGTTTGTCTGTACTGGGAGGCGGCAATACTTCCCATGCTGGGCAAAAAAAAGCCTGTTTAATTTTCCCTGCATTATTTCTGTTTCTTATTTTCTTCCAGGTTCTACGTGCTATCTGCTTTTTAGTTGGATGGTGGCTAATTCGGACAGGGATTTGAAATGTTTCTTTTCTCAGTTGGAGACTTTTTTCCTATAACTTGTTTATGCAAAGGTACGCTAATAAGCGAAAGACAACTTAGCCAGTTTGTTGGATTGTTATTATCTGACCTGACTTTATCAGAGTTTGCAACAGCACCAGGTTTGCTTTTGTTTGATGTCTTGTGGCATATGTTAACTTCTGTAGCGTAGTGATTACTTGAACACAATTGATCGTCACAGCTACTGGTTCTTTGTCGATTGATTTACCTCTTAATTGAGCAGATCTATGTGCCGTTTCCAAATTTGCGTACACATTTGAAGGCTCTAATTGAACATTATTCGTTACAACAGTTTCATCATCAGCATGGTTCTCGTTACTTAGTTCTTTAATCTCTGTTATATAATTTAATTGCTGAACTGTCTATTGACATATTACCACTATTTCCTGGGCTTATACAATGCTGATTACATGCTGGTCCCAGACAGGCATCATTAGGCGGATTTATTGACACATTATGATGCAATTTGAATGTTTTAATTTCCTCTCAAAGGCACATTACTTCTAGTTCTAAAGTTCTGTTTCTGAACTTTTCCTTTTCGAGATAAATTTGCAGCAGTACTATTTCGCTATTTAATTTCAATACCATTGGCAGAATAGGATCCCACTTCGGCTTTCAATGACCCACTTTCAGCTTTAAATGACCCACCCTTTGGTGGTGTACCTTCTTTTTTCTTTTGTTTTGAACAACTAAGCCACCCCTTACCCACAAACCTTGGGGATCCACATCCTGCACGACTGCATACACTAAGTTGCAGGGAACTTTTAACTCATGTTCTTGTCTTAGTTTCTTTTGCATGGCCCTGTAGCCCAACAGTGTCCCAGGCCCATATACCTCTTTAGTCATGTTCCTGTCTGTGTAGTGAATATATATATGCCTCATTCTGCAGTCTTGTGAGAGGTAGCAAATCTTCAAGTTAAGCCCCTCGGGTTAAGCCCTTCAAGTTAAGCCCTGGCCACGCTCATTTTTGTTGAGGGCTTAACTCGAAGTAACTAATTTGTGCACAGTACTTCGAGTTAAGCCCCCCCATAAAATAGGGGCTTAACTTGAACAAAGTAAAAAACTTAGTTCTTCGAGTTAAGCCCCAACGTTTGAAAGATGTAAAAGTCACGGGAAACGCAACAAGTGTACATGTGGGAGCTTATACAGCTATTTCAAAAAAGGTTGTCTTTTGGCAAGTCAAAACGCGCACGCCGCATACTGATATTTCCTTCACTCCTTGTCTTGAAACAGTTAATTTATGCAAAAAGGGCTCTGCGTTCCTAACAAGCATTGCACGCTCATAGTTTTATGTTTAACATTTTGACTTTCCAAAAGACAACCTTTTTTGAAATAGCTGTATATAAATTATTACACTAGATAGATCAAGCAACACAACAAAATAATTATGTACACAGTTTATTAAACCTAAAGCTTGACATCAACAGCAGTCAAATGTGCAATTGATGAAAAGAAAAGTATAGATTTAAATAAGATTAACAAATCAATGGCTTTGCAATATTACAAATGCAGTATTCAGCTAGTGTGATGTTATATGTGACCTGCGAAACTGTAATTATTCATATCTGTAGCAAAGCCTGCCCGGCAATTTGGTCACGCTGGCAAATTTTATCTCATCATTGTTCATATATTCGGAAATTGACACGGAAACATTAGCATAGTATGATCAAATTGTCGTTCATATTGCTCATACCGTCGATGTCAACTTTGTTGATGTCTTTGTCTATCTCAATTAATGTGTTCTCAGTTTTTAAAACTTAATAGGAAGTCCTCTACTTTGTATTAGTCCAATGTCAGCCTGCAATAATAGAGAACTTGGAGCAACCGTTATAACTGTAGGTGGTACCATTAGATTGCTTGCAAATGGCTTACGTGCAAGGCATTGTGGGTCAGCACAGAAGTAAAATTTGTGAGCGGTGGCAAATCGCTGTCCTCGTGGGATATAAAGTCCATTACATAAACATATATTTTTCCAGTGAACATAGCACTTTTGCACATACAACAAGAAGCTCTGAGCCTCTTGTTCTTTTTGGCAGCGTGCTACACTTGCTCTGGCTCGATTGATCTTTTCGATTTGAAAATGGACTTCATTTCAATAGGTGTCAATACGATTGTAGGGGACAGTTCTGGCGTTGAAGAAGGTTGGCCTTTTTTGCTGGTGCTTTTGTTGCACCTTGTACTGCCTGGGGCACCCTTCAACATGTCTTTCACTTCTGACTCTGTTAAAACAACTTGATGAGTGCTTGCACGAAACTTTTTTACGGCTTGTAGAAGACTGGGCAAAAAATTCACAAGAACATGAAGGCTTTACTCCAATGGTCACGATGTACTCTTTCTTCTGTTTTCCAAGTAGATTAACAATGAATTGTTTGCCTTCCGGAGATGTATTCTCCACAAGTACAAATTCTTTCCTATCCTCTCTGGCTTTCATTTAAACTTTATCAAAGGCTTTACTTCACTTTGGTCTGTACCTAAGATGTGAACGAATGACAGTTTTGTACAACTTGGCTGCATTGCAAAATAACAATTTGTGCTCTTCTGTACAGTAACAGCTCACAGACGACGTCATGACTTGCGAAGTCGAGTGCTGTGACTTTTTGTTCTTCACATGCAATGACGTCTTTGTGAAATGTGAAAACATTTTGCTTAAGTACATTATGTCACTGGATGACGTCATCTGTGTGTGTGTGTACTGTAATAGCACACGGCTCTAAACCAATGAAAATCAAGAATTAATTCGCATTGTATATTATATAATACAAAGTAAAAAGACTACAACAGCATGTAAGTTTCCTAGGTAGAGGATAAAAGAAACCTAACCGATGAATTGACTCCAACAAGATTGAAAGAGAAAGTCCAGAAAGATAATTAATAAAAGTATTTTACTGTGCATATATAGTTACCTACATCAAAGCTACATAAATTGGCGATGCTCTCTGATTGTTTCTGATCTCAGACTCCTTTACAGGGTGCTGGATCCCTATGGTCATGATGTCAAATTGAATGGTTTTAGGACTAGTATAGCTTTTAAATTCATGTTAATATTATAGAATTTAATGTTTTGTCATCTGTGTGGTATCTAAAACGTCTTGCATGTACCTGTCGGCTCTCATATCAGCTAGCTTGCTCAGTCTTACAGCTTTCGACATGCTTTTTCATGGCATCTTTTTGCATGTTTTGTGTTCCAGTTATGCAAATGTCTGAAAAATTCTTTAAACTTTGGATCCTCTCTTGCCACCTTTTGCAATCCTTACATCACAATTTTATCGCTTTACCTGCTTTAGCATCATACTCTACAACCTAACTCTTTTTCCCACTTTTTAACAGTTTTTACACGAGCTTGCTTCGACATGTTTAGTCACATTCATAAAGATATCTCACTAGTCAAATGACAATAATATTAGCAAATAGCAAATTTGATCATTTTACATTTTGTCAAAAACATCAGTGATCAAATTTTATGGCGGCTAAAAATAAACCATAGACATAAACATGCAAAAAATATGCGAAAATAGATACGCGAAAGATTTGCCAGGAGCTGTAGAACAGAAATCACATTCTGATAATGCACGCAGAAAGATGGCAAATAAGGAATGTGATGAGGAAAGTTGTTTTATTTTAATAGGCTAATAATTAGAGTAATAGCATAAGATTATTGCAAATGTGTAATTCAGTTTTAACTGCAAAGCGTTTCTTTTTAAACCATTATATTACCATTACTACTTGCTATGTTATTATTTGATGCTGGGAAAAACACTGTAAGTCTGGAATATCCATAAATCCCACCATGGATTACCATACAATATGGTGTAATTAGTTTGTGATTCCCATCAATGTGCCTTCAAGACAGGGAAGACACATTCAGTGACAATGGTGAAACTCCCCCTACATCAAACAGAAATAACATACAAACTGTTCGAAGAGTGAACAGAAGAAATACAAAATCTTCAACTGCTTGCAGAGGTGCCAGAGCTTGACAACAAAGTCAGAAAGATGTTGAATGCCAGTGGTCAAAGGTCGCAAAAGCTAATGAGAATGCCAATGTGAGCATTGGTTACAATCAAGTATTAGGTCCACCCAGGATAGTACATCTGTTGGAAATCCCTATTCAATTCCTCATGTTGTTCATCACTTGACAACTCATTGAGGGCTTTGTTTACCGAACCAACTTGTACTGTCAACAAGTAAATGAGGGAAATAAACCTAATGGGATGGAGAGATGTGACATATCAAGAAATATTAGCATTCATTGGTCTTTTCATTGCAATGGGCTTAGTAAAGTTTCAAAATGATTGTTGAAAATACGCTAAACAGGTAGAAATTACAAAAACAAACCAAAAATAACTTATCTTTTAATAGCTGCAAATTTCTTTGTGTTATTTTCCTTGTATTATTTAATATTTTTATTCTTATCTCTCTATCGATCCTTCAGTCAGACGCCATCTTTGTTTTGAGCGGGACAAAAAACGATATCACGGGACATATCATTTTTATGTCACCGTGTTATCGCCCGGATAAAGGCACAAGTATGTGATAAACGTATATACGTATATACGTATATATGTATATATGTATATATATATATATATAGCCAGTGTTTTCATATCAAGGAACAAGAGAAAACATACTTTTGATATATTCACAGAGCAGGTGCTGGTGTTGAACCAGTCCTCCCCACCCATAAAAAGCCCCACATAATTTGCCCTCAATCTGAAAATTTCACTGTAGTCCCTGTGAATGTCCTTGTACTATTCACCTTTGTTCCAGTGAATTATGTACTGTTTAATTGTGTTGAGTTGCATAACAAAACAATTACATGATTCTACATGTAAATATTAAAAATAACACATTATGATGTGTTATTCACTGGTTATGTTCAGGGTCAGTGGTAATCATTATGCGACACAGCTTTTTGTTTATATTTTAAAAGAAGTCAACAAAAGAGATATTTACCAATTTAAGACCAGGTGTGCTTCATCAACAACTACACATCTGATTCGGTCCTGATAGATAGAGGAGTTGAAGAACTGAACAATCTTTTTGTCATTGACACATACTTCCGGATGCATATAGAGCGACTGGAATGCTGGGTTGACCAGTTTGTCTAACGATAACTTGGTACTACCATCAGCAGAAGCATCATCTTTCACTAAGACTCATTTTTCCTGTATGATGCAAGTTGAAATACCTTGATCTTCAAGCTTCATTATTTGATCTTGCATTAGGGCATTCAGTGGAGATACAATCAAAACAATAGAATGTTCAGTGCCTAGGAGAATGTAAAAAACGTCTGGCAAAATCTGATAAATAATAAAGTTCCCATACATAACAAGTCGGCAAGATAGCCAAAACGTGTTAAAAAAAGTACTAGTTTCAGTTGTATAATGTCAGACATCGACATATGAGGTAAAATGTCCTAACTTTTCTCAATTTGTTTTTTTTTTCATCCTTCCTGACATTGCCAGTGATTTAATAGTTATTGGTAAAGTTTTTCAAGAATTTAATTTTTTTGGCATCTACTTACTGTACTGTAAAGTGTAAGCTATGACCTCATCACTGCATACAGTGGCGTAGCTAGCAGTCCCGCTACTCCCGCCCGGTCGGAGTAAAAACTTCTCAAAAAAAAAAATTAGTTAAACTGAAAGCTGAATAAAAGCTTTGCTGATATCAAAAATTAAATATTGATTGTAGTAATTCTGCTCTTCTGGGTGCCATTGTGTGTTTTTCACAACAATTTTCAGGTTCTTGTGCAATTTTTTAGTCTGCTTAATGTTTCCTAGCCACTGAAACTTGCTATTACCTAATTTTCACGCTTCTGGAACTCACGCCGCCCGTGTTTTTGAATTTCATTATGCGTATTAAGCTCAAATGTAGAGGGTGGAATATGCCGTACAATCTTATAGATGAAAGCTTCTAGAAAGCTGATTTCTGGTTGGATGGTCAGCGCAGCGCATGCTCAAAACGGCTGTTTTTAATGCTGAAAGTCCCGCTATTTCAAATGAGTGGAGCTTGTTAATATTCAGCCTTTTCGTGCGAGGCTTTCTGGGTGAATAGCCAAAAGCTCAGCAAATCTAGGTCATTATCATATTTGATATTGTCATTGAAATTTTATTCAATGGCTTCAACAAGCGTGATGAATCCAGTCACTCTTGAGGCCAATATTGTAAGTGCTTTATTGACAAAGCCCTTTTCTGTTCAATCAATTGCCGAACAAAATGTTATTGTTAAAGAACATCCGACCCGAAATTTAACCATCAAGAATAAGGGGCGATCATTTCAGAAGGAGAGGTATTGTAAGAAGGATTGGCTCTGTGGTTGCTCTGCGTTGGAAAAGTTGTTCTGTTGGCCTTGTCTTTTGTTCTTTCCTGGTACTTCACCAACGTGGACAAAGAATGGATACAACGACATGCAGAGTTTAATGTCAGATGGCAAGAAAGCATGAGAAAGGTAAGTCGCACTTATCTGCTTTTAAAACATGGAAAACGTATGGGGCAAATGTTCGGGTGGATTCCCTTCTTTCGCAAGCAAGAAGAGATGAAATTCAGCGTCATAATGACGAGGTAATGCAAAACTGTGAAATTTTAAGAACAGTTACTGAAGCTGTGTTGTATTTGTCCAAACAAGAGTTGGCTTTTAGGGGTCACGACGAATCAGAAGACAGCCTGAATAAAGGAAATTACAGAGAGTTACTTGGGTCTTTTGTTCTGTATTTGAACAGCAGTTGCATGGTAGATTAGCTGAATCTGAACAGTGTAGGGATGGGCATTTTACTGGGGTTTCTCCTGAAATTCAAAATGATTTAATCAGTTGCCTTGACTCCATTATTGATGATGAAATCATGAAGGAAATAACTGATTGTAGCTTTTTAAGTGTCCAGGTAAATGAAACATCTGATGTTTCAACCAAAGAACAGGTAAGTATGATTGCCTGTTTAGATAAAGGTAGTGAGATTGTTGAAAGACAGTTGGGATTTGTGGATGTAAGTATGAATCGAAATGCAGCTGCAATCTCCCAGGTTGTCAAGGATAAACTAGGTCAGTATTCTAACATCAAGGACAAACTCTTATTATGCAAACATATGATGGTGCTTCTGTTATGTCTGGGCATATTAACGGTGTTCAGGCTATAGTTCGTCAAGAGTATCCTTTTGCTGATTTTGTTCATTGTGCAGCCCATAGATTAAATCATGTATTATGCCAATCTGCCTCATCAATCTCCCCTGTCAAAATTTTCTTTATTAATGTAGGTGCCTTCAGTATTTTTACCAGCAATGCCCCTAAAAGAAAAGCATTCCTCACTTCCCATAATATTGAGTTCCGAAATCCTGGTGATACTAGGTGGTTTTATCGTGCCCGTGTTATTAATGTCCTTTATAAGAATTATGAGAAGCTTTTAGAAATTTTTGATGGTGTAACTGAGGAACCAGTTGGCTGGGATGATGAGTCATTGGGTAAGCTAAGTGGCTTAGTGAGTTATAAGAGGATCAACTTCAGGCAAACGTTTGCAAGTGCATTGCCTTACGGTCTTGTTTCAAACTGAAAGATGATAACTCATTTACGTTAGTTTCAACACAAACCAAAATACACAAATTAATCCTTCCACTCCCGGGCTCAGTAGCATGCTAGTGTCTGAGCCTTGTGACCTCGGATGGGCGGTTAGAAGGTGGAAAGAAATATTATGTACTCACTTGAGCTCAAAACGATGAAGTTGAAACATCGCTTCGGTTGCGTTGATATGGCATCACAATGTAAACACCTCGTTCTCATCTTGTATACGCCGGATTATCACTTTCTTGAATCAGTTTAAATACAGCAGCGTGTACAAGCATGCTGCCTGTCAAGCCTAGCGTCCTTTGTATATATTCAGATCACGCAGTGAATTCATGTGTGAACTCTCAAGGCGACATGATCTTATTGTCGGCCAAGGTTACATGTGAAGGCTAGACATGTAACCTTGTGAGGTCACAAGGCTCGGACACTAGCATGCTAGTGAGCCCGAGAGTGGAAGGATTAATTTGTGTATTTTGGTTTGTGTCGAAACTAACGTAAATGAGTTATCATCTTTCAGTTTGAAGCAAGACCGTAAGGCAATGCACTTGCAAACGTTTGCCTGAAGTTGATCCTCGTTGGTTCGAAAGTGTATAATTATTATTTTTAGTGAGCTATCTTAATAGTTTCCTTTTCTGTTTTTTGGTGTGTGTGTTTTATAAGATTTTACAGCAATCCTCTGTTTTGTATTCCTTATTTTAAAGTAGAGAAACTGACCTCAGTTATGGTATAAGCAGAATTGAACGTTTTAAGAATTTTGTTTCCTCCCTTCGCACTGATGATGATTTTTCTAATTTTTACCAAGAAGCAGTAGACAAAGTAGGTGAACCTTTAAGTAGGGCTGACAAGAAGCACAACTACAATCAGCTGTATTTTGAGGTAATTGATTCAATTGTAGGAATTCTAACTGAGAGATTTCAGGATATGCAACAATTTGAGTTTTTAGACCTTGTGAATCCAAGGGTATTTGCGACTTGGAATGGGGTAGTTCTTCCTGAAAAAATCAGCCTTCTCAAAGAAATGTATGGTAACCTCTTTGACATTCCAATGCTTGAGAGTCAACGTTCTTTTATTTATAATGATAAGGACTTTCACCAAGATTCCAGTAATGAGGTACTAAAACACATGTTTAAATTTAATCTCCAGTCTAGTTTAACAGAAGCTGTAAAGTTGTTCAAGATGAATGGTGTCTTAGCTGTGGCTAGTGCTTCAGTTGAAAGATCATTTTCTTGCTTAAAAGGGTACAAAGCTACCTAAGAAACAGAATGGGCCAGGGTCGACTCAGCTCTTTTTGTAGGATCTCAATTCACAAAGACATTGTGAAACATAAGGAAGATTCCAATGTTTTGCATGATCAAGTTGTTCAGAAGTTTATTGAGAAACCTAGACGGTGGCTTTTCTTTATAAATGATGCTGCATTTTATTTCATTTCAGGGTCAGCAAGTATTAAAATCTGTTGCTATCACATTGGAATAATTTCTTTTTTGCAGGTTCTTTAAGTCATTAATAGTCTAATAGTAATGAGCAACCACACAAAGTGAGCTATCGGCTGAGCTCACAGGTACGAGTAACTTTTGCTCAGCCGCGATAGCTCTTGTGTGCGGCAGACTTTAATGCAGACCATGCTATGTGAGCTTGTCAGTTTATGAAGCTTTCATGCTTTAATAACAATCTACTCACAATGACATTTTCTAAAACGTTACATGACAGTAGCTCGGTCGTGACTTGTTGTCGTTTTAAGTGAACAAGGATTATGAAATGCACAATTATGAACAACATACTTCTCGATACTTCTCACTTATTCTTACTTCTTGGCCGTGATGATTTTGTCGTGCTCCTGTGGCAGTTTTTTTGTCTGACACTGTGACACAACACTTTTCTGAGCCCACCACATCGTCCGAAAAACACCTTTCGGATGCTTGGTTAAACTTTGTTTAAGGACATACTACCACCCTCAAATCACTGGAAATGCCATTTCCGAGCTTCTAATTTCAAAATTTTTCCGGGGTAATGCTCCCCCAGACCCCCCTAGATGGGACATGGCGGGACCATTATTTTAAGCTGGCTACGCCACTGACTGTATATAATGATAAAATGAAGTATTGTAGTTATTGTAAATGTTATACACCTCCAATATTCTAAGTAGCTCTATTACACATAATAGAAACTGCTTCATGCTGTCAAAATTCTATAGTAGTTATGATATTCACAAGTGCTCACTGATGTGTGTTGTAATATCTCTTAATGCAATATAAAAATAGCAAGTAAAGTTAATGCTTATGGAGTAGCAGTAAGAACAATGTCAGAAGTGAAAGGCAAAAGGAGGGTGATGGCACACTACATTTACTAGCCTTACTAGTTGACACAGCTCGGGTGCTGTGTGTCTTGAACAACACTGAAATGTCAATGCTAGACGAGCTCATAATGTATTTTATCCACTGTGCAATGGTGTCCTTTGAAACCTTATGAGATTTAGCAAACTAATAAGCAGTTGTGGCTCATTGTTTCTGAGTGCAGGTGTATGTTGCACATCTTCCTTTTACACTGAATACACACATAATAGAATAGGTTGCACCCTACTAGGTGCAGATTTTTGTACTAAAGTGTTAATCACAAACCGATAAGAAGATGATCCCTTTTCCATTTTACCTAAATTCATGAGATGCAAGGACTGACATTGCTGCCCTGTAATTAGAGCACATAGCATTGTCAGTTTGTATGTAAGATCATGTAAGTTGATCTGATGTAGACATTGAAAAGTCTTCAAATGCTGTAACACTTTTTTGGTGTCCCACGTATTTTGATAGCGCTGTAAAAATGGTCTTGCATGAAAAACTCCCTTGACAAGTCTCTAGACCAAAGGATGGTGTCCAATTGTCATATTTCCCTCCATTACTGTTAGCAAAGACAAAGCACATCTTGCCATGTTGATACCCAAGTGACCCACCGAGGCATTGTTCATATAATGTGAGAAAATCTAGGACCTTGTTCACAGGTGGACAAAAGGGATTGACAAATTGTTCACAAGCAAAGGTTTGCTATTTTCTCCAATATATTCGATATTGTTTCTGAGTACTGCCTCTCCAGAAGTTCAGTACGAGCGCTTGAGCTGATTGTGAAACTCCTCAATTCTTAACCCTTTGCTGGGCACACTTTGAAATAAGTGTTCCAAAAAATTTTTTTCACAAAATATTCTTCAAATGCAGTACAATAACAATGTGAAATGAAAAAAATTTGGAAAAGGGGAGATAAGTCAGTTTTTTTTATTTGTTGCCATATGGCAACAGAGCCCGTTTAGGGGTATATTTTTAGTGAAAATTATGCCTAGTCAGCTATAGTATTTTTTACACAGCTTTTCTTGAATATGCAACTTGCAACCTTGAAATTCAATTTTATTAGAGTAGTGTTGTGTTTGAGGCCATTTCAGGACAGTCGGTCGGTTAGAAGGCATCAGGGGGGGGTGCGACCTTAGTGCAATTGTTTTCGCTAAAAATTTAATTGTTGATGTTAGTCATCATATAAACAATGTTATCATATAAACAAATTTCTCATATTTAAATATTTTATTATGATTCTCTAAAGTACTTAAAAGCTAGAAATTCTAGTGTAAAAGATATTGAAACTAAATCACTGTACATACTTTCTCTTGGTGTACATGGAGCCTATGGTAAGTGTTTATGTCCCTCATTTGGTGGTGTGAAAGTCTCGAAGGCAGTTTCTTATATTGCTTAGACATTAGCAAACATTACACTTGTCACAATATGCTTCTTCATCTTGATATTTATCAGCAGAAAAAAGCTCTGATAAGTTCAGAATCTGAACCAAGATCCAGAATACTATATATTGCTTCCTCAGCATTGTATTGAACCTTTGAACGCCTGTCCATTACACCATACCTTAATTGTAATAAATGTATATAGCTTTAAACACTGACAGTGTACAGGTATGTATGTAACTGGTTGATAACTACTATGGACAACATTTATACCAATGCAAGATGGTTTTCTTCTTCTGAAAAATAATTGTGTGCAAAACCCAAGTCACAAATTACTAAAAATCGTTGAATCTCACAAATTACTAAAAATCCCTTTCTATAATTCAACTGAACAAGAAAAGCACTAGTTGGATATATGTCTCAATCAGACTCAATGCAGCACAATATTCACAAGGGAAACCAAAGAACATATATTACTTCAATACACACATTTGTAACCCTAAACGGGCATTGTTGCCACATGGCAACCAATACTTTTTAAGTGTGAAAGCATCGAAATATTCGGACTCTGCCAATAAACAATCATAGGTATAATAAAAGTCATATTTTAACTCTACTTATTTCATGTGTTTATCCAATAAAAAACTTTAGGCATATAAAACATTGTATATCAATACTCAGCAATAATGCTAAGGTAAAGAAACATAAAAACACTCACCTCTAATCTTCAAAAACCTGACTTTTTACTTCGAATTTCGACCAAATGGCGGACAAGAAACAAAGTATAATATGCAATACTTCATGTTAGCAAAGTAAAACATCTTCAGCGGTATTAAGGGGGCTACACTACAACGATCATTTATTTGTTGCCATATGGCAACAATGCCCGGTATGACCTGATAACTGACAAGCCATCAGTTTGAGTTTTGCCCCAATGGGTGACTCTGTTCTAATGAACGGTAGGTGAAGTATGTTCTTGTACTTTGGAAGTAACATTGGTTTGTCGATCAACATCCTGACTAGTAGGGAGTACCATAGCTGTGCTGTCCATTGCGGAACGACTATAATCACTTCTGCCTGATGTGTCTAGTATTGTCAGTAAATACTTTAATGTGGCAGTTGAAGACACTAGTGCACAAGGACTGTAAGCCCAGCAATACTGCCTAAAGCTCCAAATAGTTTATGTGATATTCTTTTTCTAGATTTGACCATCGACCCCCAGCTGTTTTTGCCTGAGTGAAGCACCCCATCCCAGAAGAGATGCATCAGTACATAGTTAATAGAGAAGAGGGTTTGGAAGGTTGGCAAACTTCAAAGGCTTTCGCGCTAATTGGTTTCAGATGTTGAAAGACGAGGTCACGTGACAATACGGGTGCATTGATTTCAGAAATTACTTGAGCGTAGTATTACGGAAATACGATATTGTGTTTATAAAATGTGATATAAAGCATTGTTCGTCTTGCTAT
The DNA here is from genome assembly GCA_963855995.1 of Muricea muricata. Lineage (NCBI taxonomy): Eukaryota > Metazoa > Cnidaria > Anthozoa > Malacalcyonacea > Plexauridae > Muricea > Muricea muricata. Next base: position 82,588,483 of record OY979716.1, read on the forward strand.
GGCTTTAACAAGTTCGGCACAAGATTTAGAAAGCCAGTTACCAACAATTCTGGGCTCTGAAGCTATAAATACAGCAGATGAGGACGGTTTGCTGCAAACACTTGAATTGCTGCAAACAACGCTGAAGAGTTGTTCAACGAAATATCGCATTCAGCTGAAGAAGTAAGTCACTATAAAGTGTATCTATCTTTTACAATAGTGGTGTATGGTGGCCGACAGCTGCCTTTCGATATTTTGATTTTGATGGCTGAATTTTTTGCTGTTTTTATATTTTTACCCATTTTTTAAAATATTTATTATATATTTATTTTTATTTTTTTTAATTCCACTTTATTCTTTGAAAAAAAAACAAACAAAAAAATTATAAGAAAAAAATTCAATAAATAAAAATAAAAATTAGTTAAAAACAAAACAAAAAAAATACAATGGCAGCTCCCAGCCATGTGGCCGATGACTGCCATTCGTTATTATTTTTATCACGCTCAACTGTAATCCGTGCAAGATGAAGTATGGCATGATTAATTTCGCGCCATCACAGTTATTGTGGTGTTTGTTTTGGGGGGGGGAAGCGTTCGTGGATGAATTTCAAAGAGAAAATGAAAGAGAAACGATTAAATAAAACACCCTCACAGGACAAACGACAGAGGAAGCTGCAAGGCAGTGAATTAACAATTCAAAGATTATCATCTGACGTGAGTGGAAAGGCCCAGAAGTACTCAAGGGTTGGCCTCCGAGAGTTCGTGCCTTTTGATTCTCAAGAACTGACTATTGAGAATATAAAACGTTCATGCGAGAAGTATTTTTCGTCGCATGTTGGACCAAATTTAATTTGCGATGTCCTTGCTGGAGAACAAGGTTCCTCCTGTAAGACTGTGGATCAAATCCCCAGTTTGAAAGTTATTCATGTGCAGTTTATTAATAGACTTTCTGTGATTGAGGATACTGATGATGTAACTCAATATGACAGCGAGACCAGTGATAATTTCGATAAGGCTTGGTCATCTCACGAACCGCCCAGAAAAAGGCATGTAGTGGATCAAACAGAATCTGAATGCCAGTTGCCTAAGACCTCAGGTCGGAGTAAAAAAAAGATCGACAATTCAAGTCCTGCAAAGTCAATGTATCCAGTTAATCTTTTCGTCTCTGAGATGATTAAACTAGGTAAGTTCAATAAGGCCACATCATCATCAAGTACCATTGTGAACATTTTTAAATATGATATTGAAAGCTTTACGTGGGCTAAACTCCCTACTGAGGTTGAATTTTCAGAAGAAAAGGAACCTTTTGCTCAAGGAGGTTTTCGAAAGGCCTTTAAAGCCACCTCAAAACACCCAATGTATAGTGGAGAGTGGGTTAAGAGATACCTCACTAATACCATTCAAGAAATTGAAGATCTTGGTCAGACTGCAGAGGGGCACACAAGAAAAACTGTACAAATGCATATGTTGGCTAAAAATTTTTCATTACAACTGGAACAAAAAGTAAAAGAAGTAAATGCTGAAAGTTCCTTTGGAGAAGTGCCAAAATATGGGAAAATCTATTATGGAGAGACTGAGAAGACGGAATTTGTCAAGTATACCAATAACAATGGGGCATTGTGTGTTGACAAGTCTGACATCCTTGGTCAGAAGGCCCAGTGTTTAAGTCATTTTTCTTATGAGAAGTCAACAAGAAAGGTAATGATTTTAGATGTCCAAGGTAGTGGGTATAAGCTATTTGACCCTGAAATTGCTTCCACTGAACTGTTTGATGAAGATGACCATGTGTTATATTGCGCTGGCAATCTATCTAAGGAAGCTATTGAAAGGTTCACATCCATGCATCAGTGTAATAGTTTTTGCACAGCGATTGGTCTGACTCCTCTGTAAATTTATGACGGGATACAAGAACCAACACTCAGCAATGTTTATTAACAATGGTTAAGTAAAAATGTTGTACAGTGTTACACTATATACAGTACTTTAGTACACTTGATATGGTTGCTTTTTATGGTTCAAGGTAATGTTGTTATTTTGTATACTGAACTGTACCACATTACTGTTACCACCTTGTTAGGTGTTAGTGTCACTTCTATTATTGGGAAGGTTGGGGCTACATACAAAGTGAAACCCAATCACATTGAAGAAGGTTTACAAAGAAATCATTGACAAGTTTTTTTGTGATTGGTTTCATTTTTATTGTAGGCCCAGGTGGTTTAATATGTAGCAGCTCTGCAGCTGCACTGTAACATAGATAAACTGAACCCTTTGAACTGAACACCGAGAAGTTTTGTAATTAATTAGGAGGAACAAAGTTTTCTTTCAAATATAAGTAAGCAGTTTTGCAGTTTTGTGGATCTATTTCATTTGTGTCAGGAACCCAACGTTCACATTCCAACCTGAATGCAGGTTCTAAGAAATCATCATTTACATTTAGCACACCCGAATGCTCTGCAACTTCCTTGAGCTGATCCTCTGAAACTTCTAAGCCTGAAAGTGCAATAAACAACTTTGAGCATTAGTTGCAGTCAAATATACAATTCAACCTTATGGCTGCAATGTAATTATGTTTTAATAAACTATCTATCCATCTATCTACCTATCTAATAAATATACAAGTTTAGATTTCCATCTTTCCACTAGTAAGTTGTATTTTAAAAAAAACAAAATAGAATTTAACATGTTTGGAAACTAAGTAGCAATCAAAACATAAAAGAGATATGACTACATAATATGCCACCTTCTATTTCCCTAGTTTATATAGTGAATTATATAAAATTCCAGTACAGTACCACATTCTTCAAGGTTGTATTCTTCGGGAAAGTTATAAATGTGGTCAGGCACCCCATTTGGTAAGTTAACATCTTTTTGATGCCTTATTCTGTGGCAGTTCCAAATTTTGTCCTTAAAAATGTCAAGTTCTTTTTGTAGCATTGGGATCATGACAAAGGCAAGAAGTAGTCTGACAAATGAAAAAAATTAAAATGTTTTATTTATTATTTTCCTTGTAAAAGCTCCCTGGAATTGAAGTATTATACCTGTCTGTTTCATTGTGTGGGTCATAATGGCGTTGCTCTTTAAGCCATCTTAAATGGTCTTTAAAATATTTTTCCAACCTTTCGTGAACTTCTTTCCACCACCTTTCAATCTAAGCACAGCAAAGTAGTAAAGTACATAGAAACAGAAATGATACTGTAGAAGTGTATGCATGGTGTTGGCTGGCAGATTTGCAAAATGTAAAATAGCAATACGCATATAGTGGAACTTATAATATAATTTGACTATACCATACAGGGCTGCAGGATATGAATAAAGTTGGGTGGGCTTGAAGAAAAGCACCAAAGGCATCAGCTGTCACTAGGTGGGTCTGCATGGGCATGTGCTAAGATAGGAAAAATTTTTTAATTTATATTCCTGAAGTATGTTTTCTTGCATTCTTCAGTCAGATTTTGTGATCTGCATTAAGTTAACTCACAAAGTATGCAATTCACTTATAACTATTAACAAAGCTCAGCTTTCTGATTCAAACTTTTTTGGGGGATGACGGGTTGCAACAGGCATGACACTTTACATCTTTTTTAGACTTCTATATATTGTCGGTAGCTCACTTTTCCAAGCTACAGGTTTATTATGTTTAAGTCACATGACGATGTTGTATACAATGACCATGTCCATGGTATTTATGCCGATGAGCTTGCTTTCATTAAGGGCATGTAATGAAACACCGTGACATACACACTCATAAAATTGCAAAGTGTCAGCGGGCCAGATGCTAGAACAACCACGCTGAATCTGAGTTTCGATCTGGACACTGTATTTATGTCACAACATAAAATACACCTAAACGTCCAAAGTTTATTGATATACTTACTTGGTTTGACGTTGAGGGACCGTATATCACAGTTTCGCATGGATCTATGTGCCCATGATGGCATCGCAAAAACGAATGCATTGTGGCCAATACCCCGGTTTCTGTTTCTTTGTCCATTCTCATGTAGGAAGAAACTACTCTTTTTTCGTATAGGTGCTCCAGGTACCATCGCCCGATTATCAAAGGGTCAGAGTTAGAGATCCACACGCTAAGCCATAAAAATTTCCTGCTTGCAGTGTCAATACATCCGTAAACTGCGAGTGGGTATGTGCTCTTCTGAAAGCCCATTAACTTGTCATGGCCGTCTACAGAGTGTACCCAATTGGTGCCTTTAGTCATGAAGTGGCCTTTTGGTTTCTTTCTCTTAGCTAGTAGGCGGCGACCTTCGAGACCAGCGGGATCAATATCGTACATCACTGCGTGTACTAAGTCTCTCGGCACATTCAAATCATGCTCCTGTCGTATTTTTTTTTGCATGGCGCGGTACCCGAGAAGTTTTCCAGGTCCTTGTAGTTTTGCTACAGCATCTCTTACCTCTTCAACTGAGACACTCTCGTCTTTATAGTGGATGTCAAAGTAGCGAAGTTGGCGATCTAGTGAACGAAGGCTCCACGAATAGTACGGGTAGTCTCTTTCTAAGAAATTCAGCATCTCCTTAGGCCAAACAAAATAAAATGTTGGTTTCAGGTTTCCAACCGACCTGCTGAAAATACGACCGACCATAAACATTTTATTGACATTTTCTTTCTAGTATTTTTGCATTTTTGTGATTTTACACAAAGAACAGAAGAATAGTCTCTAGCCCTCGCCGGTGATCTCGCGTGGCGTGTCTAAACACGCGTGACCAACGACGCGTGACAATTATTCATAAACAATGGCGGCGCTTGGACTTGATGAAAAAAGTCCAGCGTCGCTTATTGTTTTTGTTATTTCAAAATGTGTGCATATGGCGGAGACAAGATCATACTTAACGGTGAATGACGGAAAACAAATTAAGGACATGTTATCGGAATATAATGATAGGGTATGTTGCTGTGTGCCCACTTCGAATGACGCGATAAATATTGATAAAGGTCCTTGGACTAATATTGATATCAACTCCTCGTTAACTTTTGGCCAGTTAAGGTCCCTAACGGGTGTTAAAGTTGTGAAACTCGTGCTTGAAAATTTGCGAACGGTTGAACCTGACCGGGAAAAGATTGAGAGATTACAGAGACGTCCTAGGGTACCGGAAAAAGGCACCTCCTAAGCGCACACTTGCCAGGTGAGTGAATAAAAAATTTGCATGGACATTCGATGAAAAATTCATTATTCATGGTAATTTAAATCATTATGGTTAGTTAAAATTTATGAACTGTATTTTTTAGCAATATATTTGCTTAATGCTTATGTAGTTTCGGGATGAAAGATCCATCTAAGTTGACGGGCAAAGATGAAATTTATAATCTAGTCATCGATATGTTTGAAAGTCACGGAATTCGTTTCCTAGACATTGAAGAAGGCAAGCATGTTGCAACTGTAAGTTTCTACACGCTTTTAAATATATATTATATAACTGACATATAAATATAGTTGTTAGGAGTGATGAATGTACACTGAAATAATATTGTGGAATAAAAAATCTTTATAGAAGATTTATCTGACGAACCAATTATAATTATTTATTGCCTCCACTAATCAAAATTTGTTAACTACATTACAGCTTTATTCATTTAATTAATTCTACCTAATTTTACAACTATTCCTTGTAATTATACTACTGTTATTAAGGTTGCAACTGATGCTCTTTGGTACATAACTAATCAACACCAGGTTATACAAATGGCAGCTGAACGCCAAGCATCCGTGAAGAAAGTTCCATTGTGGTGTGACAATTTTCAAGGATTCAATGACATTAAAAGAAAGAAAATTAAAGAACAACCAATGAAGCAAGAATCTTTAAAATTTCATTCCAATAAGTTATTTTGTGTTTGTTTGCGACCATCAATAAGTTGCTATAAAGCATTTTGTGAGAAAATTGTTGAGCTTGCTGAGTGTCTGAAGAATTATGGAGAGTACTTGCAAGTCCAACTTGAAAATGCAAAGCACAATCAATCTCTATCTCATCCTGTCAGAGAAGTAGCAACAAGTTGTTTTGTTAAACATCGACAACCCTGTTCTGACAATGTGTCAAATATATATCAACCACTAGATTATATTCTCAAGCATACAAAACTTCTGGAGCCAGTTCTATTTAATGAAAGTAAACATCTAACACAGCCATTTTCTAATCCCCTTCAACGGTTTCATTTCGTCTCAAAGCTTAGCTTGTCTATGCCAGTAGATACACTTTACTATTGTCTTGGTGGTTCAAAATATGATGTCCTGTATGTTTGGCGTGTGAACCCAAACCGAACTGCAGATGATGACAAACTACAAACAAGTAGAGTGGTAACAAAATTGCAACCTCTTTTACCAGTATATCACACATGTCAGATGAAAAGAGATTTCAAAAAGAAGTGAGTTCTTTCTTTAAAAATATATATTTATGATAATAACAATTTATCTAAATTTATCACTGTCACTGCCTATTAAAAAATTTTTTTTTATCATTCATTTTGAAAAGGTTTGAAAATTTGACCGGTTTGAATGGCACTGTAATAGATTCAATCTATTCTGAACTGACAAGTGATGCTTCAACAAACCGTAACCGTGAAATGGACCAACGAATTCAGCTTGCAATGCAAGGGGAGCCTGGAATAATTGTTGATTTACGGAAAATGAACAAGGGAAGGCCTGGTGAAACATTTCAGAACTTTTTTTCTGTGATGGAGGAAGTAGTGAATGAGGTGAAAATACTGTATACTATAATTAACAAAATATAATGTTTATATATAATATATATAAATATTATATTTTGTCAATTGTTTACCATAAAGTCAGTCAATGTTTGTAAATTAATTGGAAACTCCAAATATTCTACAAAATATATTATACTTATTAGGTTACTGCTGCTGATGAAAGATGACATGGAGTGGCTCACTTATCTGAATGGTTGTCCTTGGCAGATATGATTGAAAAAATCAAGGAACGATGCCCTGAAGGAACGGAAATTCCCAGCAAAGCATTAGTTCGCTTGCAATTTGCACCCAGAAATAAATATACGCAACGAGCACTCAGTTTCACTGGGAGATTCCAGCTGCACTACAAGATTCGAGTATGTGCCGATATGCATGATTCAATAGTATTAATTTGAATATATTACAGTAATGTACCCATTATATCAAGTACAGAACCTGTGATAATTTAATATGGGAGTTCAAAAACATCTTTTAATGACAAAGTTTAAAAATGTTCTTCATTACACTTTGTTCGAATTGCATTTTAATTAAGGAATTGCATTTTAGGTCTGTCAATTAAGAGCATCACATCCTGATGCACACTTTTGTGCTGCAATTTTCAAGTATTTTAGAGCTCGGATATTGATGGTTCGACAACAAGCAGATGTATATTTTGTTGATGACAAAGCTAAGATTCCCATTGGAAAGCCTGGATGTCCAATTTCTACTGGTGTGCGAGGGAAGAAAATGATCGTTCCTACATCAACCACACTATCAGCCCTAGATCACGATATTGAAGCCCTTGGAAACATAATTCCAACTGTTTTTCAGCAACCTGAAATTCCAGAAAAGCTAGAAGGCTCTTGGTATCGTGGGAAAGTCAGCATTGACGTTCATGATGCTGTGTTTGAACAGTCTGCTGCTTATCGCTATCCAGCAACTATTATTAAAATGAGTGGCCAAGCGACCAATGCAAAGCATTCACCCTACCATTTCAAGTTCAGTGATGGTGGAACTGAACACCATACCATTCTCGTTAAAGTGCAACTAGGTTTAATTGCATTGTTTAAGATGTTAAACCTAGATATGGTCATAGCAGCACGGTGTGCACCAGGCCAAAGTTGGACAAACCCAGTTGAAAGACAGATGCCTATTCTAAATATTGCTCTTCAAAATTGCGCCCTTGAAAGGTCATGGTGTGCAGATGACATTGAAAGTAAGGTTTAACTGATAAAAATTTGTGTATTAAGGTTCAAACATATATTCAAATATATAATTTATATTTGAAAGTTTTAGTCAATTTTTTCATTACTTGTGACCACAGACGTACTGAAGAAATGCTCGTCAATGAAAGACATTCGAATAGCAATGGAGAAGAAGCCAGAGATCAAGGATGCATGGCAAGAATCTATCAAAGGTGTTCTTGAGATAGTATCACAACGGTTCTCACGGCTGAAACTAAAAGACGAACCTGTAAGTAGTGCCATTACAGAGATTTACAGTGCAATAAGAGATTAACTAAATTCTATTAAAAGTGCATTACACAAGAACTTCAGTGGTCCTATTGAAGGCTGTTTCACGTTTCGAAATTATGCCTGTTCTTAGTTTAGAATTCTCAACCCTACAACAGTGGATGATGTTGCAAAAGTGGTGGAATATTTAAAGAATATGTTTCCAGGGCTTGATCCTTTAACAGTCACTAAAGTTCAAGCTATGGAAAACCAAACTCTGAGTGCATGGATGGAAAAACACTGTCGTGTAAGACAATATGTCTTCCAGGTAATGTATTATTAAGCGTAACTATTTACACATAATTATAATTTTATAAAGTGAATTAAATTAAGTCAAATCAGCTCATCTACATGTATTTTTCAGATTTGCAAATGTGGTGTAATTAATTGCTGCTCAGCGAAGTTTGGAGAAGACTTAAGATGGTTGCCGGATCCAGTCATGAACAAAGAAGGAGATCATTACCTTCAACTGGAAGCAGTGATTGATACCAGCACAACGGACTCAAACAGACCATCTGCAAAGAAATTTCCCCGAACAAAGGATGATCGATTAAAACAAGTAGATTACTTTTTGATCAATGATCAGGTACATATAATTAATCATATTATATACATATTAAATATAATGTTATATACACATATTATATACGTATAAAATATAATACGCTGTAACTGAGATAAAGACACTGAACAGTTCTTGACAATATATAGAGAAAATTAATTATAGAGATATACTGCATGTATATACTTTCCTTTAGGAAGAACAACGAAAAAACCCTTCAAGTTTACAGCTCATTGTGCAAGAATGACGGTTGATTGTGCAGTGTGGCAAACCAAGGGTGATCTACAGTCAAAACAAATTATCTGAACGACAGCAGATAAACATTCTTACCGGATTACATGAAGAATATACATGCGGTGGGCATGTCCTACCACCAGACAACCCCATTCACAAAAGTGTAGAAGTTAAGCTGACCATAAATTGCGGTGATCCTATAGAGTTGGCATACTACTGCTCCAAGATTGGTAGGGAAGATGTTTGTTGCTATTGTGGTGGAACTGGTGCCACCCAAAGCAATGCTTTGAAAGAAAAATTCAAAACAGTTTTGCCTGTTTGTGCAGCCTGCATAAAAAATGGACTTCAACCTATCACTGCACGACCGTATGGTACTAAGAAGAAGTGATAATTTTAGTGATATTAATTAATAGTTGTTCATAGTTTCTATTGCTAAAACATTAAAGCAATGAAAAATCTAAGAGTTTGTAATGAGTTTTAACTTGTTTACACCATACCTCCAATTTTACCTACAAATTTCCAGGGATGAAATATTTTTAAAAAAATAAAATGTTTTTCTGACCGACCTACCCATATAAAATTTGGCTATGAAACCTGAAACCAACATTTTATTTTGTTTGGCCTTACGTTGAAGCATTTGTTTTACGTAATTCTCCATGTCACCCTTAAGACTTAAGTCTTCTTTCCACGAGTCGTTCCTGTAATACGCCATTTTGAAAAATTGGCACAAAATTTGTAATGTGCCATACTTCATCTTGCACTGATTACAGTGGAGCGTGATAAAAATAACAACGAATGGCAGTCATCGGCCACATGGCCGGGAGCTGCCATTGTATTTTTTTTCTTATAATTTTTTTGTTTGTTTTTTTTCAAAGAATAAAGTGGAATTACAAAAAATAAAAATAAATATATAATAAATATTTTAAAAATGGATAAAAATATAAAAACAGCAAAAAATTCAGCCATCAAAATCAAAATATCGAAAGGCAGCTGTCGGCCACCATAGTGGTGAGATGTGTTAAGTGTAATGTTTTTATGTTATATTTGTTTCAAGCTTGAAGGATTAAAACAATATCCTTGCGAATACTGCTCGAAAGTGTGCAAGTCTAAAGGAGGCTGTACAAAACTTATTCGAAGCAAACATGATGTCGAAGCTAGTGAAGATGGGGTGTAAGGCAACAGTTTATACATAGCAATAGCATTATATTTTTGATGACAGGCAGAGATTCTATTGATTTTTATGCCAGTTTAATATTGGGTTAGTTTTATTGATGTTTGACAACAATTCAGTAATAGGACAGTCAAATTTGCCTGGTCTTATGACTAGTGACTGGTCTTATCAGGTTCAAAAATTTTCTACTTTAGAGTGAATTGTCTGTTTTACCACAAGAACTTGGACCCTTGCATACGTTGCTGGGTATGTTTTCCAAGCAATGAAAAATGCAAACTCACAAAGAAACCAAGAAATACAATTGTTGCTTTCAATGAAAGTGCCAACTGAAGAGGATGAATATATTTCTTCACTTTCAAGAGGAGGACTGTGGGCACCAAATTCCTGGTTGGTAAGCGTTGCTGAAATTGCAGAACTATCCTTCAAAAAGTACACAAAAACAGGCAAACTTTCATCATTACCTGTGGACAAAGTTGTTGATGATGTCCAAACCTCTCCTCGGGCAAAATCATTGTGGAGCAATATAGTTGAACAGTGTGATGTTCAAGTAACAAAAGAGTGCCAGTTGCTGTGTTTTGAAAACATTATAAAACTATATGCTACTGTAAGGGGTTTCTCATTTGCAAGAGATATTGCAAACAAATACAAATTGTCTGAAAAAACACTAAAACAGAAGGCTTTACAGAAACAGTTAAAAGATGACAGTAAACAATTACAACCATACACTTGAGGCTTGAAACCTATGCTCATTATACAACTAATTGTTTTCTAGCAGGCATTAGGAACAAATACCATAAACGTTAAAAACAGTCCTAATGAGTCAGAGCTTGTGCTGGAGCATTAATTGGGACAGGTTATATTTATTTATTTTTGTTCTGCCCTCTAATTATCACAACTGAAATTAGTTGGGCAAGAACTCAATATATGAATATACCCTCCTCCCCAATTAAAGGTATCAAGGGAACAGTTTTTGAGGTGGGGCTGGCAAAACTAGTGAGGCAAATAGTGGAATTTTAAAATATGTACACACAATTTTAATTTGGCCAATGAAAGCTCAATTTCACACTTATGTTGCCCCTAAAATGTCAGTGTTTCTCTTTTACATAGTTAATATTATGATGCACCTCTAGTGTTATTCCTGATCTTAATGTTGAGAACCACCTTGAACTTGAGCCTATTGCCAGGCAAGTGTAAAAGTCGGACCGGATTGTGGTCCGAGTCAGATTAGGTCGGACTAAGTCGGATTAGTCAGATCCACTGGCCGGATCTTTTAAAAAGGTCATGGCTTTATAGGATACCCTAAAGGTCGAAATGTTGAGAGAGCACTGGGTTTCTCACTCACTAGGACTATATCTACTTCACCAAATTTAGCTAAAGAGGGAGCGTTTAGCGTGACAATCGTTACTTGCCCTTCGGGCTTGTGCTTTAGCTAAATTTGGTGAAGTAGATACAGTACCAGTGAGTGAGAAACCCAGTGCTCTCTCGACATTTTGACCTTTGAGGTATCCTATAAAGTCATGACCTCTTTAAAAGATCCGACCAATCCGACTTAGTCCTACCTAATCCAACCCGGGCCACAATCCGGTCCGACTTTTACATCTGCCTCCTATTGCCTGCCTGACATAATGTAAAATTTGTAAATAGTAAAATTGTAAATAGTGGGAATCTATTTTTTTATGATCAAACTATATACATATATATTGAAAGCTTAGTACTAATATATCACATAATCACATGTTCCTTCCCAATGACAATGCAACAATATAAACTAGTATATCACATAATCACTTGTTCCTTTCCAATGACAAAGCAATAATATAAGATATATGTATATATACAGCATGACTTATTGTTCCAGTCTTTACCCAATTTCTCAGTTTTGATCAATTCCTATATAGAGCATATTACATGATGGCACAAAGATATGAATATTATTTTGTGGTGAAAACAATATTTTACAAATGAGTACAGCGACTGAGTAAAATATTGTTGTCAACACAAGAAAATAATATTTATATCTTTAAGCTACCATGTGCTTTTTATGCACCAGTCAATAAAAACCCCTACTCCTTGACCCACCTTGGGAAAGTGGAAATTGGTATCATTTGATTAGCAAATAAGTTTAAAAAAAAAAGGCAAGTACATTACTAATCCCCAGGTAATCTCCAATTGTGCCTGAGGTAAGGGAAGTAGGGGTTTACACTGACCATTGCATTATTCAGGCTTTCTAGGATAGACTGTAGTATATATATAAATGATCTACTCAAGAATGTTCATTACTTTTTTGATCATTTTGGTAAAGTTCGTTGACCACCAGGGCCTCTTTTAATATGTAGGCTGGGTGGGACATGTCTCCCCCAGCCCTCTTACTGTCCCCCCCCCCCCCCAGTGCTCGATCCCTTTTCATGTTTTGTCCTTTTGGGATGTGAACATATAAATTCCAAAAGTCATTATAGTGGGCCATTTGTTAATTGTTAAACAAGCAGTTCATTCGTAGAATTTCTGCCCTTCATGTGTCGAGTTCCATTCTGGCCAACTCGAAAAACATTTGAAAAATAGGAATTTTTTATCCACAGCGAAGGAAATATTTTTTTCAAAAGTAGAATTACTGCCCCTTGTGACAAATTTACATTCTTCCCGCCTTTTAAAATGCCGTACGCCACCAAGCGAAGGGCAAATACTGAAAAAATATTGAAACAACAAGCAAGAAAATGTAAAAAATTATCGGCTTTCTTCACCAAAAACGAAAATGCAGCAACATCTGCAACAATGTGCACTAGAGACCGAACAAACGTTGACAGGTTGTCGAAATTAAATATGGCGCCAATTGATGTTCCAGTGGAACATGAAATCGAAGTACCAGACGTAGACCCCGTCACTAAAGAGAGTGGTCAACTAGAACTTCATAAAGACAATTATATCAAAGGGTTTAAATGTAATGCTCAACTTGCACGGGATACAAGCGTGACCACACCACCAGCTCCGGCACAAGCACCTCAGGCTTCAGCACAATTGACAACTGAAGGCTTTGAAGCTACTACCGAATATTACAGAGGCTATCCATTAGACCTTACAGCACTTACAAGAAGATGTGGAAATGATGTACTATCCCTATTTCATAAAAAAGTAGAGTTTCAACCGAGAATCGCAAGAAATCTGGGGTTTTTGTTAAGTGTTGCCTTTGTGCTGAATTTGAAGACGAAGCGAAACATTTTTCTGCTAATGGTAGAGTGTATATTGCACAAGGTGTGCATTGTGATGGAAAGAAAAAAATTCAAGACGTAATTGATCATCTCCTGGGGCATTCACATAAAGCAGCTCAAGAACAGAAAAAGCTGTCCAAATTGTGGAATGCCAAAGATAAAAGTCACCCTTTTATTAACTTGACAACAAGAAGTAGTCCAACAGTTTTAAAAACTTTGACTGAAATGGCAGTAAAGGTCTATAATGACAGTAAATCGTTGACTTTATCTGCCTGGTCATGGCCAAGTAGATCTCTTGCTAATTTACATGCACAACAGCAGTTCAAGTCTTTGGTTGACAGTGACAACATGCAAAGTGTTACTCCTTTTAAACCAAGTGCAGAGGAGCTACATTATAGGGATCCAATGCATTATGCAGAAATGTTGGAGATAAATGTATTTCAATTCGTGGCTCATGCGTCTCGCCCACGCGAGATGTCATTGTGTTTGCGTCAGTATAAAACCAACGATATTCTGCACTTGACGCCACTCAGCATCTCCAGCGAAACCGGCTTTACTTTCTCAATTCGCTTCGCGAATTTACACTAGTCAATTCCAATCATCGAAACCACCAGTATATATCGATTTTTTTTTTGCAATAGCAGTAACATTGTTACCTTTGTAATTAATATTAAACTTTTTTGTTCGTCAACGGATACTTAATTAAATGCACTAGTATACCATTATATAGTACATCAATTACCTATGTATACGCATTGACCATTTATTGTCAATAAATGTTTGATTCGCGCACACATGCTGGGCGGTCACCTCCATTCTCGTTTCCTATTCTTAGATTTGAAATATTTTCTATTCGGCTGAGCGCAGCGAAAGAGAATAGAATAGGAGATATAGAGAGAAAGAACCTTAGAGAAGAACTTCAGAACTGTATTTGTTTTGCTGCACAAATGGATGGTTCTGTTGATGCTAGGCAACAAGATAAGAAATTTATATTTGTTCGATTCAATACACCAGATGATCCTCTTTCTGTTAAGACAAGATTTGCAAGTGCAGTCGAAAGTACCAAACGTGGTGCAGAAGGTTTGTGTTCTGCCATGACAAATTGTTTTGATGACATGGGGTTTTCCAAAGAATATTTTCAATCAAAATATGTGGGGATGAGCACAGATGGTGAATCTGCAAATACTGGTAGGGAATCTGGACTATGGGCTAGATTAGAAAATTATGTTGGGCGCTCAACAACGAATTTCTGGTGTGCATGTCACCGTTCAGACTTAGCAATGGAAGATGTGATGAGATAATAGTAAAATTACAATATTTGTAATGCAGAGGTTGACCTATAATAAAAGTGATTTGCATTGAAACATTAGAATATAAATGCCTATATAATTATAGTGCTTACTGGTATTAACATAATTTATAATTATAATTTGTTAGGTCAGTACCTGAACTCAAAATCTGGCTTTCTAATGTAACTGGAATGGCCACTTATTATCACTCATCAGGTCTGAGGACCAAGGAATTGAAAACCATACAACCAAACATGAGAAGTTTTCCTCCTCACCACGAAGTCAGATTTGCTCAACATCTCATCGCTCCTTCAAAAAACCTATGTGATTAACAAGCATCAAACTTATAACAAAATATTAATGTAAACAACAGTAAAATCAAGTACATACAAACAGCTACTAATCTCCATTATCCTTGCACAATAGGAATACGTAATGTTCTTGTTTCCACCACCACACCATATTTACATCTATAATTACCCTAAAATCTTTTTCACTGTAAAAACTGGCATTATACCATTTTTTCCAACCTGTTCCTATTGTGAGTTGATTTAGATAAGTCAAACCCTGTTGAGTCATTCAAAGCAGATGTCATTATTTCAACCATTTCGTCATCGCTGTTTAAATGTACTGGAAGTGTGACTGCCAAGTCACAAGTTGAACATGTTGGACGGCATCTACATCCAGCTTGACAAGCATGCAAAAACTGGCACTTTATTTTGGATGGTAGACCAAGAACAGGCATCTTTTTAGCCCCTGTCAACCACTGCATCAAATCATCCTCACACTTTCCTTCAATCTCTATCAAAAGCAAATGTAAAAATTTATAATAAGCAATACTGTATATTGCTATCAGACCTATATAAAAATAAACTGATACATGTGCACAGTTGTGCATGAATAGCACCTCCTTATATAATTCCTTAAATTATTACAATAAGAATATGGCAACATGTATTTATATTAAGTAGCCACAGTTGCAGCAAATTGTTTGTTGGATTTTTATGTTATAGCAACCATTTCTGAAGAAGGGTACTTTTTTAACCTGAATATTTGATTGAATAGGAACTAGAGAGCAGATGTTTCTGTATGTGGACAAAGACTATATTAGACTGTATTTAACTTACTGAATAAGGTTACTGATGGACCATTTTGTTTCCCTTGCTGGGACTCTCTGATAGCCTATTTCTTGAAGAATAGGAAACTCTTCATCATTTAGAAGTATTGTGGCATAATCAGCTTCATCTTCAGAAAGCTGGAGAATACAAGATAGTAATTTATTTTTATCAATTTAAGTATAGTTATTACTATACTGTATGAATGATAATGTAGCAACTCACACTTTTAATTGTTTTAATGCAAGAAATTACCTGTTTACATACATGCTTGTAAAGACTTGAGTGAATATTTTCTATCTTTAGATCATTTATGAGATAGTCAAACACATTTTGGGAAAACAGATTTGGTGCAGGTCCACCTTGCATTATTGACATTGCCGTGAGCTCTCCTGAAAATTTGTACTTGTTTTGCATCAGCATCATTGTTGATGCTACTGGCTTTCCAGACACAAAGAATCTTCGTCCCATGTGACCAATAATTTCTAACGAAAACCATATATTTCTGTAAATATTTTATGTAAATGACCTCATAATAACCCTTCTGTGATGTGGGATCCAGCTGTGGCATGTGTTTTTACTTGGATATCAATGTAACACAGCTTCCATACATACATGAGTCGAGCATGACAAATAATAATACCCAACTATGGCAAAATATACTGCTATTGAATGATATCATTATATTTAAGGAAGTACAACATTGTTAAATCTATTAATTTCCAGGGTGCATTTGAAGTCCCGTACGCCGAAGATCTTCGGCGTGGGGTTTCAAAAATCATAATGTAATTTATAATAAAAGTCGGCGTACAGTCATGAATCTTCGGCGTGAACTTTACACAGAATGCACCCTGGATTAATTTGCAGCAATCCAATCTGTAGACATGCAATTGTTGGGTAATTCTAATGTAATGGTGTGCATCAGAATGCGTTGTCAATCAACAAGATGACACATAGGCATTTTTTGTAAATGGATGCTGTGTTCCCAATTAATTTTATTTGAAAATAATATATAATTTAAACAGGCCTGTGGAATTTGCAATTATGTAATTCAAGTTTAACAATTCAGAGGCCAGTTGTATCAAAGGCATTTAGCTTGAACAGTGGAAAATCGAATTTAGAAAACACTTTTACATTTTGTATGTAGGCAAATTTATAAGTTTTATGGAAGAAATATCTAGTTTTGTGTATAATTATATAATTGCATGCTTGTTCTTCTCAGGTTAATAAAAGTCAGCTGGTTTGCTCATGCAATGTACAAACTTGTTTTATATTTTCAACTCATCCACCATTTATACTCCAGACAAAAACCCATGTAAAAGTGTGTTCAATTGCTGGCTTGTAAATAAATGCATTTCTGACATCAAATTATAATAAAAAAATTTCTGTTACTATACCAAAAAAAAATCCCTGCGGGGTCTGCCATTGTCAACAGCTGACTCCCCTGAAAAGGTCACTTTTATCTTTTTCTCTGGGGAATAATATCTGCCTCTGGCTCATTTGTAATCATTCCAAATATGTTTACGTCGGACAGTAATTCTTATTCTTTCTTCTTCAGGGTCAAACACCTTGCTTGACAGCAAGATTCATAACCATATCTTATAACACACATGAGGGCTTTGAAACTTCACTGGGTCCCTGTTCCTTAACATCATTTTCATGAATATAGTCCTCAAATTCAGGTAATATTTGATACAATGAAGAATGTTCAGCTTCACACTGTGCTGCATGTTCTTCCACAGTTTTAATGGGAAAATGTTCAAGACAAATAGGACAATGAACATTGACTTCAGTAACACGGCAGGTTTCAGAGTGGGTGGTGGATGCTTCAGTCAGCTCTGTGGCATTATAAGTAACATTTGTAGTTGCAGTAGAAGCATCTAGTTCATTCATTGAACTTTCATCTTGTGTAAGCTCATCTCACTCACATGAACTCAGCTCATCATCATCCAAATCTTCAATGCAATTTTTTATTCTATCAATGCGATGTTGGAAGCTGGTACTCTCTGGAATAAGGAATAACTTAATTTTGCCATATGAAAAGCCAGACACAGCCTTGTATCTGGATAATGTAAAACTTTCTTCTGGGTCACTGCCTGGTATTTTTGAGGCATCGCAGCCATCTTTAAACACCAATTTATACTGTACATTGGGATTGAATAATTTATTGAATAAAGTGTGTTTTTCAACGGCAGCCTTAAGAATATCATCTCTAGTAGCGCTGGATCTGATCTTAAGTGGTAGCCATTCCCCTCGTTTAACTTGACACATTTCTTTCATCAACCCAATGTATATAACAACGTCGTTATCAACTTTGGTAGAGCTCTTGCGTGAATTTTTACAGACAAAGAAGGAGCTTCTTTCTTTTTCCTTTTTTCTCTTAAATGTTTGGAAATTTTGTAGCAAAAATTCCTTGCTTCTTGAACCAGTTGGCACTTCAGACGACCAACTATTGCCACTAGACGTTACATTTGTTAGTCTTGCTACGGAATTTCCACAACTAGGACAAAATAAATACCCTAATTCAAGAGGAGAATCGCACGATACGCATTTTTTCTTTCTAAAAGCAGCCATGTTGTCACTGGAAACCAAACATCCGGAAAACCGCGGGAAAACGTACGCTATTTCTTACATGACGTACATAATGTACAAATATTTTTGCGTGTTGCGAAAATATTTTCAGCATGTTTTACAAATTTTTTTGCTTCATATAAAAACATTTTCTCGTCACAAAAAAGAATTTTACAACGTAAATATTAATAATATGCTGAGTTTTATAAACATTTTGCTCCAAATGTTCTTTTTTCTATCGCGAAAGAATTGTTTTCAATATAAAAATATTTTTGTTGCATAATATATTTATTTATGTATCAAATACAGAAACATTTCTGCTCGTACTTGTGGGCCACCATATATAATATACTTGAAAATAAACAAATCATTTACTTGGTCTTTATAGTGAGTCAAGTGCACAATTGTTATCATTTTCAATATTGTACTACGGTTTTAGTCATCGAACAGTTTTGCCAAATAGTCTTATTCTGTGCTATCCTGTCCGGCCAGCTTATAATATGAATACAAAGGTGCATTATGTAAATCAGTATAAATTTCCATAAGCACTTGAGTCTTTAATACAAATCTACGATGCTACATCATGTGACATAGAACAATAACATAATTTGGCGACGCCCCCAGCTTCCAAACCCTCTTCTCTATCAACTATGATCAGTACTAATGATGAGGTCAATACTACTATGATTTATCACCTTTTTGGAAAGGTGGGCATTCGAAATCCACCAGATCTAGCTTTATGTGACAGTGTCATGTTAGCATCAAAATTACCTTTCTCAACTTTTAGTGCCACAGACTTTTCTATCTCAAGTTGACGCTAGAAGCGTACGCCCAATTCTACCCCTGGAGAACAGGACACCATATGTCCAATAAGCCTGGCAACCAAGTCGGATCGGCATTTCTTATTTACTGAGCACCACCTGAGCTATTTTTGTCAGTGTAACTATTTTGGTCTCAGTCAAGGACAAGGAGGATGTCTATGGAATTTAATATAAACCCCAAGTGCTTTGTTATTTGGGTAGGTGTTGTTACTGACATATTCTTGTGAGGATAGAGTCTAAGATTTCTCAAGAGATTTGTTGTGTCTACAGTGTTGGTTTGGCATTCATTATATGATAACCTACTAGTCGTGAATCATCTAGATAGCCACTAGATACATGCCCTCTTTCTCTAAGTGAGGCAAAGACAGGCTTTATAAGTTTAGTAAATAATCTTGGTGCACATGCAAGCCCCTGAAGTAAGCAGTTAAATTGATAAAGTGTATTTTTCAAGTAGAATTTAAGATACTTTTGATGATCTCTGTGTATGGAAATTGAGAAATATGCATCTTTTAGATCTATAGAACCCATATAACATGTGGCTTCATCAGTTGGGTACAAATATATATGGAATCCATTTTAAAATTGTTGTAATTTACCCATTTATTTAAATCTTTCAGATTTATTATCATTTGAAATGTCCTATCTTTTTTCGCTTGAAGAAAGACTGTGGATACAAATTGATTGGTTTCATGGGAGCTTTTAAAAATAATTCCCTTTTCTAGGAAGGTAGCAACTTGCAGGTCAATGTTATTGGCTTCCAGAGCTGAACATTTTAGTGGCCTTAGGCACCCTAAATTGGGTTGGCTACATAAAGAGATCAATTTTGTACCCACTTACAGCTGTCACTATTGTGTGGTCGGAGGTCAGACGTTTCCACTGATCAGTAAAATTTTTTATATTGCCTGCCATAAAGGTTTTTCTACCTTCAGAAGAGTTGCATGTGACCAAGTTTTTGTTATGACTTGCACATGTAGAAATACGTCTACTTCTGTTTGGCTGCCCCTTTTTTCTGGCTGCTGCTTCTTTATTTGTGCAACCATGTAGTTGGTCCAGGGGCATCCCCCTTGGGTCTTCCTTCGGCGTTGTGATACAAAAGCGCCTCAAGAGGTATCATTCTCTCTTCCAGATGCTTTGTAAAACTTGACTGATATTTAGTCGGGTTGTTTAAAAGCCTTATTACTCTGCTTCACAGATTGAGATGTTCAATAAGATCTGACCCAAAAAGTTCATCCTCAACCAGATATTTATTGTTGCATAAGGCCTTATAATCTTTATCTAGATCTGCCTTAAACATGTCTCACCGACACATGTTAAGCTCATGGTTAGCCCCAGCAATAAGCATTAGAGCATTTGATAAGTTGTTCCAGACTTGAATCTTATCTGGAAGTGCAGAAGAACTTTCCATAGCCTCACCTACAGAACCTGCAAGTGTTGCAATAGGCATAAGCCATTTTAACAGGAGCTCCTGCATTTTTTGTAGTCTCAAATCCATACTTTGGGTTAAGCGGTGAGCAATATCCCATATTTCCTGATTTACTTTTGTTACAGAAAGTAACTTACAGTTGTCAGGTCATCTTATTTTCGCCTTCCTGGAAGCTGCGGCTTGGTGATTTAGGCATGTTGATAAAATATTTTCCAAAACTGAGGCTATTTTATCAGGCAGAGCCATTCCAGTTTGTTCTGCATCGGTAACCTCAAGAACTAAGGAATCAATGATACCCCCCTAGGATGATTCGAGTTTCTGTCTTTTAGCAGCTGGCTCACGCGACGACGAGTCATCCTCATTGTCATCAAATAATTCGCCCTCAATTTTGCCACGGCTATGTTCCTCATTGTCATATGCCATCTTGTGCTGACAAACCACAGGCACAATCTCACCGACAATATCTGTTAGTTTGTCTGCCTTAGCACTGAGATTGCTTAAGTCAGACTCTGGGTTTGAGCCCATGGAGCATCTAGAATAATTCTTGCCCGAGTGATTTGTATGTCATTAGGCTTCAGCCTCGTCGAATCGCAATCCCATGCTGGCTTTGAGGTTATCGATTGTAATGTCGATTTTCTCTACAAAGACCAGGAAAATCCCCAAGAAATTTTTCCAAAGAAAATGATGTGTGTACTTATTAATTTGTCGTTTTATTGTTGTCTTTTCCCCCCCCCCAGACGACCCAATTTCAGTCTCGTTACCATTATTAAATTTGAATATATGAATACATAAGCTTACATTCCTTAGAATAAAATCTATAAATAGTCCGTTAATCAACCTAGAATTTGCTATAATTTCTCTTGAATAGCAACAGTTTGTTAATAAAATAACTTTGCCTGGTTTGAATTAAGTTTTTCCTGTGTTTTGCTGCTTATTTAAGCGAATACTTGTATCGGAAAATACAATTTATTCTACTGCCTTCAAAACAAACGTGTGGCACGGCACGTGGGCACAAATACTTTAGTCTTTTATATAGGAGGTCAATGAAACCATGAACGTACTGTTAAATGTTTAGAAAGGTAATATATTAAAAAAAATATTGAATGAGTTTGAGTAGGGTATGAGGAATTATCAAAGCCAGCATTTGTGTTATCTGCCGAAGGCTAAGGGTCAAGCTGTTTGCAAACCTTTTCTTCTAGGAAGCTATTTGTATTTTCCTGCTTTTTTCATAAGCTGCATAAATTAGTGTGACATTATAGCGAGTTACATTGTTTTTCAATACACCATGAAATTATGTCAAATGTAGTATATTTGTTTTCAGTATTCCATGGTGATGTCATAACTCCAAATTGGGGCATTTGGAGCAGATATGGACGAGCTCTCTGTTATAAATTGTATTCTATAGAGTATAAATGAAGTTGTTATTGTTATTTCAGGCTCAGAATCTGAGTCACCCCCAAAAAAGGCAGGTATAATATTACCATATTTATTTTTTTTAATGTCATCGTACATCAAGCCATATTTTAACTGGCATACCTCAATTTTATACTGAAGAATGTTTTGGGACTACTGATAAGGAAGAACTACTTGTTTATTTTACATAGTTTAAGCATGAACAAGTTATTGACTAGCATTCTTTGGAGTCGGTTAATGTAGATCACAATGATGGTCCGAATTGACCAAACTATAATGAAAGCGACAACTCTATTTTGATTCCAGAACAGCCCAGACAGTGCAAAGTTGAGCCAGTAGAAGACGTTGATTCAAATATGGAAAGACACATGCAGTGATGCATTACGTACATTTGATTTATCTGATTAAAAGTATCTGGCAGAATAATTTGTTTTGCAATTAACACAAAGTTATGACCTGAATACAAATTATACAGAAGACAATTTTTTGAAGCCTGGTTGTTTATTATTACAAAAAGTGTGCTTTTACATTTTTGTGACAAATTGTTGCAACATAGTTTGGAACCCTTTTCAAGAAAACATATTCCAGAGCAGTTCCTAGACTATCCCAGACTGAACTAAAATTTTGAACTGATTTAGACTTCATACTGTACTGTTCAGATACCTCACGATGTTTAAATCTTATTTCAATTTGTGTTTTTCACGCTACAAATTTCACGTCTTCAATTGATCATAATCAGGAGATAAAATCCACTTTTTCTGTCAATAACTTGTTTACATCTTAGGCACAAGACTTTTCAGTTGAGGTTCCATCGCAAACCTTTGGAGTACCACCGACAAGATTGTCAAATTCCTGTTCTGGGAGAATATTTCATGCCATATCACATTCCCTTGCAATGAACATTCTGTGAATAAAGCAGTGACTTCAATCCATTCGACCTGTTCCAAAGTCCCAAAATCTTGCAAAAGCAATTGTTTTTTCACCCAAAGACATTCTTGCAGATGATAATGGGAAATGAAAGTGGGGAGGGCAGGCTAAAACCAGCTACTTTGTAAGTGAAAGTGGTATCAACATAATGTACCACAATCCAAAGAAGAGAAGAAATGCAGGTAATAATTTAAGTGATATTGATGAAGAGGATGATGCAGAAACTTTGGGTGGGAAGAAAGACATCTGTATAGTGAAAAGATCATATTAAAAGCACAAAACAGTTGATAGTAAATTGTCGTTTCGAAGGTCAGTCACTTGTGTGGAGCGTGAAGGTCATAAATTTACAATGCTCAGGAAAAAGATTCAAAGTAAAAACTATTCAACTTGAAATAATGAGGATGCTATTGTAGATCTTATCGCAATGGCTAAAGAGCACAAAAGTAGACCTGATGGTGGGGCTAACAAGGGACCTCCAAGTACCTTGCAAAGGGACCTGCAAAGATTTTGATTCATTTTACAACTTTGTCAGCAGTTTATGATGCTTAAGAAAGGATATTGTTCATTTGATTGCCTTCAGAACCGATGGCAACGAAAAGCTCTAATCATTGCCCTTGTGGCTCCATTTCCGTAAGCTACAGGTCTTCGATGTTTTCTTCGTTCTATGCGCAATTTGAAAACAAAGATCTCGGAATTCAATTTGCAATCCAAGCAGAGCTACTGCTTGATATCTTTGCAAACAAGATGACAAGGAAGTAGTGTGGGCTTCTGGATTCTTTTGACGTGCTAGAATTTGATGAAAGACTAGCTAACTTAAAGAGTAAATGGGATCAATTTGAAAAGAACTGCCAAAGTCCTCTTTGAATATGTACTTCCATAGTTGGTTTACAAAATACCATGCAGCGTACATGCATGAATCCATGATCTCTTCTGTTCGAGTTTGCACTGGTGTGAAAGGAAGGCCAACTCCATGGTATACCAACAATAATAATTCCGCCTCACAATGGCACAAATGTCTAACAGTATTAACAAAAGCACTAATTTAGAAAACCAGATTTTATCCAACAAGCCTGAGAAATTTTCAGCCACAGGTAATGCTTGTATAGAGTAAAATATAATTGGAAGATTAGCATCTTGAAACCCAGGATACAGATTAAAACAAGACAATATTGAGTTGTGATGTTTCGACTTTATTGCAAAATCATCATCAGACAGACTAGAGTTACAATATAAATGGGACATCCAATTTGGGTATTTACCAAATATACTTGTATTGTTCTACCATAACAGTTTTGTGAATATGCCAGCATTTTTGTTAGATTTAGTCTGCCAGTGTTAATGTCACTGACAGCACAAACACAATTTTCTGGTCAGTTTCATCAATTGCAGACCCCAAGTTCTTCAAACAATGGAAACAACGTACAATGGCATTCCCGTATCATTATGAGCAGGTAATTCTGACCAACAAGGTGAAAAAGTGTTATGGTCACGGTCAGGCCTTCTACCCAGTTATACAGAAAAGAACCAAAGATTGTGATTGTCAGAAGAAAATAAGGAGAAACAGAAACATGAAATACTACAAATCAAATTTTGCAAACCATTGTGCTACAAAATCAAGGAAAGAATGAAACCTTTCAAAATGCTCTTTTAGCAATGATGAATACAAGCATGACAATGATGCAGGTAAGATTAATTTACTATGGTGATGTGCCAAAATTTAGTGATGATTGTACTTTCTATACAAGTAGTTGTGCCTAAGTGGAGCAATTATTGTGTATGGTGCATAAATGTGATTATAATTTTGACCCGTTAAGCTGCAGTGCATGCTGTTTAATCTGTTTAAAGCCAGATTATTTCACTCCTTAAGAGAAGAGCTCTGGCAGCTTTGTGGTAATACTGTGATAATAACAAAATTATAATAAAAAAGCCATACTTGGACCCTTTTTGGCTAAACTGCAGAATACCCGTCCACTTCATGTTCATTGACCAAGTATCCACTTTTGAGTGGATACGCAGTCGTTAATTGAAACTTGAGAACACATGTAAGGCTGATTTTACATTCACTGCAATCAATTGAACACAGACACTGTGACTGTGTGCCTACATTATATTACATCATTTAGCGAAATGTTTCCCATTTTTTTTGGAATTAATTCACCACTGTTTGGAATAATTTAGTTATGAATGGTCAGTATCAATAAAAGTGATCACTACCATCATTTGGGTGTTGTGTTGGTTGATTAGTTGGCAAAATTAGTAAATGTAAAGGATCAATTGAAGTTAAGACCCCCCTATGCATAGGGTCGCTTATATTCAAATGGTCGTTTGAATATACGCCCCTTTTATAATATAAAATAACAATGTAAAAACGAAAAAATGTCGCAGTCTCATTTAAACATCTTTTAACACATTTTTTTAATCTTTTCATCTACCAAATACCAGTTGCTTTGATCAAGACAGCACAGCCAAAGCGCATATTATTGGCTATGCGTGTTACAGATGCAAGTCCTTTGTAATAAAATTACTCACTAATTTGAATTTGTTTACTAAAAACGTTGCCGCTTTAATCCATCAAGACAATAAGAATTTTACCACTATAATTCATCAAGAGTAAAGACAATACAAAAAGTTACCACTGTAAATCCGGCCATCAAAACAATGTGCGAATGAAATTTGTTATTTTAGATATAAACTTATATATAATATGAGTATATGAAATTGCAAAACAAATAGAAAGGATAATACGGGAAAACTAACACGATTGAGTACATAACCACAGGGAAATGTTTACAGGCTCTAAAACTTTCCATATAATTTCTTTACATCGAGTAAAAATGTTTCAAATAAGTCCTTCCCTTTGTGTTCATAGCGCCAAAGGAATTCGGCTAGATGCAACGAAAACATGTATTTTCTTACACCAAAACTAGGCATTTTAGCCTTTGCTTGTCGCCAGTGGCCTTCTATTTTATTTGTGTGGTCACCGTCAACATTTACAAACTCCTTCGAGTGATTTACACACTTATGCGCGTATTCTTGCTTATCTAGATTTGTGTAGGCTTTCCAGCAATCTGAGACAATAGTTGTACCCTCGGCAATATGCTGCTGGATTAACAGCAGTAAAGTTTTCTCATGAGGATATTCAAAATATTGAAGCTGCTTTGTCTGAAGACATGGATGCAGTTGCCCAATGGTTGCAGAGCAATCAGTTGGTGATTAATCTTAAAAAGAATAAGACGGAGTCTATGGTTTTTGGTACAGCAAGACGCCTAGCAAAAGAAGGAAATTCATCCCTGTGTGTCCAAATTGGAAGTGATGTAATTAGAAGTACCACTTCATATGTATATCTTGGAGTGAAGTTAGACCCAATGCTTAACTTTGGCCAGCATCTGCATAAAACCTTTAAGAAAACATCAAGTAAACTGAAAATGCTCAAGAAGATCCGTTCCTATCTGACAGTCCAGTCTGCTTGTATGATATATCAGTCCATAATTGTTCCATTAATGACATATTGTGATATGGTAACTTTAGATCTGCCTGAATCATGGCTATCAAAGTTCTTCAATTTGGAAAATCGGGCAAAGAAAATTATTGCAAATGGATTAAGTAACAATGATTTAAATAATATTCGTGACTTTTACTTGACGCGTATTTTTAACACGGTTATGGTGGTTTTTAAAGTTTTAAACGGTCTCTCATGTGAACCATTTATTGACTATTTTCAAATTATGAGTCTTCAACAAAATACTCGTAATAATGATTTTTGTCTGTGGTTACCGAAAGTCAAATTGGAAGTTACCAGGAAAGGCTTTTATTTCCAAGGAGCTAAGACGTTTAATAATTTGCCTTTGCATGCTCGCCAGATGAACTCCATTGTACATTTTAAAAGTACTCTTAAGCAAATGAATAGTTTTTAGAAATTAAGTATTCTATGTATAGTATTGTGTGTATAGTATGTTAGCATATTATTATCTAGATTCATAAACTTAGTATAAATCATGGGACTCTTAGGGATAGCAGTATTTGGTTATACTGAATAAGGTTTTATCCTGTATAAATAAAGTTTTGATAATAATAATAATAATAAATAATCATCTTGCTTTTTAATGGCCACCATAAAACTTTTTCGTGTTTCTTCCTCTATTCCTCCAAATACCCACTGACCTTCAACTTTATGCCCCCTGTGGTACTTCCTCTTGCCAAGCTTACTTTCATCAATTTGGACTGTCTTTCCAGGACCACCGATTTTGTGTTCTTTCTCTAAAAGTGTAACTTCACATGTCTCTCGGCAGAAACTATCCCAATCTACTGCAGTATGTTCGCTTACATTAACTTCATGGCGAATTTCGTCTTGCTTTAGACCTCTACACCACCAGTAGGTTAATTTGACAATCTCCTCAAGGGATAGATTGCTTTTTGCAAACCAGCTATCCTTTCGAATTGACATCTCAACCTTGTGTCGCTTCCTGTTTATTTGTCTACGGCACATTCCCATTTGTAACCGTCCGATCTTTTTTAGCAACAACAACCTTCATCATTTCGTTGCAATATCCACATTTTCTACTGCTGGCTATTAACTTTTCATTTATTAGCCACTCGATCAGTCTATCCTTATTGCATATGATTTCTTCTTTCACATGGTCATAGGTCCACTTAGCATTCACTTTGCACTCCCGATATTTCTCGTAGCTTCTTATTTCTCTAAGGTGTTGTGTTGAAGCATCTTGCGTAGCCAACGAAGTCCAAAAAGTTTGTGACTCTGAACTAATTTGGCTTATTTTCATCCTTCTACCACAGACTTGAATTGCCTTATCCATGACCTCCACTCAACTTTTAAACACAAATGCCTATTTACTTTCCTTCATTCCTTCTCAAATCGCTCAAGTGAATATACATATCCGATTAAGACACATTTGGGTCCAGTGTCACTTTACACCGGGGACACCGAAAAAATATATAATCAATGATTGAGTAATGTAATCAATATCACTAAAGAATTACTTCACAATAACAATTATAATTATAACTCTTCAAAGTAAAGTAAGCAAAAAAATTTAACCCTTACAACTCTTCAAAGTAAAGTAAGAGCATTTTTTTCGTGATACACTAATTAATCATTACCTGTCAAAAGCTATGTCGCTTGACGTTTTAAAGCAGTTCCGACCACCACTTGTAAGAAGCACCACACCGTTACACCATGTATATAACGCCCCCAAAAGCAAGCGTTTTTCCTCTTTCCTTCTAATCATTGTGATCGTTCGAAAACAGACTTCAGCCATGGCAACCTCGAATCCCTTGACGAAAATCGAACGTCAGCATGACAGAACATGGTGTCAGCTACAAAAAAAGATTGTCGGGTCAGATAATTCATTCGATTTCACTAAAATTATGCCAGAAAATATTGTTAGTTTCATGAAGCACAAAGCCATCAGTGTCATCGGTTATTTCATGCTAACGCTGCTCACCACTGTTCCCTATCTTCTTTCGAAAGCAAAAGCAACCATTGCCACTGTGAACCACGTCCAACTGACTAATCTTTACACCATATTCGTTGGTTACCCTGGCACCGGTAAATCCTTCGCAATCGATCACGGATGTATCAAACCAATAGAAATTACCCTGCAAGCTGACGTGAACGGCTGTCTTCTCGATCGAACAACTTCATCGGGATTAGTAATGCATCTCTCAAAAAACAGCATGGCATTCATCGTTTCTTCAGAAGTATCGGACGTTTTAAACAAACTGTAGAAGTCAGACGAGGAAACGTGCTCAGGAGACACTATGGTTTTGTGTAAGCTTTTCTCGGGCGAACGAATTTCCTATAACTACGCCAAGGAAGACACAAGGGAAATCAATGCAAATACACCATTTTCCATCCTTGGCTGTACCCAATTGTTAAACGCCGCGAGACTTGTTGCTAGAATGGGCAAAGGACAAGGACTAGTGGATTGATTCTTGATTTCAATTCCATACGCACGATGCGCAAAGTTGTCTGAAATTCAAGAATCAATTGGATACCTGGCTACCGGGTGTTTTGACGATTTTGAGGTTATCGTATGATCGTCGAATTTCATAAGGACAATGCAATAAATTACAAATTCGATGATGATGTTGACACCAAGTGTTGAAAAACGAGCATGACGATTTATCTGGTGACATTAATGATGCCATTAACGATGGAGAAACACCACCACCCAAGTCAAAAAAGTTGGACCTCCTTCCTCGATTGGCTGTAGCACTACACATGCTAGTCTACACAATGGAATGTACTTTGGCCGGACTCGAAGAAGCTGAAATCCCGATCACTATTTCCAAGGACACCCTTGAAATGGCAAAGTTCTACCTGGAACATGTTGAAAGTCAAAAATATATGTTCTGTGAGGTAAGACATAGAAAAACAGTAATTTTTCAAAATAGTCTTCTGTAAGCTCGAATCTTCGCCAATGCTAATCATGCACTATTTGCACAAATGAGGATACGAGCTTACGGATCGAAAGCTTTGCGATCGTAAATTTACGTGTTGTTATACTTCCTATATTTTTAGTTCCTCAAGTCCATAACAAATTATGCTTGTGATCCAGAAAGGCCCCAACTGTGCATGTTTTATGTGAAGTCTGGCATTCTAGGATTTCTCAGCCCCGTGGTGTCTTACCAAGCTTTTATCCAAAGCGGTCCCCCTTTCACGAGAGGCATCTCAAACCAGGAATTTGTAAATGCGACGGAGGAGCTAAAAGTTCACTATGGCGGAACTATGAATGTGAGAGTAGCCAGAGCTTCAAAACCTACCCACATTTTCATAAAATAGGTGCCCAGTCAATTTGAAGAGTGGCCAAGCCAAGATTGTGCACAAGATCCGATTACGAGAGCAGCTACAATTGTTCCTGTCACAAATCTATATCGCCCAGCATTCAAAGGTTGCTTCTAAGTCAGAATTTATTTACGCAAGAAAACGTTAACTAGTGTAATTGTAACATTACGTCATTTGTGTTTGTATCTGTGTTTGTTTGGCTTAGGTTTTAGATAAAATGTAAACCAATACTGAAATTATATTATTTGACTGTGTATCCGCGTATCCACTCAAAAATACATCTTCATTTACATTACATCATTTATCTGTTACTGTTATGATTTGGCTTAGGTCTTAGTTGACTCTTCGCGCGCCCCCTCGCTGCGTTCGTGTGTGTTTTATTATAAGACTTTTAAGAGTTGACTTGTAGCAAGTCTAAGTTGAAGTATAAACCCATACTCAAATTACATTCCTTTACTTTGTACACGCGCAGCCACTCAAAAACATGCCTACATTTACATTACGTCATTTATCTTTTACTGTTACAATTTGGCTTAGGTCTTAGTTAAAGTATAAACCCTTACTCAAATTGCATTATTTGACTGCGTGTCCGTGTATCCACTCAAAAATATACCAACATTTACATTACGTCATTTATCTGTTACTGTTATGATTTGGCTTAGGTCTTAGTTGACTCTTCGCGCGCCCGCTCACTGCGTTCGTGTGTGTTTTATTATGACTTTTAAGAGTTGACTTGTAGCAAGTCTAAGTTGAAGTATAAACCCATACTCAAATTACATTCCTTAACTTTGTACATGCGCAGCCACTCAAAAACATGCCTACATTTACATTACATCATTTATCTTTTACTGTTACAATTTGGCTTAGGTCTTAGTTAAAGTATAAACCCTTACTCAAATTGCATTATTTGACTGTGTGTCCGTGTATCCACTCAAAAATATACTAACATTTACATTACGTCGTTTATCTGTTACTGTTATGATTTGGCTTAGGTCTTGGTTAAAGTATAAACCCTTACTCAAATTACATTATTTGACTGCGTATCCGCCTATCGACTTAAAAATATACCTACTTTATTGATTACGTCATGTATCTTACTGACTGGCTATGTTATGCTTCGTTCTTCGAACTAATAACCACTGCGTATCCACGTATCCGCATATCCACTTAAAAACACACCTACTTTATAGATTATGTCATGTATCTTACTGACTGGCTATCTTATGCTTCGTTCTTCGAACTAATAACCACTGAGTATCCACGTATCTGCGTATCCACTTAAAAATATACCTACTTTATAGATTACGTCATGTATCTTACTGACTGGCTATCTTATGCTTCATTCTTCGAACTAATAACCACTGCGTATCCACGTATCTGCATATCCACTTAAAATATACCTACTTTATAGATTACGTCATGTATCTTCCTGACTGGCTATCTTATGCTTCGTTCTTCGAACTAATAACCACTGTGTATCCACGTATCTGCGTATCCACTTAAAAATACGCCTACTTTATAGATTATGTCATCTATGATTAGGTTTTACTGTTACATAGTTCAAAGGCTGTGTGGTGTGCATCTGTGTAAGGCATTGTATATTAGGGGTATTGTCAAGATGTGGCATTGAGGTATAGCATATGATTACTATGGATTTTTTCACACAGTATCCAGTATCCATCAATTTCAAAATAAACATCTTCAAAATGGACGGGTATTCTGCAATTGCTCCCCCTTTTTGGCTAGTACCTAATTAACTGCAGTAGATCCTTTTATACTTGAGGCATTTCTAGCAGTTGCAATTAATGTTTGAAGTGTATGACTGATCTATATTGTCCAATTGAACTCCAGGACTTTTCCTTTTAGGTGTAAAAATATATGACATTAAATGGGACACTTAGAGCATAATTGAACCTGATGATAATTTTAGCATTTAATGGCTAGCAACTGGGTATGGCACATTCATGGCCATGACAAATTAAAACCATATGGTTTTTGTATTCATGGTGGTATTGACTGCTTTTCACACAAAATGCTCTGGTTACGTGTTGACCAGACCAATAATTATCCTTGATACATTGCAAAACCATAGTAAGTAGTTTTCACAGGACGAAAAAACGAATTTGCATCAAATTTGCCTTGTGCAAATATGTTGCAATTATGAAATTTGCAAAGCTTTGCAACCAGTGCAAAGGTGGCAATCGCCGAATTTGCACAAAAACGGGCAAATTCGGCGATTGCCACCTTTGCACTGGTTGCAAAGCTTTGCAAATTTCATATTTGCAACATATTTGCACAAGGCAAATTTGATGCAAATTCGTTTTTTCGTCCAGTGTTTTCATGTTTTCTGGAACATAATTATTAAATTCCATACTTTACGGTATAGGACAAAACAAGGTTAGGACTCAAGTTTTCGAATTTTACAAATAATGTGGAAAAAGCACCACATTAAAACTGGATATGAATTGATGCCCAGGAAAGAATGTGAAAATATGTGCCAGTGATATAACTAAGTTTAATCTTACTGTACATAGTCTACGCGAGGCTGCTTATGCAATGTATAGTGTCAGAATGGTCAATGTTAAAAAGTCGAGGAAAACACCCTTTCAATTAATTTAGCTTTAAATCATGCACATTGGAGGTAGAGCTATGTGTTCATCTTTCATTAGATACTCCTTTAGCCAGTGGAGTGGCTGATACCCAGTACTATTATGTTGTTCATGGTCACTAGATCCACGACCAGAAACAACTTCACTATATAATATTTTTGCCATTATTTCCAAGAGAAATTTTAAAATAATTTTGACAAAAATGACAGCAATATGGATTTTATTTTATTAACAACGACGTTTCGATGCTTCTTGCATCATTTTCAAGTTACAAGTGAGAACTATTCATATAAGGTTTACTTTTAGCTAACGGTCCGCGTGTTCATAAGAGAAAAAAATTGCGGAAGCATGCAAAAATTACCAAATGTGCAAGACAAAAAGTACTAAAATATTTAAGTTATTTACATATAGAACAACACAAACAAGAAAAAAAAGATAACACACATGTACACACAAACATAAAATTAACTAATTAGTATTAATTAAAAAGCTTAGAGTTTATTGAGTCTGACTGAACTGAGTGTTCAAGGATGGCTTCAGTTCCCTAATGTAAAGCATCTCGTACAGAAGGCACTCATACTTCCTTTGACACTTGCGTAGTATTGAAAAGCAGTTTTCAATCTGCAATTTTCTCTCTCCATGATGTTCACGCATATGAAATCCTACCACTGACCCCTTGTGTTTATCAATGCGTTGATGTAGGTGTCGACATGTATACCCAACATAATCTGCATCACACAGATCACATTTAAATTTGTAAACAACGCATTGATTATTTACAAGGGGCGCCTTCACTTCCTTTACTTTGAATTCGTCACGAATCTTTCTGCTTGTAAATACCGGTCGTAGAACTTTCCCATTACAAGCCATTAAAGTGGCTATATGAATGGCAATTAACAAAGCTTTATACAAAATTCGGAAAGTAACTTAAATATAAATTTTAATGAATTTATTTGTTTTGTTTGCTTTTTAAATCATTGCTGATAGTCTTTAAAAAGAAATCGATATAGTTATTCATCCTCGATATACGGAATTTGCCTAAAATATTGCTGACATCAGCATTACTTTCATTTGATTTTGAATATAAATATGCTAGCTATGCCTTTTTGGAAATGGCTGAATGATCCAAAAGCAGTTACCAAAGTATTATTGCAGTAATATTTTCCTATCAACATCTTAATGAAAAAAACCACCATGTGTAGTGTTGTGGTCGCCCCTGTTGTCTTCCAAGTTGGGAAACCAAAGTTCAAACCCTGGTCGGACATTCACTCAAGGTCTTAAAATAATTGAAGAGAATGGGCTGCCTTTACATTGACATCAGTAAACTTTTCACCGCTTCTCGGATAAGGTCATTAAACCTTAGGTACCTCGGATCCCCTATCAATTGGGGAATAGCTTGTTGGGTAAATTCACTCACCCAAAAGTGAGAAAAGTAATAAATTCAATGGGAAAATAGAATACCCAGGAAATTATAAATCAATGTCAGAATTGCTGTCATCATCAGAAAGGGGATTTTCCTACTCATTCAGAGCATTTGTCGTCGTAAACTCATTTAAACAGTCCCTTTCATTCTGGATACATTTACAACGAGCAGTGCATGACAATTTCTTAGCTTAGCATGAGCATCTCTTTCCACACACCGTCCTGTCACAGTTGCAAAATGATTGCAAAATATCATCAGGGGCAGGTGGTTTAGTCATCCAAACATACTGAATAGAGCCATTACTTTCAACTGTCCACCCATGACCACCTCTGGCTGGCTTTCAAAGCAGTGTCTCCAAATGCATGACTGATAATTAGCCCTTTTGACATGCTGGGTTAACGCATCTTGTGTTGGTCGCAAGGAAGCTTCCTCTTTTGATCCGGCACAGAAGAGAAGGTATCTCACCTTTTCAACTGATTCGGTCTGGGACTTGTACACTTGACATACCAATGCTTCGAATTGAGCAATGAGTTCAATATCAGTATTGAACGACTGACCTAACTTCTTCAAAGCCATTAAATGTTGTTTGTTCTCCTTTACAATATGAAAGAAAATAGCCTTTCCTTTCCGATGAAAGGCGCTAGTTGAGTCGCAGCCTGTAAAAGCATGCAGGCCTATCAACGAACAGCACCTACTTCTCTGACTATGCAGCATATGTCAAGGATGCTTTCCTGATCCCCTTTTCCAGTGGCGAAGAATATGTTTGCCTGGCAAGACTCTTGCATTGCCAAGCTTCAGGGGTGGAAAATGTATCGAACCATGGGACCATTGGTCCCAGAAAATTTTGGGGTTCCCAGAAAATATTTCAAGTTTACATTCTATAAAATAGTTTAGGTGAAACAAATTTTGATAAATAAATGGTTTGTACACAAGTACAGTAAAGACAGTAAACTTTCTGAGGACAGCGTCACATCTGGCTGGCGCTGATCTCTGCTTTAATAAATCCCCCCTTACCCCCCTCCTCAATGTTGTTGAATGTAATTTGCTGTTGACATTGCCAACAACCAGTTTTCGTGATATTCAACATTGATTAGGGGGAAGGAGGGATTTTTTGACAAAGTTATAACAAGGTGCGTGTAATTTGAGATCTGTGCGTGCTGTCCACAATGATTTTTGCCAGGATTGTCTAAAAACATCATTATGCAAAATATGGTAATTTGTGGAATGTTCAATACATGTATCAGGGACAAATAATATTATGTCACTTAATGTTGCTAATATAATGGGGAATCAGTAGTGCGATTTTTATTTAGTTTGAATGAAATGGGTCAGTTTGTGTAAAAGGTTTGTAAAGTGTTACGTTGGCTGTAATGTCCTTATTTTGGGCTACACATGCATATCTGTAAACATTTCGCTTAGCCCTAGACTTAATGTTGAACTATTCATGTAGCTTTTTCATGAATGATGCTAATATTCCATCAGCAAGATTTTTTATCATTATAAAGAGTTATATTTCCTTGCAAAATGCATTAGTTTAACTGGACAGAACGTTTTATCTGCGCCGGAATAGCAGTTCATTTTACTGGGAATTATAGATATCAAGTTTCGGTTGCCTAACTATGAACGTTATGTGTATTAAAAGTATATGTGTATATCCTGTGTAAAGTACTGACATTATGCCTTTACTTTAATTCAACTACTAAAATATGCAATGTATACAAGCTTTACGCGTGACATAAAGTTATACAAAATATATACTATGATTGGTCAGAATTCAGACGGTACACAGTTGTGTACCGTGTGTTTAAAGAATACATAGTCAATTTATTTTAACTATCACAGTACACAACTGTGTATCATCGAAATCTTTAAACTAATACATAAAATATAAGCAATTTTACGTTTAGAATATTTTTTATACAACAACGAGGGGTTACCACATGTTACAATAAGACTTTGTTCATATTAATACCCAGAAAACCTGTATTGCTTTCATGGTACACAGTGTGTACCGTTCAACTTATTACGTAGCCACATGACGCCTTCAACTAATGTACTGAAATGATTAGTCATTAGAGTATCTTCTGAAATGTTATTATTGATGCGATTATAAATGTACAAAAATCATGAAAAAATATTGTCCTAAGCCATTTCTGTTCAACTACATTAACAAAGCAAAATCAAGCACTTCATGCTCGTATCAATACGGCTTGTGCAACAACACGACTTGTACAACATATTTTTGGGCATGCTATGAATTAAACAATGTATCAACATCATCGTAAATGTAATCTTCATTAAAGTACATGTTAAACTGTCAAATTTTGGTATATAATTCCTTTCAAATTAAGTGTTAGCAGGCAAGATGTTTTAAATATTCAGCTGTCAATTTAAAAATATGTTATGCATGCAATTACCTGACTTGTACACAAACTACAGGAAAACTATTAATGTAGAAACCAAAGTAAGTTTGATCACAAATTTATCCTTTACTAACATACTTCATAAAAATCATCAAAATTTGCTTTATAATGATCTTAAATAATGTGCAATTAAACTTTTTGCAATGGCAATGATTTTCAGACAACCCTGGCGAAAATTATGAGGAGAGTAAGCTTTCTGAGGACAGCGTCACATCTGGCTGGCGCAGATCTTTGCTTTAATAAATCCCCCCTCTCCCCCCTACACAATGTTGTTGAATGTAATTTGCTGTTGACATTGCCAACAATCAGTTTTCGTGATATTCAACATTGACTAGAGGGGAAGAGGGGAGAGGAGGGATTTTTTGATAAAGTTATGACAAGGTGCATGTAATTTGAGATCCACGCGTGCTGTCCACAATAATTTTTGCCAGGATTGTAGCAGCATGATTTGCATGGAGAAGCAATCTTGTGTCTGCTTCTTCGTGACTGCAGGTCAACTCTGAAATTGGACATACTGTGGGGACTGCCTGGTTTGTATATTCTCCATGAGCAAGGAAGACATCAACTTCAGGAACTGCGATACACCATGACTCGAACAAAAATTCAACGAGCGCCTCTTTGTTTGATCCACAGTTCAAAAATTTTTCTCATTGCTTGGGTGTTTTCTGATCACCACTAAATATTTCAATGCACTGATATCCAGCTGCTGCTCTTCTGCTTCACTCACAGTTCATGATACTAATGTCGGGTTATCTATCTGTGATGAAATCCACTCTACTGCTGTTGTATAACAACATTAACTTTACAACCATTTGAAGAACCATCTGTGCCAGCTGGTTAAATGTAGATGGGATCTTTGCTACATTCAAGGATTGCAGAACAGCCATACCATCAGCCACCTTGGGGAGGAGTATCGATTACGTAGTTATTATTAGGCACTTCTTGCTCGATTACTTTTAACAACATAGCCTTGTTGGTTTTCGCTAAGCTACCATCAGCACTTGCAAGTGGATATGAGATAGGATTTAAACACCTCCTGTTGAGTGATATTTCTTGACTTGACAGCAACAAGAAGCCCTGCAAACATGTTCCTGCCATGTCTTCTTTTGAACATCTCCAAAGTTTTTCAGCTTCATTCCGTTCAATGTCTCGAATGTTGTTTTACCTTTGTCAATCACACATTCTTCCACGTACCTGAGAATACAAATTCAATAATAGGTATTCTGTAACTTTGAAATTGCACAAATACAAATATTAGATAGCTTTGTAATTTTGAATGCATAATCAACGCTTTAAACAGTCGTGGCTAGTGTAATGCAAAAGTTGAGATTTAAGTTCCATCACTGCAGCTACTACTGGTACCGTTAAACACGCACAGATAGACATTACGTAGAAATACCCTATAGTCATGCTTACCCCACAGTTGCCTTTTGCCCCTCAACTTCGGCTTCTAACATATCCGATTGCACATCTAACATATCCGATTGCAACCAAGGCAGAACTCAAGGAAACTAGCTCTTCCGAGTTGTGGTTAAAAGGATTAATCATGCTTTCAATGGTGGATAAGATGTTTTGTACAGACTGCTCATTGGCTTCTTTTGAGTTCTATTCAAACCTTTTGGAGTTCTTGTGTTAGAACTAATGGTGACCATTTCTTGGCACTTCTGAATAACTGCTGCCCTTCCACAGGGACAAGTTTCATACATTCATCTTGGTTGATTGTTTCTGAAGTGGGTGGCCAATTAATATTCCACTTGGACTGATCTGCTATGCTCTTCTTTACAGCCAGACTAATATGGTCTCTCTATGTTTGTCGTATCACTTTTGTGCATGGATGAGCCACACAGGCTAATGTCACATAGGCTAGGTTCTGAATCTTCGTAGCTGGATGAACAACTATCACAATGGATTATGTCAGTGCTGGCCAATTCAGTATTATCTCGACAACTAAAGTTAGATATACATTAAATACATATGAGTTGTATCAAAGGTTAGAATACTACATTTGATGTAGAGACAAAGGTCAGCTAATATTGGTTAGGAATCTAAATAAATATAATTTCTAAGTACCTGTCTGGCTCTTGTATGTAAGTTCATCCTTTGCAGTATTGCTTGTAACAGCTTCTGTGGCACTTCTATAGCCACACAATCTTGTCACGGATATGCATCAAAATGTTTTCATCCTGCTTTTGTTTAGCTGCACAGAGAAGTTTTCCTATAATAGGCCATAATCTGTGCCCCATTTTCATTCAGTTTAGTTGCCCCCGTTTCCTAACTACTTTTTCTCGATATGATTCTATGGAATTTCGTGTGCTGAATTCGAATTTTAATGTGGTCACTTCCAAAAACCTGCAGTTTTTTTGTAATTTACGATCAAAAATCGATCTTTTTTTTTCATGAAGAAACTTCATGTTATTTACAGTTATTGTACTAGTCCAAGTCTCTTAGCAGGGGGGTTTCTCACGGATACAGGCATTTTTGTATTGTTTTGATCATTGAGCTCATTTGAATTCATACAATTCAAAAAAAAATTGATACGAAAATACGGAAAACATTAGCTTTTAAAGAATTATCATTTCCAAAGATTCTGCAGTTACTTTTAGCGGCTTAGGCCCGTTTAGCTTGTTTGCTAACTTAAAGGTATGTTGTTTTGTATTTTATGTAAGATAATTGTGCACATTGGTCGAACATTCTGCTATGCAATTCATACGACCTTATTTTTCTTGTCAGTGTTGTAGGTCATAATTTTTCTCAGGAGCGTCTTTTTCATTTAATGGTGTTATTTAAATATTTGTTTCAATGAGACTATTGATTAGTTATTAATCTGAGTCATATGCTTTTGCTCATCCAGCAAGAATGGTATACAACAGCTCTCAATAAAAACTGGGAATTTTTTGGTAGTTTAGTATTAATGAGGTTTATTGATACCTCACATATAATAGTTGACTTATCATAAGATTGATCTCTAAATTCTCTTGCACAGACCTTGGAAAATTTTTTAGTTTTAAAATATTAGTTTCTAGTATTTGATACATGTACTAGGGCACCATTGGCTTCTTAAGATCCTAGCTTAAAAAGTGTGCCCTGCTTATTTTTCTGAATTTTCTAATGCCAAGCAATTTAAATTGTCAATGCAACAGTTCTGAAGTTTAATGGATTAATTGATTTAAGTGAAATTTAAAAGTATATTCAGAAGTAGTCTTCCTCCCGATCCTGTAGCAACAAAGCTGTGTATGGAAGTTGGCTTGGTTAAAACACATATCTTCATATCTTAGTTTTTAAGATTACATAGTGTAGGAGCTACAACACAGTTAAAATCAACAATGACAATAAAAATCAAATTCCCTTACACATTCCCAGAAATAAATGTAGAAGCGTACACAGTAGAGTAGCCAGCCTGAAGATTTAAGTCCTGCAATGCAAATATTTTTATATTCATTGACTGTGAAAGGAGTCCATTCCTAATAAACAAATAATGACAACTTGAAATTTGCATAGCAGGACTAAATGCTCAGGTTACTGGGGCTGAGTTATTATAGCAGCTGAGTTAGAGGCTTTGTAGAAGACTGTAGCATACCATTACAGTATCATACTGGAAATTTCATCTGCAGAGTGTGTAGTGTTAAGTTATTTTTCTTAGCTGAAAAGCAAATGTAAAAGTTATACTTATCATTTATATACCTGGAGCGAGGGGGATTCAGTGAAATATTTCCTGAAGTAATGATATTTCCCGAGGGCTTTAGCCTGAGGGAAATATCATCACTGAAGGAAATATTTCACTGAATCCCTCGAGCGGAGGGTTTATAAATGATATATTATACCGAAAATCAAAAACGTCCATAGGGGTGGGCTTTTAAGTTCTTTAAGTTTAACATACCTTCGTGAATACAATGCTCTAAAATACAAAATAGCCAGTTCTTTGTTTATTTTTATAACGAGAAGTACAGAAAATTCCTTTCAATTTTTTAAATATTTGTGTTTTCAACGTCCTTGTCCTCCAAAATACTTTATAATTCTTCATGAAGTTCATCAAACTTTTTGCACATTCTGCCATTTTTGTTTACGAAAACTTGCCAATCTGTGCTTGCGTGTACAAGCGTTGCCATGACAGCGTGAGATATTTACTGTATCTCACATTAAAAGTGAGATACAGTGAGAAATCACCTCATAACGTGGTAGAAATACGATATTTTGATTGAACAATTTGAATTTGCGGTATAATATTATAAAGTAACACCTGGAGATACATTTGCACACTTTAACACCATATAATGATGCCATATTTGTAGCCCTCAGAGATCTTACACAGCCAAAAATCAGAAGCTGTTGAAAACAGTATGCCACAATGTTTTTGGGGCAACATTGTTCAATGTTGTCAACAATATTTATTGTTCAGCCTTGTATTGCAGACTAATTCAGGCTCAACAATATTGTTGACAACCAGGAACAGTGATCCTGTTTTCAACAACCTGTTACAACCCATAATTTCTTGCTGTGTAATATAACTGTAATGCTTCAAGCCACATCATTGATCATTTCCAATCTTTTTTTCTTTCGTTATATAATATTGTTTGGATATTGGATAGCACTATCAACCAGATAAATATTTTAAATCAACACAAAAATTTTTTTACAAAATTAGAGAACTAGCAGCTTAATAAAAAAAATCAACTTTACATGGCTTGTAAATATTATTGAATTTAATGATCTTAATTTGAGTTTACCATTAACTAAACAATTTCAGAAAGTTTAAAAAACTATTATGTGCATAGTGCCATCCATGTTTACCAGAACTTCTACCTGGAATGTACAACCAACTATAACCCAGATGCACTTGTACTGGAACATTTCTCAATCGTGATATCTCATCATTTGTTAACACTCAAGTATACGGTAAAAATGCGCTACAGAAGTCTGTGCCTAATACGCAATGTTTAGTACTTTTTACTTTACACCTTTAACACTACTCACACTTCACACTATTAACAAAAACTGAAATTAATATAATATAATAACTTATATATCAAAAGTGATATTAATATGACTGACAGCATATATACAAAATAGGGCAGTAAAAATTTGCATAGCAGACCGTTTGGCCAATGTCCACAATTCTCTCGCATGAATAGACAACATAAATAAGAATACATAAATATGGAATCATCAAGCCAACATTTTATACATAAATTTTTGTTGGAAAAGTATGATTTCATGAACTCTGTGATCAAAATACTACAAAAATGCCTGTATCTGCGAGAAACCCCGAGAGACTTGGACTAGTACAATAATTGTAAATAACATGAAGTTTTTTGAAGGAAAGATCGATTTTTGATCGTAAATTACAAAAAAACTGCAGGTTTTTGGAAGTGACAACATTAAAATTGGAATTCGGCATATAAAAGTCCATAGAATCATATCGAGAAAAAGTAGTTGGGAAACTGCGGCAACGAAAATCATTTTCTAAACTGTAATGTTATATGAAGTACAGGAAATAGCATGTGAGCCTGCAGTACCAAAATAGTATAAAAGTAGCAGCCATTTTTGTAAATATTAGTCTTTTAATAAATAATGTTCTAAAACATAACATGGTGGCAGTGGAAAGTTAAAAAAAATGGAGAAACCTACTTTGCATGGTCGGTGACAATCTCGCTGAAGTCTGGAGACTTTGGAAACAGCAATGGGAAAATTATGCCATTGTTGCACACTTGACGA
Source organism: Muricea muricata (assembly GCA_963855995.1). NCBI lineage: Eukaryota > Metazoa > Cnidaria > Anthozoa > Malacalcyonacea > Plexauridae > Muricea > Muricea muricata. The sequence goes on from OY979716.1 coordinate 82,630,363, forward strand.
ACGTCCAGAAAAGTTTCGTGTCGCTATGTTTCTGCATGCTGTTGGTCCTGAAGTCCTTAAGGTCTAGAATACAATGACATTCGAAGGCGAACCTACATTACAGAGCATTCTATTAAATTTTGAACAGCTGGCTATCGGGAAACTAAACGAAACTTATGAAAGATACATTTTCAATCAAAGAAATCAAGAGCCTGAAGAAAGTATAGCTCAGTATGTGGCAACACTAAGAGCCTTATCTCGCACATGTAATTTTGGTGATTTACATGACAGTTTGCGGAGAGATTGAATTGTCCTTGGTGTTAATGACCCGAATATCCGAAAGAAATTGTTACAAGAAAGAGATTTGCATGCATATGTAGTTACCGTTTGCCGCATTAGCTCAGTGGTCTAGGTCGTGCGCTTTAGCCCTGTTTGTTTCGGGTTCGAGCCCGGTTACGTGCTTTTCTTTTATGCTTTTTTTTTTCTTCTTAACACACGAATACTTTTTTTTCTTACATGCTTATATTTTTCACAATTTTAAAAGGGTTATTCTCCCTCACTGGGACTGTATCTACTTCACCAAATTTAGCTAAAGTGCGAGCCCGAAGGGCGAGTAAGGCTGAGCCTCTCTCTGTATGTGGCATGTTGTTATTTTCAAGCATTATGTATATGCTCTTCAGCGTCGTGTATATGCTCTTGCATATTGTGCAATCACTTACCTTATATGGAATACGTACTATCATTACATGGGACTGTTGCCAGAAACAAGTTGTAGGAACAAACACATTCTAGTCATTGTTGACCATTTCAACAAGTGTTGCAAGGCATTTGCAACCCCAGATCAAAAAACCAGCACACTGATTCTAGTAAGCCGCATTTTTTCTCGGTTTAGCCCTCCAGCAGTCCTGCATTCAGATCAAGGCCAAAATTTTGAAAGCACCCTATTGCATGAAATATGTAATTTTATGGGCATTACAAAAACGCACACTACAAGCCACCATACTCAGTGTGACAAAACTATTGAGGCTATGCTTTCGATGTTTGCGTCTAATAGAAGAGATCATTGGGATTTGTGGCTGGATTCAGTCACATTTGCTTATAACACCAGTACACATGCCACATTAAGCATTTCACCATATCTAGTTTATAATCAATTACCTAGGTTGCCAGTAGAATTGGAATTAGGAATGACACAGAGTGAACATTTAGTTTCAGTTAGGATGCCATTTAAGGATGGAATTTTAGGATGTAAGACGCATAGCAGAGGAGCATTTGTCAAAAGCATCCGAAAAGCAGGCATAGCTCAATCAGCCAACAAACACTTGGCAGCCTTTCAAATTGGGTGAAACAGTCATGTTGAAAACACCAAAAGGCTGGAAGTTATAAGTGGGTGGGACCTTACACAATTCTCAACCGGGTTGGGGTGGACTATAGAATTGTTTCGAAGGGAGGGAAGCAAAAAGTTAAAACACAGTTATATCCTTTTTGAAGAGGGCAAACCGGTTTGCCCTAGTAGGGAGGTAGGTGAGTTCAAGGTAGTTGATGTTACACCTCCACACGACGGTATTGACGAAATAGCCTAACTCGGCCTGCCAGACTTAAGCAGCATATTAATCCACCAGTGAGATATGGATTTGATTAGAAACATGTCCTCGGGAAGAGAACATAAAGGGGGAGGATAGTGAAACAGATAAAAATGTATAAATGTGTAAATAAGGAAATTAACCATAATTAGCGGGTATGCTTCATTTAGCAAGTTGCGTCTGGGACTATGTAATTATAGCTGGGGTGCACTAGGTTATAAATATGGGATGTAAACGAAAATAAAGTTGAGTTGGATCTAGACCACGTTGTCTGTTGTACTCGCTTGGCACATTAAACTAAATCTGAATTTATTTCTAAGTATCCTTTGTAGCCGTATAATTGACAAACAAAATCTGCAACTGTTTTTTAAGTTCTTCAGAAAAAAGTGTCTTGTTTCCAAGGCTGGCAAATGTGGATTGATACTCTTCACTTGTTTTAGCCATTTTCCACACCGAAAGCTTAACTTTACCATGTTGCAACCAACTCTTTTGTGACTGATGTGAAAATGCCAGTTTTTGTAGTATTTTAATCAAACATTTATGAGTTGGCAATGCGTCATTTAAACCAGCACATATTATATCAGTAGAAAGGTTTTTAAATGGGCTTTTCGTTCGAGACTTTATTTTCAAATTTCTCGGAAAGCTACTTTCATAATTTATGCAAATGTATGCCAATTAGAAGTAAAAATGTAACAAATAAAGAGAAAAATTGTTATAACTCTTTTTCTTTCAATAGCATGCATTTCCACTATAAGAAAAAGTTGAAGGAAATTGTTAGGGGAATCTGCCCTTCAAATTTGAAGAAAAATGGACTAGCAGATCAAAAGTTATGCTAATTCTTATGCAACAAGTAAAACTCGTAAAATCACTGAATGGTATTTTATATTCCACACTGTGGAATAAAATACTATTTCAACCATATTCAATAACAAGTCAATCTAACCAAGACTTCTACATTGTCTAGAGAAGAATATTTTGATATTTGGTGTGTCTATTTTTGCAGGGTATATAACTCACTAATTATGTTAATTTATTCAGATATACTAAGAGACTGATCAAACCTTGTTACAGGTACTCCAAACTAATGATGATAGTCTTTGCTGTGCCAAATCTGGAAGCAATTTTTACTTGCAGTGCAGTGCAAGTAAACATTGCACTGAGGAGCACTACAGTAGGAATAAATCCTGAGTTCTTTCTTTTCTCGGGCATAGCAAACTTTACAGTTTTTCTTCTCTTTTCCGTAGATGGGAATATGAATTGTTTCAAATGTGGAAGGCTCCTTTGGTGGAGGTTTGTGTTCAGGTGGTTTTCCGTACTCATTAAGTCCGACAAGATCCCTCACAAGTTCCTCTCTAAAGTCAAGCAATGAGTAACCTTTATAACGCTTGAGTTCTTCATTATCTGGGTTGTTTGCTTGGTGGTGACAAAACAGAATGAAGCTGTTAACTACAGAAATATCAATGATATGGTAGAATAATGTTTTCCACCATCGAACACATTTATGAAGTGTATTGTTCTTAGCCAGTTTTTGGTCAGATATGTCTACTCCATTCATGTGTTTATTGTATTGGTCTATTGCCATTGGCTTCTGTATTTCAATATTATTCCAGGTGTTGCCATCTTTTACTTTCCGGTTGACCATGACATAATCATTTGCATTGTGTATTGACGATAGAACAGTAACAACTTTGCTATCTTTCCACTGCATTATCAAACAACTTCCATCCCTTGTCCACCTCATATCACCTCTATTTTTCCTCCTAGCCCACTTTTTCCCATCCTTCATTGTCACAGGAAAGGAACGGCGATTCTGCACGGTTGTTCCACAACCTGGGGTACCAAGGTGAAATAGATCTTTTATCAATTTGATGGAAGTGTAAAAGTTGTCTACAAACAGATGGTAACCTTGATGTAATAGAGGAGTCAAAAGTCTCATGACAACATCGTAACCAAGGCCATTCTCACTTGACTGTCCAGATGTAGATTTACCAGTGTATATATCAAAGTTATAGGTGTACCCATTATGACTATCGGCCAGTACCCAAAGCTTGATGCCAAATTTCACAGGCTTGTTTTTTATATATTGTCGGATTCCTGAACGATGTTTGGATTTCACCATTCTTTCATCTATGGATACATTTTGTCTGGGTTGGTAGAGTAATTTACACTTACTTTTTATTTGCTCAACAAAATCAGAAACCTTTCGAAGTTTATCTCCTGCTGTTTCTGCTCCAGGGTCAACTATGTGAAGGGTTGCCATCAGTGCTTTGAATCTGTCTCTGCTCATCATTGCTCTTGCCCAAAGCCCATGATACAATGTTTTTGTACTCCAATATCTGTGAAAAGTGCTAACATTTACTAGACCCATGTAAACAATCAAAGCAATCAATCTATTGATTTCTTCAGGATTAGTTTCCAACCATGCTCCATTTTTATCACCATAATATGGTTTTCTCCCTATCACACCCCATCCATATGTATTTGTGTGCTCACTAATTTGACGAATTATATCCAGTGTGAAGAAAAGGCGGAAAAAATCAAGTGCTTTTGTCATTTTCCCCCTCAAAACAATGTCAGGAAAATGCAGACCTGGTCGACGAGATGGGGAAAACTGGGGAAGAACATTATCTTTGTCAGGATCATCATAACTTCTATCATCTTGAGCCACACCACTTGGTGTTGAGCTACTACCAAGGTTTTTGCTTTTACCTTGCCTCTTTTTATGCCTTTGCTGCCTAATACGGCGATTGCTAGGTCCTTTACTACCCCGTCCTGCATTCCTACCTTGACCTCGCCCAGGTTTTCCTTTCGTCTTCTTGGGCAAAGGTGCATATTCTTCATCACTATGGCTAGACACATCAGTTTCCTTGTTGTCCACAGCAAAATTGTCCTCAAGTAGATTACCTCCATCACTATAACAGTAGTAATGTATTATTCCACACTGAATTCAATATGAAACAAGGCTTACAATTATAAGACTATAAAAATTCAATGAAGCAATACTTTCAGTGGCAAGTTTAGCTCATTTTATATACAATAAAACATTCAAACCTAAAATAATGCACTGTACAGTTTATTGCTATTAGCAATATCATTCAAGTGTCTTTCAATATCTTGCGATACACACATAAAAGTCTACACTAATATAAAAGTAATTTGTAACACTGTCAGCTTTCCTGGGATCAAACAATAAAATATGACAGTTATATATCCTTGCAAAATTGAATTTGAAATTACATGGAAATATCTAAACATTTCGCGGAGAACGGAAGCAATGAATATTCTAACATTTTAAATACGATCTGCAATATACAGTAATATAATGATAAAAATGATTTAGACTGTGTTCTAGGCAAACGCATTTTGCAACATAGCACAATGTTACATGTGCACAGTGCACACTGCACGAAATGTAATTACCTTATTTCTCCGTCTGACTCACTCTCCTTTGTCAATTGTTCATCAAGTTCTTGCTCTTCATCAGTTGATAATCCTTGTGTTTCACTGTCAATATCACTATTCCCTTCACTATCACTTTGAAGACATAAATCTATAGCTTGTTCAAGACTAAAAGTCGTACTAGTCGACGCCATCTTGAATTTTACAGACAGCCGAAATTATTACTTGATAAATTATGTTAAACAGCTGTACGATGATTATATTCGAGTAAAATATATTTATGTCAAATGTGCAAAGCATTTTTAGGTATGGGAGGGGTGGTTGAAAAGCGCTTAGTCATCATTAATCACGAAAACGTCACCAGTCCTGCAGGACTGGAATTAACCATGGCCAGTCACAAAAGAGTTAAAAGATGGAAATGCAATTAATTTACAAGTACCTGTAAAGATTGACAATATAATCTGGTTCTGATACTTTTATAAAAAATTGTTAAAATAAGTTTTATGACTGCATGTTAAATGTTTTAAACTGTTTGCATATTTCTATAGAATTACAATGATGGACACTTCTAACAATGATATCAAATGTGGAAAAATTATTGTTATATGAAATTTGATTGCCTTGATGTTTTTGCAGAGCTAATCAAGCTTTATCTGACATCCTACATGAGAAATTCCTAATGTCAAAAAAATTGACAGTCAAACCTGTCAAAGCATCAAGACCAATAAGGGTGGGTGGTACACCACTGGTATCCATTGCATTGCTTGATCAGGTTTAGTGATATAATATGCCATCTGTTTCCAACACCTGTTTTGAAAAACAAATTGGCATTGATTTCTAAACTGGCATTCAGTGCAATCAACAATACATCAGTATCAGGGCTTTTGATTACAATGTTGTTGTACAACTAAAAACATGACGTGCATGATAAATATCCGTGTATCAGCCTCTCTAATTGGTCACAGTTTATGCTCATTGACTACATAAAATGTCAGTAAACCATCTGATGAAATAAACTTATGACACATTTCTTCATGCGCTAAATATGCTTCAAAGCCTCTAGCAACAGTGTTGGATCTGGATCTGCTTTCCTCCAGGAAACATTAATGACTTTCATTAACTCTATGCTGTAAATCTTTACTTTCTGAACATCTTGTGCTGAGCGGCAATTCCTTTCAAGACTTTTTATGCTTTGCTGTGGATACTAGGCCGTAATCCCAGGCCACAAAAAACGCTTAGAAAACAATTTTCGTTGCCATTGGTCGGGCGCTAATTTTAAATAACATAAATCTATATTTTTTTGTGTGCTGAAAATGAATCTGTTGTCATTCATACAAACCTGCAGTTTTTTCACAATTTGTCATTGAATATTTAAAATTTCCGCTCCTTCGAAGTTGTTTTCCGCCATCTTATTTCAAGAAACTTCATGTAATTTACATATTTTGGACTAGTTCTAGTCCCTTTGCAGGAGAGAGGATGGCGCATTCGCTGCTATGTTTACATTTTCTGCAGCTATTTTGCAAAGATATATACATCTATTATGCAGGTATGAAATCGTTCTGTATTTTTGACAAATCCTTTGATGCAAATACCTGTTCAAGCCAACATGTATATATACCGTTGTTTTAATTCAGATATGTGTTTTGGGTGCAACCCCATTGAGTAACTAGGTGGGGGGCTTTAGAAGTATCAAAACAACATTATTGGCAGGTGTTTTCATAACCGTAGATATCAATATTATAATATTATTCATGCATAGAATACCTGGTGTTTGGATACTTCAACAAAATTCATCACAGCTGCCCTCATCTCAACTGCACATTTCCCCTGAGACAAGACATTTGATTTTTCTTCCTCACCCCCAATTTCTGATACATTGCAGCAATCACAACAAGAACATAGTTCCGTTCAGTTTAGATTAGCTTTCTTGTACGAGCAACACTGTGTTTGACATCCTGTGTTTGACATCCTGTGTTTTACACTTGCAGTTCATACAATCAAGCAATGAATCAGGAGCTGCAGGATGCGTCATCCACACTACTTCTAATTCTCCATTTGAAAGCTTTTATCCATTACCAATTGGAGAAGGAATAATTAGGTTAGGTAGCAGGCAGCGAGACCATATTGCTGATTGGTAGTTCACACCTTCAGTGTGTTTAACAAGACTATTATAAGTTGGAGGCAATAAATCATCTGCAATCACACTTCCCTAATTTGAACAGATTGTATCTGCAAATGTTGACATCTACTGAAGCCGCATCCCCATACAACAGGCATACAAACCTGCTTAGTTCACTTATCAGTCTGTCAAGAAAGAGGAAATGTATGTCCAAGCAATGATATCGATGTTTTCCATGCTTTTTTCTTGCCTTTACATTTACTTCATTTTACATTTTTATTCAAGAATTTATTGGATTGGCTTGGTTAAAGACAGTCCATTTAATTTTAAATTGATGTAAATTATACATGTGCTATGAAAAATTCCTTGTTTGTGCTTGGAGCCCAGAAAAGTCACATCAAAACGAGGCCAATAAGTCAAAAGTCATATTTGACATACTGGCCAAGCTTTTGATGTGACTCAAACAACTGCAAATGAAGAATTATGCATAGTATGTATATACAGTACAGCAATATTTTTGCTGTTTAGGGAGTGACTGCACAAGTTCCTTTTATGGTAAAGGGAAAAAAAAGCATGGAAAACATTGATATCTTGTCCACAATTTATTGAAAGCTTTTTATAGCTTGGACATACATTTCCTCCTTCTGATAGACTCATAAGTGAACTAAACAGGTTTTTATGCTTGTTGTATGGGAATGCGGCTTCAGTAGATGTCAACATTTGCAGATACAATCTGTTCAAATTAGGGAAGTGTTTGGATGATTTATTGCCTCCAACTTATGATAGTCTTGTTAAACACACTGAATGTGTGAACTACCAATCAGCAATATGGTCGTGCTGCCTGCTACCTAACCCAATTATTCCTTCTCCAATTGATAATGGGTGGAAGCTTTCAAATGGAGAATTAGAAGTAGTGTGCATGACGTGTCCTCCAGCTCCTCATTAATTGCGTGATTGTATTAATTGCAAGTGTAAAACACAGGATGTCAAAAACAGGGTTGTTTATGCAAGAAAGCTAATCTAAACTGAACGAAACTATGTTCTTGTTCTGATTGCTGCAATTTACCACAAGACAAATCAAATGTCTACTCTCAGGGAAAATGGGCAGTTGAGATGAGGGTAGCTGTGATGAATTTTGTTGAAGTATCTAAACACCAGGTATTCTATGCATGAAATAACATAGTATTGATATCTACGATTATGAAAGCACCTGCAAACAATGTTGTTTTGGTACTTGATACTTCTAAAGCCCACCACCTAGTTACTCAATGAGGTTGTGCCTAAAATACATATCTGAATTAAAACAACAGTATGTATATGTTGGCTTGATGAACAGGTATTTGCATCAAAGGATTTGTCAAAAATACAGAACGATTTCATACCTGCATAATAGATGCATATATCTTTGCAAATGATAGGGATATTTATTGTTAATATTGTTTATGTTACTTGAACTAAGTGGGCTCCCTGTGGAGCATGTGCAATGACAATAGTTTAGAGTGTGTAGTCGTGTAGCGCAAGGGAATGTAAAGATAAGGATTAGAATTTTCAGACAATAAAACTGTTTTGATTTACCAGAATACTTGTTTGCTAACATTTGTGGCAGCGGTGCGATAAATATTTTTTAATTACACTGAAAGGAGTTGACTGTTATTATTTTTTAACACAATTGTAAATATTGTTGATACGAACATAAACATGGCCTTCGGGTGGTCTATCGCAGTGGGATGGCAGTGATGAAACCGAGATTGCGAGCCATATTTGGCAGGTTGAGTCATATTTTGTAGTGAAAGAAATCAAAGATGAGCAGAAGAAAGTTGCCCTTCTACATTTGTTGCTCAAAGGTGAGCCGAAAATATTTTTCTCAAGACTGTCACAAGCTTAAACTGATTTGTTTGCTCACACAAAAGCAGCCCTCGAGGAACGTTCTAAGCCTTTCAAAACCAAGGCTCAGTATCAACACGAGTTGGCAGAACGCCGTCAGCACCTGGGAGAAACTGTAATAGAGTTGAAATTTGCCATTATTGAGCTGGTATCTAAAGCTTAGAAGTAATGGAATCTGTTGCAAAAAACTGCAATGGTGGTAGCCCATTTTAGAAAAGCTCGCCGACAGGATATTCGCCAGAAGCTAATTTGGACATTATCTGATTGTAGTAGTCTGGAGGATGTTGTGTTGCGTGTTGCACAAGTAGAATGGGAAGCAGGCAGTGTTGGTGGAAATGCGATTCCCTCTTCCAATGCTGAAAGTGGTGAACCACAATTACAAGGGAAACCAGCCAGCAATGAAACCTCTCAAGATTGTTTATGGCAAGCTCTGAGTGAACTAGCAGTGGGGCAACAACAGCTAACCCAAACTATAGCTGCCATGCAAGCACAGCCATGAAGACCGGATGGAGGATCCCAACGACAAAGTGGGAATTGTTACAATTGTGGAGCTCCTGGCCACTTGGCATGAAATTGCCACAAAAATTCTTCTGCCCAGCGGCAGAATCAGGGTATGCACTTCAATGGGGTTTGTTTTCACTGCAAGAATTGGGGTCACAAGGCTGATTTTCGCCCAATGAGAAAGGACAGATATCCGGGAAACGACAGTGGGCTGGGAGGGTTGGCCAATACCTCTCAGCCCCGACACACCTGAACAGGCCTGATGTCTCGAAGGAAAGGATACTGGATGATATAAGACCGGACTGGTACAATAAATATTCTGTTTTAGATGTAGACCAAGTTGCAGATGACTGTAACAACAGTTGTAATAATCCTGTTTTTTAGAGTGCATCCCAGTGGTGCATTCAGTAGAAAAACTCTAATACAAAGGCAGAATGAGCAAAATGAGAGAGAATGAAAATCAAACAAAGAGAGTTAAAGAGAAAGAAAGCAAAACTCCATGATATCACACGTCCAAAGGCATTATTGAAAGTGATCAATGATCAATGTGAAAGAAAGACATCACCATTAGTATCAGCAACAAGCATACCTGGTGCAACCCAGAGCAGACTATCTCGTATAGAAATGGATGGTGAGGTAGGTGGACAACCCTGTATATGGTTAATAGACACAGGTGCGGAGATTAGTGTCATTTCTCAGCACCTTGCTTCAAGGGCAGTAGGGCATAAAGTTCCATCACAATATACACCACATACTGTTAATGGTTCAGACTTAGGAACAGTATTTGATCTGCTAACCACCTGTCGGGATGGGAAAAACATCGATTTACTGTTGTTCAAAAGTCTACATATGAGGCAATCATTGGAATGGACTTGTTTCCTTCCTTAAATGTTAAGCTATCTTTAAATGGCCAAGTTTGCTGTGATTGCAAAAATGATAACTTAAGTACACTACCACACAAAGCCATTCATACACCAAAAATTTGCCGAATATATGCATCCACTAACATTACAGTTCCTGCACACAGTATGCATATTGGGGCAGGTGTTATTAAAGAAAGAGTTCCAGTGGGTCAATTAGGAATAGTAGAATCACTATATGATCAAGGGTCAGAACGGTTTAGTGTTGGGTGTGGTCGGGTTCTCGATACAGTATGTAACAATCAAAAAATTACTAATGCATCTGACAAACCCAAAAAACAAAGTCATTAAAATCACTAAAGAAACTTGCGTTGGAACATTTTCGACCATGGTCGACAATGCTGAAGTCATAAACAGCATATCAATGCCTAGGGAGGGTATTCAGGGGAAAGACCAGTTACAACAGGACAAGGCAGCAAAAAATTATCAAGTGGCTTGTAAATTGTCAAATTCTGTGGAAATTTGGGACCGTGCTAAGCATCGTCTGTACAAGGTGATTAAAACCAATGCAGATGTTTTTCAGTGGATGGGGAGCTTGGGGCAACAGATGTAGTGGAACATGTCATTCCAACAGGAGTATCAGCTTCTCGAGCACAACCAGCTCGACGGATGCCGTTTCATAAGTTGCAGGAAGTCGATAAGTTTGTTCAAGATGGTCTTGCTAACAACATTATCCGACCCAGTCGCAGTCCATGGGCGAGTCCCCTGGTGCTGATAAAGAAAGCCGACGGAAGTACCAGATTCTGTGTAGACTTCCATAAGCTAAATGAAGTAACTGTTGGAGATTGCTTTCCTATTCCTAGAATTGATGATAGCTTGTGAGCTCTACATGGGGCGAAAATTTTCATAACCCTAGATTTAACAAAAGGATACTGACAAGTTCCAGTAAAAGAATCAGATCGGGAAAAGACGGCATTCAGTTGTCACAGAGGGCTGTATGAATTTAACGCAATGCCGTTTGGTTTAAAAGGGGCTCCTGCTATGTTCCAAAGACTTATGACCAATGTATTGGGCGAGTTTAATTGGAAGATTCTGTTGATTTATTCACACAGTCTAGATGAGCACTTTGAACATCTCAATCGGGTTTTTGATAAGATTCGCAGTGCTGGATTGAAACTTCAGCCACATAAATGCATGTTTGCTCGCAAACAAGTTCGATATCTCAGACATGTCGTTTCTGGTGATGAGGTAGCACCTGATCCTGAGAAAATTCGCGCTATTCACGAATTTCCACGGCCCACTAACCTCTCAGAATTGAATCGTTTCCTGGGTATGGCATCATATTATTGTCGTTTTATTTTGGAATTTGCGGAGATTGCTCAGCCCCTGTATATAGGTGGTTTGCAATCGACGATATCTTGGTTGACTTTTGAAACACATGGCAACCACAAAGTATCTATTCATTATTTCTGATCCTATCGAGCCATACATCTCTAAAGTATCATTCATAATACGCTAAAACTAACGATCAAATAGTAAATTGACACAAGTACTTCGCTGCAAACAGCTGAAGTAATTTGCAGAGTCAACCAAGATGGTGCCCAATGACACGAAATGACGTCATGTGCAAACCAAGAATACTCACGGAAAAAGACACGGTGTTTCGATGGTCTCCAAATTGTAAGGAGGCATTCCAGAAGTTGCTTGGATCTCTTGCATCAACACTGGTCTTGGGCTATCCAGACTTACAACGACATTTCGCGGTCGAAATGAACGCTAGTAAACATTGGCTTGGGGGCGGTTTTGTATTATTGAATACACATCACGTGTGCTGAACAAAGCCGAGCAGAATTATTCTGCAACAGAGAAAGAATATTTAGGTGTGGTGTGGGCATTGCAAAAATTTGCTATGTATCTCGAAGCGTCTTCTTTTAAAGTCATTACTGACCATAAGCCCCTCACAGATCTCCTTTCCCTAAAGGAACCACGCAGAAAGCTGGCATGTCGGCAAGTCGAACTGGACACATTTGACTTTGAGATTGAGCATCAGCCAGGAAAATTGATAACCGTCCTAGATGCCGTATCGAGAGCACCCTTAGTGGGGGCAGTGAACATCTTTGGTCTGTGGTCCCCCTACCAATTGATGCGTTTGCAACAACAAGACAACTCTGTTGAGCTGTTGTATAAGTGGGTGAAGTCTGGATATAAGCTCAACAATGTGAAGCAGCATATGGTCCACAGAGCTATTCAGAAGCATGGGAAGAATTTCGCATTGAAAGATGGAATACTAATCTTACATCCCAAGCAAGCCGAAAGTGTTCCTAGGGTTGTCATCCCGGTGAACTATGCAGCGAATGTGTTAGAAGCCCTTCATGATAGATCCGGACATTTTAGCTACTCGAAGACACTGCAGAAAGTCAAATTAAGCTTCTATTGGTTTGATCTCCACAAGGATGTAAAAGCGTGGTGTAATTCGTGCAAAGTTTGTTTGAAACGAAAGAACCCAACTGTACCGGAGCATCAGCCAGTAGGGACTTTACTAATTCCAGATGGTCCTGGCCAGTGGTGGCACATGGATGTTGTAGGCCCATTGGTTAAGTCAACTGCGGGAAACCGATATCTGCTTGTCCTTACAGACCTGTTCAGCAAATGGCCGGAAGCTTTCAGCATGTCTGACCAGACAGCAAAAACAACTGCAGATATGATATACAAAGGCATAGTGTGCCGAGAGGATTACATGCAGACCAAGGCTAGAATTTTGAGGCACAGCTTATGAAAGAACTTTGTCAACGACTTGGTAACATACCCGTAGTTCTCCATTTAATCCTCAAGGAAATGGTCAAGCCGAAAGAACAAACCGCTCTTTGGCAGAACGTTTGGCGATGGATCTCGAGGGTATGGACCAAATGGATTGGGACGAGAAACTTTCCTTGGCATTGTCTTCCATTCGCACAGTACCAAACTGCACAACTGGGGAGTCGCCACACTTCTTAGTGTTTGGTTCCGAAGCGCGAACGATTGCTGATGTCGTTTATCCAATGGACTACTCAAAAGACGACCAGACAAAATGCCAGGATGCGTTCACCAAAACGCTTGACCGTTTGACAGCGATACATGGGAAAGTGAGAAAACGCATAATGAACAAGAATGCTAAATGCCTCAAGCATCAGAACAAGAATACACACAAAATAATTGAGACTCCGTAAATTGTCAGCATTTTATTCTATACGTTTCGACAAGTTTTACATGTCATCTTCAGTAGAATAATTATTCTAATTATTCATTATTCTACTGAAGATGACATGTAAAACTTGTCGAAACATAGAATAAAATGTTGACAATTTACGGAGTCTCAATTATTTTGTGTTTTATAAAAATACTATATGGCAGTCGTAAGAATACACAGTTTTCCCCATTTTGAGGAAGGGGAGAAAGTATGGGTGTATGGGCCACCAGCCAGAAAAGGGCTTTCCAAGAAATTGCTGGCCGAAAGGTGGAGAGGACCTTACGTGGTACCGGTAACCAAAGAAATTGGGAGAAACACTTTATAAAGTTAGTCTAGAGAAGCGTGAACGCCACAAAAAGATAGTCAATCATAGAAGACTAAAGAGGCACTACGAGCGCCCAAATCATCTGGCTGCCCACAGTTGCGAAGACAGTGAAGTAGAAGGTACCTGCACGGCCTTGAGCGAGGATAGCGAAGGTGAAGCGGTGATTGATATATCGACAGAAAATGGAAGTACAGAGGATGAGAAGCAAATGGCATCTGTTGCTCAACGGCCACGGAGAAACAGAAACCCACCACTGCATCTAACATATGGATTGCGCGGCGAGAAAATGGAAGTACAGCATTTTGCAGACGATAGTGATTAATAATGATGAACAAGAAATGTTGGAACACTTTGTTGCGTTTGGCATAGGCCGCGGAAATGGGGGGGCTAAAGCCCCCAAACTTTGCAAAAGTTGAAAAAAGGGGGGCTGAGCCCCCTGCCTTCGGTGCCGAAGGTGATGATGATTATACATTGAATATTTATACATCTTCGATGTATGGCATTTTGAAAATCACTGCAGGTTGACAATCATATTTTTACGTAGGAAAAATTGTCTCGTGTGATAGTTCAATACTTTTTCATCAAATAATTGTAGACATTAGCAGTTGCCATAACTATTATGAGTGAGCTATATCGAAATCATTTTGCAAAATGGTAATTTCTTCCAAATTCAATGAAAGTTAAATGGATTTTTGGTAAAGAGGCCCAAGGTGGGCCCAGAATATCGTGAGAGTGGAGATACCTCTCATTCTGACTTTGTGTAAGTATTACTTATACTTGGTATTTTGCTATTTTAACTAGATATCGAGACCGAGACACCGAGTTGCCTGTGTAGGATTTTTATTTTAAATGTATCAAAACAATTATTGGATTCGACTTATGTATGATAGTGATAAATTTAACAATTATTGACCAAAGGCAAAGCAGAGGTGAATAGTGCTGCGGGCCTTCATACAACCAGCCCCAGACCTCTGTCATTGTTATCCGCCTCAGAGGCTCTTTGACTTCAGTCTGCATACATCCTGCATACATCCTGGACAACTCTTAATATCATACTTGGCCTCATCTAATAATTGTTTATTATTCCAATCCCAAAATCCCATTGACCTTTTTGTATAAATTAGAGCGACTCCGACTCCTGACCCTCCATCAGAAGAGGCTGCTGAGGTACAAACAACAGAACAAAGTGAGCTTAAAGGACATTGGCAATAAAATTTGCCATACGATTTTATTGTTTCATGCGAAAGAGCATGAAAAAGTAAGCTGATTGGCCGTTTACTGTAATAGACTATCTCTTTTAGTTTTGAAGTTATTTGCAAAAATGTGCAAAATATAAACTGCTGATTCAGCAAAAGTTGTGACGTTACTACAATCCCTCACAAAAATTATGAGACCACCGATATAAAAGTGTATTTGTGCCTCTCCTCTCCCCTACAAAGCAATGTTGCTTGTGATGAGCAGGAACTTTTGTTGTACAATTGCTCGTCTAACACCCAACATTGCTTGAAGGAGGGAGGGGGAACAATAACATAAACTAATGTCACAAACCTGCTAATTCAATAGATTTATATGCAAGTCTCAATATATTTTGTGAAGGATTGTCTTGCAATTGAAAGAGCACTTGTATTGTAAAACATGGTAGATGCTTTCTAGAAATTGCACATAGTGATGCAGAAGCTACACTTTGAAATGTTGATAGTCTTTCGAAGTTGGTGTATCATTATTGTATGTTATGTTGGGTGGGGTTTTTAGGGTGTGGCCAGAGAGGCTATATCTAAAATGACTTAAAAAAACAAGAAAGCTGAATGACTTAAGCTTGGTATAAGACATGCATCATATTGTATTATGTGTATACCTAGAATAATCTAGTAAGAAATGCATAAAATACATGCAATATGGACAGTAAAGAGGTGGAAGGGCGTGGTTGGAGATATATTGTATTAGCTTAAAAAGAGAACATTTCAACTTCTAGAAGAAATATGTTGCTGAACCTATGCGCTATATATATATATATACCTTTCCGTACTTCGTATTGGTAATGTGATAGACACATGACAAGAAGTGATGCGCTATTCACAATGTCACATACACGTTCACCATACAAAATTACATGTTATATTCTTAAAACTCACACGATAAAAAGTTCGCAGAAATTTTTAAACGATACAGATAATTTAAAAAATGAACCCAGCAAAAAAACGTGAACGGGTTCCTTAGGTTTCTTCCCTTCATTGGTGCTACCTCCATCAAGATGGAAAAAAAGACCTGGAAAGAAATTGCTAGCATGAAAGATTATAAAAAGTACTCCAAGGCTACCATTTTCAGGCATATGAAGCGAAAAATCGACGACTCTGTAGTAGACAATAGGAAGCACAACAAAGGAAGACCTGAAAAGCTAACAGAACGGGACAAACGCAATATAATACGACAAGTAGAGATACTACGAAGGGATTATGGTTATTTTACCACCAAGAGACTGAAGATTTTTGCTGGCGTACCTGAGGATGCTTCAGATGAAACAGTTAGACGAGTCCTCAGAGCAAATGGGTTCAAATACACACGTTCATGAAAAAAGCAAACCAGTAAACGAGTTACTGACGAGTTACCGATAAGATTACTATAATTTACTATACACTAAAACAAGTTACCACGAGTTACTATTAAAAATAAAAAAAATAACTATTATATTTTTTTATTAATGGTAACTCGTGGTGACTCATTCTAGTGTATAGTAAATTATATTAATCTCAGAGGTAACTCGTCAGTAACTCGTTGGTAACTCGTCAGTAACTCGTTAGTAAGACATTATTCCCTCGTTGGGAATTTTTGTTTATCTGCTTGAGAATAATTTACAAGATATTGACGCCTTCCTAAGCTTCCTTTACTTGGGTTTTGCAACTCTCTTCCAGACATTGTTGAACATTTACTTTGCCTCAGTAGAAATATTTTTGAAACGCGCGCCAATGCTAGCGTGCGAGATACTTGATGTAAGCATGGAAAACCTTTATCAAAAAAATAAATTTGGATAAATTAAAAATAACAACAAGCATATCGCAAGCTTCGCAAAAACAGTTACATCTTTGTTGATAATGTGAGAATTCTTCGCGTTCATCTTGTCATGACAAAGTCGAGTATTCTAAGTGGTAAGTGCGTCATTTTCACTGTGTAAAGGTCGTTGTTGATTTTATTAAAGTGTTTTGGTTCAAGTATTTCCATTTAAATCACAAATAATAATATTTAAATTTTGCGTCCATGACACACTTGTAATTTTCCATATGATTTAATAGTCTCTGTTTGGGAATCATAAACATTATAAAAGGTGTGACAGAGGCCACGCCTTCTTCAGAGACCCACCCCATACTGCCTCACAGAACCAAAATTACATATTGTCACTCTATGTGTACATTAATAAGATAGAATAATAACCATGCTATGAAATCAACAAAACAGTGCATAAACCCTTCACAAATTTTTCTAAATTTCAGACAATCCCTCACAAAAATTATGAGACCACCAATATAAAAGTGTATTTGTGCCTCCCCTCTCCCCTACAAAGCAATGTTGCTTGTGATGAGCAGGAACTTTTGTTGTACAGTTGCTCGTCTAACACCCAACATTGCTTGTAGGGGGGAGGGGGGACAATAACATCAACTAATGTCACAAACCTGCTAATTCAATAGATTTAAATGTAAGTCTCAATATATTCTGTGAAGGATTGTAGTTGGGTAAGTAGGTTTAATAAATACATAAACGAGCACAGCTCAGTTATTCAGTCAAACTCAACAAAATTTTGCACATGGATACCACATGACAAGGCGCATCAAAAACCATTTCTAATTTTGTTGCCAAGGTAACACTACCATCCCCAGGCCCCTGATACGAAATTTCTATAACTTGTCGTATTTATCCACGTGGACATTTTTTTCAAACAGTGATCTTCCCATTGAACTTTAGGCATGCATATGTATAGCAAACAAACTTCAGATATAATGTTATCATAACTAGTTTCAGTATACAGCTATTTTATAAAAAATCTTTGCGGAGCCTGGGGACGACAGTGTTACCATAGCAACGAGATTAGAAATGTTTTTGGGTGTATCTTACAATGTAGTACCTGTGTACAAAAGTTTATTGAATTTGAGTTAATAATAACTGAGCTGTACTCATTTATGTATTTATTAAACCTACTTACCCAACTAGTGACGTCACAACTTTTGCTGAATCAGCAGTTCATATTTTGTACAATAAACGGCCAATCTGCTTACTTTTTCATGCTCTTTCACATAAAGCAATAAAATCATATGACAAATTTTATTGCCAATGGCCTTTAAGCAAAGTTGTGCATCTGAGTGTTGTGAACATGATCTTTCACGTTCCTACCATCCAAGTATTGACTTACTTTAGCTCAACCAGGAGAAGGCAAGGACGGAAAACCCGAATGTTTTCCTCTAACTAATTCAAGGGGCATGACTGGCTAACATTTTGCACCTCAAGGAATAAGGTGTTCTGTTTCTACTGCCGATAAGCACCCTCAGAAGTATTCAGCAAGAAAACTGAGCCTTCTTTTTCTCGTGAGGGTTTCAGTAATTGGAAGAAGGCAAAAGAGAAGTTTTGCGAACATCAGTGTAGCCAAGCACACCAAAAAGCATTGCTTTCTCATCACATTGCTCAGTAGCTTCTCTACTTTCCAGCCAATTGTGCAAAAATCAAGCTGAGTACAGGGAGATGTTGATGAAGTTGTTAACGTCCTTGAAGTTTCTTGTATGGCAAGGCATGGCCATTCACGGACAAATTGAAAAAGGGAATCTTTTCCAGCTACTTAGATGTAGGGCTGAAGATGTGCCTGGGCTGGAAGCATGGCTAAGAGATGGAGCTTACAAATCACATAAGACAGTCAATGAACTGATTCAATTGATGTATCTGCAGGTCTTTAGAAAACTACTTGCTGAGATTAGGAGCGCTGAATGGTATGCGATTATTGCTGATGAAACCCGCAATAATTGCATACCATTGGTGGAAATTGTGAACTGCGGTGGTGAGCAGTCCACAATTTCCTTACGCTGGGTAGACACTGATTACAACATTTATGAAGACCTGATCGGGATGGTTGAAGTAGAGAGCACAACTGCAGAAAATCTATCATTCACAATCAAGGACACTTTGCTACGATCTGTTCTTAAACTATCTCAGTGTCGTGGACAAGCCTATGACAGCGCTTCAAATATGGATCAACCAGTGGAGTTGCTAAGCATCTTCAGGCAGATGAACCTGCAGCACTCTTTGTCCATTGCCAAGCACATAGCCTGAATTTGTGCCTACAGGACTGTGGGCGTCAGCGCTCAGCTATAAGAGAAGCTCTAGATCTGACCTCAGGCCTACCTACTCTTATATGTGCTGAAACCACTCTGTCCAACCCGTTGGACTGTGCGTACTGGTGCCCTTGATTCCATCCTGAAGAACTATGTAGTGATTCGTGCTGAGATGGAGCACGTAAGCCGGGAATGTTTTGGAGACCCATCTTCAAATGCATCTGGTTACCTTGCTCTAATGGAAAAGTTTGAAACCTTTGGCCTTCAGTTGTCATATCTGGTGTTTAGTGCTATTGAACAACTCTCCAGAACTTTGCACATGCATGACATTAATGCCCAGGATGTCTCTATGGCTTCCTCTCAAGCAGTGTCATTCCTTTCCAGGCAATGCTCTGACGCAGCTTTTTCTGAATTTTACCAGTCCACAGTTAGTAAAGCAAAGGATCTAACAGAGCCTCCCATACTCCGCAGACAGAGAAGAATACATAGACGCCTCAACGATGGTTCCCCCAATCACACATTTTCCTTACCGGAAAGTTTCTTTCGCCACCAGTATTTTCAGATATTTGACCTGCTTATAAGTGAACTGGAGTGCAGATTCAACCAACCTTCTTTTGGAATCTTGAAAGAGATTGAGAATTTGCTGGTAAAGTCTTGCAATGGCATTGCAGTCCAGCCATCATAAAGTTTTGCAGAAATGTATGGAAAGGACCCCTTGAGAAACTGAGGACTCAGCTGTGCATGCTTCCAGATTTGCTGCGGACTGCTAATGAAGAGTATGAACTCAGTGTGAAAAAGGTTACTTCCATTGGTACCATTGTGCAACTCTTCAATACCTGCAGCTACAGTAAAACCATATCACGAGAGGTTAGCAGGCAGCTTCGAATTTTGTCTAACAGTTCCTATGGCTAGTGCCACTGCAGAGAGAAGTTTTTCCGCTTTAAGAAGGCTCAAGAACTATTTACGAACCACCATGAGTCAGAAACGACTAAACCATCTGATTCTGCTGCATACTCACAAGGACAGAACAGATCTACTAGAGTTATCAGATATTGCACGCCAGTTCGTATCTGCGAATGAACGGCGCAATAGTTACTTTGGATCTTGGAACGTTTGAGCAACAAACAACTGCTTTCATTTTGTATAGCTAGAGTACACTGTACATACAGTATTACTAGTGTAGTGCTCAGTGGTGTACACTGTATAGTAATTAGGACATGTTAATGGTTAAAGTTAGTTATTATTTAAACCTTTCTGATTTCAAGTGGAATTTGGCTTTCTGACAATATTTTGTAATTAAGTGTCTTAATAGACCATACATTAATGCAATATAGTAAAATGTCAGTTTTTGATGACGACTGACGAATGTAATAGTAGGACGATTAAAAAATGTTTCATGTGATTTTTCTCAAATTTGAACAATGAACTGCCATTTCTTGTATGAACCAAGAAATAGAGAAGAAAGGCCAAAAAATGACGAATGATGAAAAATTTGTCGTGGGCGGTAAAGGTTTTATAACATTTACGGTTTGGTAAAATCTTCCCCCAAAACGCAGGAAATGCCATTTCAGAGACTCGAGATTTCAAAAATTTCTATGGAAGCATGCCCCTGGACCCCCCTAGACGTTTCTTGCACCTTCGGCGCTCGCTGTTCAGCCCCCCTACCAACCTATCTTCCGCTGCCTATGGCATTTGGAGGGAAGGAGTGATACGGATATTTGTTGTTAATATTATTTATGTTACTTGAACTAAGTGCGCTCCCTGTGGAGCATGCGCAATGACAATAGTTTAGAGTGTGTGGTCGTGTAGTGCAAGGGAATGTAAACAAAAGGATTAAAATTTTCAGACAATAAAACTGTTTAGATTTACCAGAATACTTGTTTGCTAACACAAAATAGCTGCAGAAAACATAAAGATAACAGCAAATGCGTCACCTCCCCCCTTCAAAGGGACTAGAACTAGTCCAGAATATGTAAATTACATGAAGTTTCTTGAACCAAGATGGCAGAAAATAACTTAGAAGGAATTTTGGAGATTCAACGACAAATTGTGAAAAAACTGCAGGTTTTACGAATGACAAGTAGATTCGTTTTCAGCACACAACAAACGATAGATTTATGTTATTTAAAATTAGTGCCCGACCGATGGCAATGGAACTGAAAGATAATCATAATCAAGCTGGGATTACGGCCTATACCAATCGCACACAAAATCCGCTCTTTTGCACTTGGACCTGCAAGCAAAATTAACGACTTTAACCAACAATTGTTTTGACAGTTTCCCCAAATGAATCAAGAATAGTTGTTAATGATGAAAAATAGCAAAGGCATCAAGGACACACACATTCTCTCCATCAGAAAGATCAAAGACAGTTAAGCTGTTTGCTTTGTTTTCAACTGCCTGAATCAACTTTGATTTTTGATTTTTCATAAGTTCACCATCAATTGCCGCAAGGAAACTGGGAAATGGTCTGAAACTGGGAAGAGCAGGAACTTATCGGATTTGGATTTGGCACTGTTAAGAGGTAGGAGGTGTGGAAATTTTTTAGTCCCCAGATGTGTGAAATGAAATTAAACAATATCATGCCATGGCAGACAGCCTATAATATGGCGCTCCTTTCCGGTCAAAATTATATGAAGTCAAACATTTGCATTCAAAGACCGATGCAATATGTTTAAGATCAACAAATGAAAGTGCTCGAATTAATATTGAAACACATAAACAAAATGAAAAGCTCAGGGATAAACTTGAAATGCACAAAATAAACACCAAAACACACGTCTTTAAAATGAAACACAAAGGCTATACATCGAATCGTCCTAAAACAACACGATCCACGAATTGTAATCAAACTCGCGAGAACAAGTTGAAACGCTCGAAAATTAATCGAATTTCGAAAAATATAAATCGAAAGGAAGCGAAAATAAACAGAAAAATGCTGAAAGTCAGACACGGAAGTTCCACTGCAGAAGTCATTTAGCGAATTGCAAAATGGGGTGGTGGGTTGCATATCCAACGACGGCTTGTGCTAGAGGCTTTGCAACGGGTTGACCCAGTCGTAGTTACACTTAATGGGTCAAGAAGTATTATCCGAAGATGCTATTCAGTCCTATGCCCAAATGCACTGTGGTATGTGGCTTTCTAATTTACTTACCTATATCCTAAGAACTCATACTTGTTAGATTATTTTGTTATCATCGAAATGGGCAAAATATTTTAAAATGTGCATCTTACCTGTTTGGGTGTCAATATACGTTATCACAATTTCTTTTCCAAATAGGCATTTGGATGGCAATCATAAACTTATCCAACCTTACCGCATCGTGATCCATGGTGGAATTGATGGCTTTTCTAGACTGATTGTATTCTTAAAAGCATCCACAAACAACCGAGTTTCAACTGTTATGGAATGTTTTAGAGGAGCTGTTGATAAGTACAGCCTACCATCACGTGTGCGTACTGACTTAGGGTTAGAAAATATTGATGTTGCACGATTTATGTTGGAGTGCAGAGGACTGAATCACAGTAGTATCATATCTGGTACGTCCGTTCACAATCAGCGCATTAAGAGAATGTGGCGCTAAGTGAATTGCATTGTATGTAGTCGGTTCGTGAATATTTTTTCATACCTTGAGTCATTAGTTCTTGACACAACAAACGAAGTCCATTTGTTTGTACTGCATTTAGTCTATATCCCGCTCATCAACCAAGCTTTAAAGGAATTGAGTGAAGCATGGAACTGTATGGTGGCCTATGAGTGCCATAACAATTACCACACTTTTTTACTATAAATTGTTACATTTTTATCACGTTCATAATAGTATAAAATTATAAATTACAATTATTTGGTTTTACTTTATTGTAAACGAATTTTGTTTTGTTTTGTAAGAAACCTTTTAAGTTTTGTTTTGGTTTGGTTTCAGTTTTGTTTCGGTTTTGTTTTATATCAAATCAGTTCAGTTACATTAAAAAATAAAACTGAACTAACCCATGGCCTATGAGTGCCATAGCACAGATTAGATAGCCATAGCCCGCAGTCCCACGTGCCAAATATATCATACATAAAGTATATCCACACAGGAGCACTTTTATAAATATGGCGGAACGCATTAGAAACAACGATTGGGAAAATGATGAAGAGATGAGACAAGACCTTGAAAAATATGTACGGCAGAATTTAAGACGTGAAGAGATTTTAGATTTCATGATTGCGCATTATCCCATGTATGCATGGAGCATTCGCAGTTTAAGTCGTAGGCTTCAGCACTTTGGCATCAAATACACGGACTATGAAATTGACTTGGAAGACGTAAAGAGAGCTGTGAAAAAAGAGTTAGACGGTCCAGGTGTTCTTTTGGGTTATCGAGCAATGCAGCAGAAAGTTAGAGAGGTGCATGGGCTCAATGCCTCGCGCGATTTAGTTTATGCTGTGATGGGGGAAGCAGATCCAGAAGGACTGAAATCTAGAGGTAGAATTGGAAAGGCGAAACGGCCACGAAGAACGAACGTATTTGTGAGCGGAGTAAGTTCTAACGTTATTGTTCAAACACAAGGAATTTGGGCTGTCAACTATGTTGTTTATACATGATCTTTGACAACTGGAAGCATATTCTGACGATTCTGTTCTTTGCATTGTACAAGTCATTGCTTTACAGGCAATTGATAATAATTGAAATTTCCCTAGGGTTGGGATTTAGAGTTTTCTTGTCCCCAGGGTAGCAATACTGTATAAAATGGGGGGGGGGGTCTCTGTTATAAAAGCCACCTGGGGAATGCAGATGTTACTTAATAAAGAGCCTTGTTGAATCATTTGAATGCTTATTGAGAATGTTGCTCCAAGATCAGTTTGTCTTATTTTTCTTGGTCATTTTTACTATACCATGAAGGCTAGCTTATTATTTTTTTATAATTTTGTTAATCAACAGGGATCCAACAGTACTATGTCCTTGGATGGGCATGACAAGCTTTGTGGCTATCAAAAGTCTATGTTTCCTTTGTGCATTTACGGTGGCCTTGATACTTACAGTGGTAGGATGAATTTTCTCAGAGTATGGACAACGAACAATAACCCTTTGGTAATAGGAAGGTTCTACTTGGAGTACCTATTTAAGTCTAGGGGTAGGATGTTGTATTGTTTTACATTATTTATAATTTTGCTATTTCTCTGGTGGCTCACTACAGTAGCTTGAAGTGAGAATATCATACTTTCTTCATACATGCATGTATAATATATGAAATGCTGTATTGTGTATTTTTCTCAGTTCTACCACAAACATTGAGGGTCGACAGAGGGACAGAAACTGATGTCATGACCACAATTCATTGTTTCCTCAGAGAAAAAAATGGTGATTTGGATGATCCATTAGATGCAATATTATATGGGCCATCCACCCAAAACAAGATTGAGAGATGGTGGAGGGAGCTTCTGGAAAGAATGGAGTGTTTTTTTAAAGAGCAACTTACATTCTTAGTTGAAAGTGGAGATTATGATTCCAGTGATCAAAATGACCGGTATGATAACTGCATAAGTTACATTTTACATGCAGCTGTGTTTAGTGATAACACATGCCCCTCCCAGTAAAATATGAAAATACGTCACCACACCTAAAAAATCATGCAGCTAAGGAGAAACACAAAATATAAAACAACGGTAACTCCAAAAATAAACATTTTTATTTTCTAGCTTTCGACTAAGTTTTAGTCATCGTCAGGAGATTATTCCTGATATCCTCCTGATTCCTGATTTATAAAAATACTCAGTGGTTCTTGAAATTTTTGAGAAACACAACCTGTTTAACTTTTTGTAGTGACCTACTTGCCTATGTATATATCCCAATTGTCCAAAGGGAGCTAGATGTTTTTCGTGAGTGCGTTTGGAACAATCACAGGACACGTAAACAAAAAGGAAAAGAGCTGCCAACAGGAGTTCCAGAGCACATATTCCAGTTTCCAGAGAAGTATGGTGGTGAGCAATGTGGTATTGATATAACAGAAGAACAACTGCTCGAGGTTGCTGAGCTGTCAGATGTTTTGCAACATAACGATGATTACTTAAGACCAGCTGTTCGTAAAGAATGTGAAAAGTACTTACCTAAAATAGAAGAAATCAAGCCAAATGATGCTAAGGATGCTTACCTATACTTGAAGGCAAATGTTGATGAGAATGTTTTTTAAGACAAAATATTTTATTGACCTTTTTTTTCATTAAAATTTCTATTTATCTTACAAACTGAAGTTAAATCTGAACAATGAGAGATTAAACTTGAACCACATAACACAATATTTATAACTGTAATTTGTGCCCAATAATTACCAAGGTTTCGTGATAATATTTGTGATAAAGTTTGATGGAAAAAATTGTGCAATTGAGCCAAGTTTTATACAACCTACTACAATACACCAACTGCAAATTGTTAAAAATTAATTGGTCTGTGGTACTACAGGACACAAATTTACCTTAATACAGTATGTATCTTTATCAGATGACATCTATACTGCTGTAAATTTCAACAATTTTGGTGCAACAAGAATAAACAAAGCCTTAAAATGTTTGCTTTCAGTTAAAATCCCCTTAGGTTAAGTAAACAATGTACAGATATTCTTTCTTTCAAGTATGTTAATGTCTTTCCATGTTTCACACTTGGTTATAAATTGCCTACATTTCATTTAGCTTAAGCATGTGACAAAATTTGTTGCAAACATGTTCTTCCTTGAACCTATCAATAGCATCTGTAGAAAGGTTGCCACAGCAAAATAAGATTGTCTTGTCACTAGAATCAATAAGAGTTGAACTGGCAACTTCTGGGTCAAAAAGACTGTGATCTACTCCCTGAATGTCTAAGACAATAAGTTGCTGTCCTGACCTTTCATAGGTATAGTGACAGAATGACTCACCCTTGAGAGTTAATTCACTTTTTCCAAAAATCTCCCCAGTGTTATTGACATATTTTTGGAACTCGCCTTCCAGGTAGTCTTCTAATGTTACAAACTCACCATAAAGCTTCCCAAAGTAAACCTTTGTGTAACTTAAGACCTGCCCATATTCAACTGGTGCCTCACTAGATAATGTCAAAGAAAAGTTTCTGACTAGTGCATTCATTTGCACTGCTTTTCGTGTGTGCTCTTCAGTTGACTTAAACAGCTTTTCAATTTCATCGACTTTTTGTTCCTGGACTTTCTTTAATACATATTTTCCAGGACTCAAGCCTGACAAAGGGGTAGCAATGTAAGCATCTCTGACACCGCCACTGGCAAATTTCTCTTTGGCAAGAGAAAGCGTAACTTCAAATGGTTGAGCCCACGCTTTTTCATTTATCTTGAATTCTTCAAGCTGCAATGTAACTATTTCCTCAGTAGGTTGAATTATTTTGCCAAGTTTAAGCATAGCACTAAGAGGTACAGAGGCAGCAACTTTGGTGGACTTTGAAGGGGCTGTTTTTGTAGGGGTTCCCTGAGATTTCCACCGTTGACTGGAACTGATATCTATCGGCTTTTCATCACGCAACTGGCTATCGTCACTGCCCTCAATGAAACGGATATGGATTACCTTCCAGTTATTTATTTGGCTCGTCTCCGTCCAAGATGGTCCTCTCTCCCCAGCTAGTACATCACAGCTAGATCCATCTTCCACGTTGAAATAGCGCTTGCAAGCCTCTTTAATATTCTGGATTGTGGGTTCCCGACCGAGAGGAACGCTTGCTAATGGTCCAATCCTAGCATACTTTTGATATCTTCCTTCAACATGCGAGGACAATCGTTGTACTGTAATATATTCCATATCTGATTTGGATGTTGTATCTTCTTTTCGCCTCTTTTTCGACACCCTCTCTTTGAACTTTGCGAAATCCTCTTTGAAATTTCGTTTCGACATTCTTATTTTGTGGGATATGAAAGGAAAAGACCTTTCAGAAGTGTGTTTTAAAATATGATAATATTTGATAATATAGAAATACAAATACCGTATCTCACGTGGGAATCCGTGCTCGACTCAATTTTGTCACAGGACATACTTCATATAGTACATCATATATTTGGCACGTGCGACTGCGGGCTATGGCACTCATAGGCCATGGGTTAGTTCAGTTTTATTTTTTAATGTAGCTGAACTGATTTGATATAAAACAAAACCGAAACAAAACTGAAACTAAACCGAAACAAAACTTAAAAGGTTTCTTACAAAACAAAACAAAATTCGTTTACAATAAAGTAAAACCAAATAATTGTAATTTATAATTTTATACTATTATAAACGTGATAAAAATGTAACAATTTATAGTAAAAAAGTGTGGTAATTGTTATGGCACTCATAGGCCACCATAGAACTGCCACGCTTTAAGCACAGAAGGCAATCTAACCCCAAGGCAACTTTGGGTACAAGGAATGATAACGAGTCAAAACACCAACTATAGTGCTGTTGTCAGTGTGCATGATAATGAAGAAATAAATTGGGATGAATATGGGATCGATGAAGATGGGCCAGTTGCAGAATTACAGTCAACATACAGTCACTGTACCTGAATCACCAATTAATTTAACAGATGAGCAAGTTCAAAATTGCAATCTCAACACAGATATAGTCATTATTGTTCACTTTGTGCGTAATTTCTTCAATTTAGTCAGCAGTTACTTGGTAATGCCGGTTTTGGAAAGTACTCTGAAACTGGACAAACTATTAAAAAATGTTTAATAGTATTAATTTTGAGTGGAATGAACAACTTTTTAACATGTTGATTCTCTAAGTTAAGCCCGCGAAAACTTTCGACATGGTCAGATGTTTTTCGAAAATTTCTAGTGGCAGAATACACTGGAATTGCAAAAATATCCTGTGAAAGAAAACCCGTACTTTCCACTATTGGTCAGGGGGGGACTGGGATTTTTATTTGACTAGTGCATAAAATGTCCACTGGTATAAAGGCAGTATTTGTTAGGACTATGCTCCAATGTAAATATAGTTATGTACTGTAAACATAAGTAATAGATAAATGGCCAATTATACCATGCCAAATTCTTCTTGAAAATTCAATGGGGAGCCCAAATTGCGTCTGAATTCCTCAAAACTGTTAACACCGCCAGGCAGTTCTAGTTCTAAGGGACAGGTGTTAGTGTTCGGGTAAACTGAAGTGTTCTGAAGAACCGTTATACTGGAGGGATTATGAAAACCCATTGGTGGAATACAACGTGATCCAGTGGCGAACATAAGAAAACTAGGAATTCTGGAATCTAAAAAATAATGTAATAAGAAAGTACATAAAAATTAGTTGTGTTGCTGCGATATTTCTACATTAAAAAATCATCCACAAGGTAAAACAAACTTATTTTCGGGTTTGGTACAGAGTACTAGTTACCTTCTAGACGAATATAATGAGCAAAGTAGTACTTAACATTATCGTCTATGCCATCAAATTCAATTAGCAAGTTCAAGTTGTCAGCAGTTGTTGGCTTGGAACTACCTGCTACAAAAAGTGGCTCCATCAGATCTGGATGTTTTCGAATGCTTTCAACCAATGGGCTCAGACCAAGCAGAAATTGGTCAAGCTTTGCTTTTCGTGATAGAATAACTCCATGAATGCACAGCGACATCATTGCTTGAACACGATTATTCAGAGTCAGCAAATGCGGGAAGCCAGATTCTATCAACAGTGGTTGAACTTCATTAGCCACTGTCAACCTGTTTTCATTGGTCATCCCGTCCAACTATTGTAGCTAAAAAAAAAAAGGATTTCAATGTAGAAGGAACTTAAAAATTTTCCTACATCACCATTGGTGCTCCCAATAATCAGTTCTTGCTTGGCAATAAAATAATCCTACAATAACTGCAATAGACCTTTTATGAAAGATCAAACATGGTGCCTTATAAGTTACATCAAGTTGCTTGTGCCAAAGCTTACAGTAGTCAGTAGACCAGCATGCATTTTATTCCATTTTTAGAAAAGGTCTATTGAATTACGCACTTAAAAATGCACCTATACAACATTTTATATATTCAGCTTTTTATAATAAATAAATAGGTGCAATGAAAAGTTTGCATTCTTGCAGTCATAACGCAAATACGCAAGATACAGAGTTGGTATAGTTTAAAATAGCACGTTTCAATTCATACCTTGGTAAAGGCATCCAAGTAATCCGCATCTACAACATCATCCTGAGTTAGGTGATCAACTAAATCATTAGGTGTGGGGTTTTGGAAGTAGGCATAAATGGAAATCCAGGGGCTCCATGGATTATTGATGCTGCCACAATCCCCGTCCTGCTACTTTGTAAAGATTAGATCGGAGCGCATCTGAATTATGCATTGGAAGAAAAATCTCATTTCTTCCTTCAAAAAGACGTGGAGTAGCCGACAGTGATAAAAGTTCACGCAGAATAATGGTAAAAAATTCTCGTTTAGGCCCTCCGCCGTCTATGGCGGGTTCGACTTCGAACCTAACTTTCAATGTTTTTTTGAAATCAAAATTTCTTTGCTTGAATGGGAAACGCTATTCACTTCGTGTTGTTCATCTATGCAAGAATGAGAACATTGTGACTGAGAACACTGTGAATTATAATTAAGGCATCTTATGATAGAAAATGTCACATTCTTATTATGTGCGTATTATGATTCTAATACAATACGAAATTTAAATACAAGATGTACATACCTGTATCAGTAGCCGAATGATTCATGATGTGATCTACTGCCAGATCAAGAGTGGCACTTCTTGATGCCTCAGCAAGAACAATTTCGTTGCATGTCGGAAACATTTCCCTTAGCTGTTGCCATTCAATATCACAGAGAGTCCAACCTTCCTCAAGATTAATGGAACTTGCATCTTGACAATTTTCAGTAGCATCAAACGAGTGGCTTGTAGTTGGCACGTGGTTGGTGTTATGATCTGTAGCAGATATTGTTCGTTCATCTGGGTCATTACTTCAATTAATATAAGATCTGATGTCAGTACTTGTTGTGGGCTCATCGCTATCCAAATACACAATGGCATCCTTAATGGAAATTAATAAGTTAATGTATATGTTAAGGCTACCCACATGTACGCTACGCATACCTATTTTTTAAAGAATTTAGGTTTTAAATATCGAATAATGTTTTTATGTGTATGAGGTAATGGGGTTGTAAACATATAGTTTTCATAGACATTTTAAGTTCATACTGAACTATATTACATTTTTGTAACAATATTGAGATGCTCAAAGCTTTGTTTAATTCTGGGTAAGTGGGCAGGGCCGAAACTAGAACGTTAATTAGAACGTGTATATTCATATATTCATGTACTGCCTGACGAGTTGCTTTTGAAATCAAATGTAAATTGTCAATATGAATTTGATTTCAAAAGAAACTCATCGGGCAAAACATGAATATATGAATATACACCCCCAATTAACGTTGTAGTTTCGGCCCTGTAAGTAGGATCATGTAAACAGCCTCTAGCTATCTAATAATGATCTGTTCTGACTGGAGCCATTTCAGTGACAACTTGGGAATATAGGTTTAGATTTAAAATGCTTATGAAAAAATAAATAATTTACTGTTAATAGTACCTCATCGTCATCATCGATTTTGTACAAAGAGCGGATGTAGATCGGACCTGTTCCAGAAATGTGACAAACAACTTTCGCATTTGCTTTTTGACCTTCTGCAAGTTTGACTTCGGAGATACTACTTCCTACAGACTTGACAAATTCAAACCTAAATTAAATCACAATGTTGATCAGTTTACCTGTGTGAAATACAATACTGCATGTATAGACTAGTATAATAATTTAGGCTTTTAAAGGACCCACAAATTAAACACAATACATGATTGATATAAATAAATGCAAAATAAAAATGTGAAACACATAAATGGAAAATGTGACTACAGCAGTTAAAAACTTTTTTTGAATTTGCATTTTGCATATTTTTGCAAACAAAGGTGAATGAGAGTTGTAGGTCATGCCAGAAGCTTCACTTTATGTTTTGGCTATTAGAAACTGGGGGAAGAGTCAAACATTTTTGGAGCTACCCATAGTTTTTGTGTTAACTTTTGACTCATATTTAAATTGGAAATACAGCCTGGGTACTTTTTCTTACCTGCATGAATAAATGCAGAATTTCATTTAGGTAGACCATTGTCAATCACAAAACATAGTATCTTTTCCTACTAGCCTCTAGCAGCCAGATTTGCTGTTGAGCATGCAGCTTGTATTTTAATGCGCTGCTACATCATTAAAGTATGTGCTCACTCCTCGGAATGCATCATTGTTATTAGACTTGCTCCAAGTCCCTATTTTTCTTGGTACATGTGAAGATCACCAGACGATATTTGTTTTATAAAATGCTATGATTATAGAAGTGAAATATTCAGAAAAATAACTCACTCGTTTGGGTTTGAAAACTTATCTTTAAAAAGATTAAACAACTCAGCGCGAAGCTCCTCTTCGGACCACGATTTGTCTAATGTCCACGCATCAATAAAGAAATTGTGACTGACCAGATCCTCTTTAATCTGTCTTCGAGGAACTTCATTCCAATTTTGGTGTTGGCAACAAACATACGTTTTTCATCACGAGTTCTACAGACAATTTTTCTTTTGATTTTCCTTTTTTACTCTTAGCTGTATAAGGAACGAAGCATCCTTTTCCACTTCTAGGAAGTGACCGAGCACTGGTAGGAGCGTCTGGCACACGAGGTATCCTAAATCTTTCAGCAAGTTCATGCTCAACAGAATTCGAATGATGCTCAGATCTGCTGCTGCTGTTGCTGCTTGTGGGGGCATTTGTTCCATCATTTGATAAGTTTCGAAGCGACAACACAATGCGTCTAACAATATCACCCAACTGACTATCCGCCATTTTATGTATTTGTAATGATTTGGATGAACTCGCGATTTTAAACAAGATGGCAGTATGTGTGGCACGTGCAGACTTCCGATAATTCTGTGTCTGACTTCCGGCATTTTTGTGTTTATTTCCGCTTCCTTTCGATTTATATTTTTCGAAGTTCGATTAATTTGCGAGCGTTTCGACTTGTTCTCGCGAGTTTCAATTACAATTTGCAGATCGTATTGTTCTAAGACGATTCGATGTATAGTCTTTGTCTTTCATTTTAAAGACGTGTGTTTTGGTGTTTATTTTGTGCATTTCAAGTTTATCCCTGAGCTTTTCATTTTATTTTTATGTGTTTCAATATTAATTCGAGCACTTTGACTTTCGTTCGTTGACCTTGAACATATTGCATCGGACTTTGAATGCGAATGTTTGACTTCATATAATTTTGACCGGAACGGAGCGCCATACTATAAAAAACAAATAGGCATTCAACTGTTATTTCTCCATGTATTAACAAACATAGATTCAGCTGTTATTTCTCTATGTGTTAACAAACATAAGTCTCATTCAACTGTTATTTTTTCAATCTACTAACAACGGGACAATCCCGACAGTGTCTGATCGAAACAATATGAAATCACCTGTATATAGTGTTTTCCTGATGCTCTTACATGCACTAAATTTTCCTCTTCCCCTTTTCTTGTCTGAAAAAGCCCAGTTTTGATATATTTCTGATTGTGATGTTACGTAGATGGTCATAGAAGAGGTTTAGGAAAGGAGGGGGGAGGATAAGGTGGTGTATTTTGCAAAAAAAGGCCTTTATAATTATACAACAACCATTTTAGAAATTGTCTCAAACAAATTATTCAATGATTGTTTGTATTGAACAGTTGTTTCTCTATGTATTGACAAACATAAGTAGTTAACTACCAATAGCAGCATGTTTTCAGTTCACTTGGTTCATGTTATGGTTTTTTAATGTCCATAAGCAAGTGTGCTCACTCCATCATTTAAGATATAGCGCTTGTCGTCATATGGACTAAGTCCTGATGAGTAGATTTCATGCATTTTACTTTGAATTTGATTCATCTTAGCCATTGTCTGCTCTTAAACAAACATTCCTTGTAATTTTCATGTCGAAGCTTTCCCTTCATTACACACTTCTTAACCCCTTGGCTGTTTTCTCCACCAACTTGTCGTTTTCAGTGTAACAAATAGAATACATCTTAGGTCTCAAACCAATGAACTCTTGGATAGGGATACCATGCATTTCATCCTTCATCCTGCCAAGGACTTTCTTGTTTGTTAAGCTGTACAAATGATCGTTCTGTCTGTATTCTGAAGTGTCAAAAAGGTGGATGTCCTGCAGCATGTCTTGATATAGAATCATCAGTTTTTACTTCATAACAGACTGTCCATGTCTGTGAACAACAACTTTGCATTGCAGCCATACTTTGATTTCATGTACTTGTAATGAAACTAGTACACGAGTGCTTTAGAGAGGATGGTTTAAGTAGAGCTAGGTCTTCTTCCAATTCACAGCTGCTAAATATTCGAAAAATATGTTCCGGCTAGTCAAAGGATGGTGATGCTATTAATTTGGATGGTTTAGTCTTGTTGCGGACGAGTTTTGTCGAAGACTGGGACGTTTTTACTAGTTATTTATTTATATAGATATAACTTTGCTTTAATTAGTCTCACATGGAGTGACATTGAGCCTGCTATTTTGAACGCACACACACGAGGGTTTTTTTTATTAAGATAAGTAGTAGATTGCGATTTAGAGAGGTTTTTTGTTTATTAAAATTATTATTTTAGGTTTTTTGTGACTTATTGCGGATTTCAGCTAGGAGGCAAGCGTCCGCGAAAGTGTCAGATTGACGTGTTTTTCCAAATTGCCCATGGTTTTACCAAATACAGAGTTGTTCATTAGCTTGTAGAAATCTTTCAAAGTCGTTTGCTGTGTTCTTTCATGTCTCTGCATTAAAATCGCAACTGGACCGTGTTGCAAGCAGTGGGGTTCATAGTTTTGAAGTAGGTCTTCTTGTATGAATCCATGCAGGCAGCATCGACAGTAATACATTCAAATAGTGTGCCAAATCAGACATAAAACTCTCGACTTGCGGTTGGTTTACACCACGATTATAATTACAAGTTTTTTTGCTGACTAATAATACCAACGGCACTGATCAAGAGCGAATCCCTGCCATTGTTGTAATTTATTATTTTATTACAGTGATTAATAAATCACACTGCCTTTTATTAGTGCCAGGGGTAAATTCGATATTTTGATCAAAATGAAGATCCTGACAGTGACGCAAGTAAAGTCTCTTGAACCATTTGCGAAGAGATTTTAAGCCACGTAAACAACACATCAAACTTGTTTAAGCATCTGCAATGCAAACACAATTTGTTTTGGAGTCTGAACATACCCTTAATTATTGTGGAAGACACATTGAATATAATTTGTGATGAAAAGGAGTGCTGTCAAGACCAAGACCAAGGATCAAGACCAAGATACTGACAGTGACACAAGTAAACTCTTTTGCACAATTGGCAGAGAGATTTTAAGCCGTGCATACAACACATCAAACTTGTTTAAGCATTCGAGATGCAAACACAAGTTGGAATCCAAAATGGTGGACGCAGAGAAGAAGGAACAGGAAAGTCACAGGTAAACAAAAGAAAAGCTAGTCTAATACAAATGACCATGCCAATAGCACTTGAAAGAGGAACAATGTACTCTACCACTTCAAAATGGTGTGCAGACCTAACATAATCATTAGTGACAGTGATTGCAAAGGAGGTCTATTTTTTTGTTGAAGTTTCTTGTATTCTATATTAGTGTAATTCTATTACTATTTAGTACATTATTGTCTTATTGATCATTTTAATAGGACATGCCACCCCTTTGTATTGTTGAAAAGCGATTCATTGCATTGGTTAAGGAATTAGATTCCCCAGTATCAGCTACCTAGTCATGCCACTGTTACAAGGTCACTGCTTCAGATGCTGGGCTAAGAAAAATAAATCATGTTGCTTTAACAATGGATCTGTGGAGTTTAAATCAATTTAAGTTATCTCACACTAATCTGCCACTTTATTAATCTGCCCTTGAAACATTGTACAGAAGGACCGCACTGCACCAAACCTTGCAGAAGAGTTGAAAAAGATTGCACAAGAATGGCAAATTGCTGAGAAGATCTGTTGTATTATCGCAGATAATGCTGCTAATATTTTAGCTGCTATTGACTTCCTTGGATGGCATCATTTGCCTTGCTTTGCACATACTTTTAATCTGATTGTTCAAGATTGTTGAAAGCTGTCAATGGACTATTAAAAACCTTTGTTGCATGACCCCTAAGATGTGTGTGAATTTGGATGCAAATTGGTAAATTAACTCGTTTGGAAACCAATTAAAATAAAATCTTTGATTTTTTTTTAATTCTTCCAAATGAAGCGAAGCTAGTTTTTAGTTATTGTGAGCCAGATGCATGCTACAATCCCGGACAAACCATTAGCGACACTCACTCAATGTAGGCAAAATTATATAAAATGAGCTGGAAAAGTTTACAAAGTCCCCTTCCCCCCAAAACAATGTTGAAAGTTTTCAGATTAGTTAACCATTGTTTGAGGCATCTCAGCAACATTGAAAGGAAGAGGGCGAGGGGGAAGATATTCTGAGAGGTATACAAATTTTGAAAACTTGCAAAGTGTCGCAGATGTTTTGTCTGGGATTGTCTGAGGAAGAGATGTACTGTTACCTGATCTATAGGGCTAAAATAGTTTATCATGACCATGATTTAGATCGTTTATCACTTTCAACATGTAACTTTAATAATTTTTTATGCTTGCATTTTATGTTTATTTTTCGAATGTGAAGATTTTTCAAATGTAACATTGAAATTTCCACCCACGCACACATGGGTGGCAAGGCGTGCGCATTGAATTGCATTCTTGCTTAAAGTGCAATAGTGAATGAGAGTATTCGCGCACGAGATAACCGGTTAGTGTACCTGATTACATACAGTCAGGCCAATTTAAACAAATTCAGTTCTAGAGAGGAGTTTGCTGAAGCATTGGTTCTTGCTTTTAGCAACGGAAATAATGTTATGCAGTAGTGTTGCTGCCTCGAAGATCATGATGATGGGGGCAAACATCATATGGCCATCAAGCTTGAAAACAAAAATGATGCCTAAAGGTTGAGATTCTTGTTTGAGCATTTTGGCATCTCAGTACATTTTTTGTCTGTTCACCACACCTATTTCAGTGCATGGCATTATGTCACAAAGTCTGACCCTAACTATTTGCAAAGCGATAATCATCCTGATTTGAGCAATGGCGAACAACCAAGTACTGATTCTGCCAGCATTTCCACAATCCTGATGAGAGAAGATTGAAACAGTGACAGCGATAATGCATGCTTTTACAACCTCTTAGACAAGGGTTGTGGGAAAAATCGCAATGTTATGCTTACTGGCGCTGCAAATTGTGGAAAAACGTTTTTACTGAAACCTCTTAACTCCATATATCACACCTTTAAAAACCCAGCCACTGCTACTTTTGCGTGGGTTGGAGTTGAAAATGCAGAGTGCATATTTCTAAATGATTTTCATTGGAATGAAAAAATTATTCAGTGGCACGATCTTTTGTTATTGCTTGAAGGCAAACCTGTCCACTTTCCTGCGCCGAAAACCCACTTCGCAGAGGACGTTTTGTTAGAAAGTGACATTCCTGTATTTGCTACAAGCAACAAATTATTCCAGCAAGAAAATCCAATCGAAAATTTGTTTCACATTGTGAGCAAAAAAATGAAGCAGAAATACTAGAAAAACCCCAGTGTATCAGTCGTGATGATTTTGTTGAAAGAGTTAAAGTGCATATATGACACGAAACTTTATATTTCAGAATTACAGACTTCTTTCTGCGGTAATTATTGCAGAGTATTTTAGTTTTAGAAAACATGATGCCAAGGGAATTATTTGACCATTTTAATATGTGGCCGTGAAGCAAAAAACTGACCTATGACTGGGAACGAAATTGGACCAAAATGACCTCACTGATGAAATGTATTTTATGCTCATTGACTCAATTTGTGGGTAAAACCACTAACGTCATTACGATTTCATTTTGGCGCAAGTTCATTCCCAGTGGTAGGAAAGTTTTTTGCATCACACTTCACTTATTTAAATGTTTAAATAGTCCCCTTAGCATCATCTTCTTGAAAAATAAATTACACCATGATAATCACTGCACAATGTACTCTATGATTCTAAAATATAAAATTTCGCATCATATGCTCTTTAAGCTCCATTTAAGGTCAGTTTCACAGAAATATGTAGATAAGACAATTGCAAGCATGCCAAACAGAATAATGCTAATTATTAGACATAGAGGCCTATGCACAAAATACTAAATCTATAAAATTTACAGGTTATGATACATATTACTAATATTAAATTTTCTTTCTATGTTTCGTTTAGTGTTTTTTTGGACATGCCTTGACTCCAATTTAACCCACTATACTTTAATGTTCGCAACTTTGCATTGATAAATTTCCCAATATAAACTCGTTTAAATTCATAGTGTCAGATTTCAGAATGCTTAACAAAGCTGGAGTAAAATTATTAAATACTACGTGAACATTTTGTCACAATTTTTGTGTTTTCAAAGGGAGAGAAACCACTAAGTATATACCGTATGGATTCGTGAACGTATACAGAAGTAACTATTACAATGTCTGAACTTAGTGCCTTTTCGCATGTGTAACCACGCGTGTCTTTATCAAACACGAAATTATGGGCAAAATGATATTTTGTGCAGGTAAATGCACCAGCTGACCCTCGAGCATTAATAACAAACAGTGCCAGCCGATAATTTGCAGTGACCATGTAAATCGTTTACGAAAATGACCTCCTGCTTTCTCAGCTCCTATCCAGGCAAAACTTGTAGATGCTGGATTCATAAACATCTTAAAAATATTGTTCAGTGGATTCAACAAGAATGTCTTGCCACAGTTTGCTGGGCCCATCAACAGAATATTTTGAAATTTTCCATGGCTTCCATTTAAAGGGAAATGGCAACAAAAATTTTTATCAGCTTATTTGAAAGACTCCAAAACAATATATAAAAGTCTATTACAGAATTTTTATATCTGCCTTATTTGGTGAGATATTTTGACTTGAAATCTTTAGTTGTCCGCCATCTTGGATATTTGTAGATATGCATGCACGTCAACTGGGGTCGCGCAATTTTTTTTCTTCCTACACAATGATTAATCTCCAATAACCACACACATGGTACATGCTTTGGATTTCAGCACGGACTGAAAAGATTTTAAACAATATTTGATTGTTAGTAGATATTTAGGAGAAGCTTTGAATGGCTTATCCCTGTTGTGACGTCACCAAAACATTTTTAATGAGATTAAAAATTAATGCAAGATGGCGGACAGTTCGATTTTTCAGGTGACAATATCTCCCAAAGTAAAAAAGATATAAAAATTTTGTAAAAGATGCTTATATATTACTTTTAGAGTCTCTTTTAAATGAGACAATAAAAATCTTTGTTGCCATTTCCCTTTAAAAGGTACTTTACATAGCTGCCAAAATTGTTGACAGGAATGTTGCTGTTTGAGAGCATTTGCAATGCACAGTTATACCATTGTTTGCTGGTATATATATGCATTCCCCTTCTTGCACTTCCTTAAGAAGCTCAAGGTGGGTCTTACAACTGTCTTTCTTGTTTCCTGAGCTGATTGCATTTACCAGGCTGTTGCAATAACTTTGCTGACCACCTTCTTACCACAGTTTACAACAAACTCAGTCAAATCTGTTTTTCCCTCCACACGTTGTTGGTTGAAGAGAGCCAGAAGTTCCATCCGATTTCGCAGGCTTATAGATTGAACAATCTCGGCAACTTCTTATGCACTTAAACATTTATGCTTTTTATCTCGTTTCTCTGACTGTTGTCTAGATTCACCACATTTGTATGAGTCCCAAATCTCTGAGTGCTTAGCATTTTCATTTTCCTGATGAAGAACTACTTTGATAGCCTTCAATGAGATCCATCATAGATAATTATTCTCCTTTAATCGACTTTAACAATGGGAAGGCAGCCCACACACCATGCAGTTAATAGTAATTCGTTACCGAGTAGTTGTAATATAATATGATGAAAACATGCATGCAGTTGTAGAATATAGCCTGACCCCATAGTTCTAGTCAATCCAAATGGCACCTGAAGTATATATGTATAATGGGACCAAAATTTATCCTATTAGTTGAATCATGATTTAGAAATCAAGTACAACACCGATAAATCAGTTTGATACATTTACCATAGCACATTGGAGGAAAAGCACACAATTTAACTGAGAAGGCTTTTAGCATTCTCCAATGTGCCAATGGTGTACTGCATGTGGAAAAATTCAGAAAAATTTTCTTAATGGCTACATTTTTAAGGAGTATTAACAGTTAATACTTGAAAATTGTTTATCAAGTCAAACTTCAGCAGTTACAGGCTTTATTAACTATTGTAGTTAATGTTGCCACAAATGGTACAAAAAACAAGTCCTTTAACAATTACTGGCACAATTATGGCTAAAACGCCCATTCCTCCAGTTTAGTTGCCCAGGAAATATCAATAACACACAAAATGCAAATGAGATATGATTGAACTGATATCACAGTAGTCTCACAACATTGAAAGGGGGGGGGGGGTTACAGTTCAGATTTAGCTTAGTCAGTGCACCAATCATGTCACTGTAGTTTTCTCTTTTGTAATTGGAGATATCCTGTTTTTGTTCTTTCCAATCTACATCTATTGTTTTTTAAAGTGGGAAGCTCAAATGCTTCATCACTAACCAATCCCAAAAAGAAGCTTACTTTTTTCTTGGCATCTTTTACATCTCCCTTTGGAACCAAACCATGTGCAGGCAATTCACCTGGATCTTCAAGATCTTTATCAGTCCACTTCCAAACTTTTCACTTGTCTTTCTTTCCTTTAATTTTGCTCTTCTTTGTCACTGGTGATTTTGAATAACAGTTATCATTAGATGATTTCTCATCACTGGTAGACTTATTATTTGCATCATAAGTATCTTTGCTTTCCTCATCATTAGGGTTTTTTTGGTTACTTGCTTCATCATCGCTTCCATTGGACCAAATTATTTCCTCGTTAGAAACATTAGAAGAGCCAACGTCAGACTGGGAGTTATCCAAATTTAGCCTTTCATCCTCACTTCCTGAGAGAATTGTAGTGTCAAGATCATCACTAAAATCAAGCAAATTAACAGCATCATTAACTGTAAACTCTGCAGAAGATCTGCTACAAAAGAAATACGACACTCTATCTATCAGATGGAAAAACAAAACTTTCCACCATCTATAGCATTTCTGCCGGACATTATGATTTGATAACATTTGATCTGATGAATCCACGCCATTCATGTGTTGATTATAATAGTGAACAGTGAGAGGCTGCTTTCACAAGTTGTTTCCTCATTTGCCGAGAATAGAGTGGGGAGTATTGTCACAGGTTTGCAGTCAACCCACTGCAATGCTAACACTGGACAATGCCTTATCCATCGAACATCACCACGCTCATGCTTCCTGGCCCACTCATGAACATTCAACAAACACTTAGGAATACCAGACCTATTCAACTTCACAGTGCCCGTAGCATATATCTTATGATAAACAAAAGTCACAGTCCAAGTTTCAGTGCATATTGGTTATAATGCACGAATCAATGTTAAGCCCGAGAGAGGGGGCAAAAGCTGGAGGATTTGAATTTTTGAAAAAAAAACTGTTCAAAAACCCGACTCTGGGGCAGAGAATTCGGATCAAATGCTAGCAAATTGCCCCTCCGTTGGGTGCAAAAACCCAAAAGTGCATTGGTAATGTTCTTGTGTGTGTTTAAGCTAAAGCCAATTTTTTAGATTTCAACGCAGTGTGACCATATACGCATTATTTATTACGGAAGCTGATTAGATCTGGTGGGACTACCCCTTCCTGTTCTAAATTAAACATTGCAATTATATAAAGCAGGGGGTTTTGTCTAAGTGCATCCAATGAATCTGCTAAAATATATACCGAATCTGGTTGCACTGTTACAAGGAAGCATGCAGACACATGAATTGTTTGTAAGCCCAGCTAAATTGTGCTTACAAGGCAAAAGTTATCAATCGGGCTCGAGCTGTATTTATTGGGATCCCTGCATAAAAACTACAACGAAAACCAATGTTTGCAGAAACTGAAACGTTTTCAAAAATTTCTCACCAATTTTTTTTTGGTTTTATAAACAAAATAAGAAGCAAATTTTCTTACATCAAAATACACCGATATCAAGTAATATTATTAACAACTATACACTATCACACTACTTAAAGCTTGCTTGTTGCAATTGTCACACAGCCAATTTTCAGTCTCTTCAATTCCAATACATTGTTTGTGGTACCACATTGCACATAAGTTACATGCCAGCCAATCAATGCTAAGTTCATCATCACTTTTCAGCTCATCTTCAAAGCAAGGTGGGTTGTAGTAGTGAGATTGATTGCACACTTCATCGCCATCAGCGTCCCTCAATACCTCGTCATTCATTTCATCGTTCATTCTTGTGTTTGCTTCTTTACCCTTTCTTCCTTTTCTCGTAGCAGCAGCTTTCTTAACGCCTGTTTGCTGAATTAAGGTTTTTACATAAGAGATCATCATCTACCTGGCCTGAGACCATACACGAGCCGTTTAAAGTGGATGGGATGAAAAGGTTTGCGTGTCTTAGGGCAAGACACCCATTCTGAAGTTCAACTTGATTCTTGTAACTGGACCATGTTACTATGATTGCGTTTGTCTCTTTAATTAAATGCCGTTTAGTCTACCAGTATTGCACCTCTTGGTGCACTAGTCCTTCGTCTTCCCCTCC
This sequence comes from Muricea muricata, assembly GCA_963855995.1. Classification (NCBI taxonomy): domain Eukaryota; kingdom Metazoa; phylum Cnidaria; class Anthozoa; order Malacalcyonacea; family Plexauridae; genus Muricea; species Muricea muricata. The sequence continues at coordinate 82,672,273 of OY979716.1, forward strand.
ATCAACTCTAAAGCATTCTATCTCTTTTCTTTTGCCAGTTACAGGATTCAGGAATGCTGGTTTTATTTCTTAATTTCCTTCAATCATCATCATGCCTGCAAAATGCTGTGTAGGATTCTTAAAAAATAGCTTCTTTGCCTTTACCACGCCAGCACAAACTTCACTCGTACAAAATAAGCAGGATTCCATTTAGACACGATGACAAATAGCAAGCAAAACGCCACCGTAGTTTCTGTAGCCGCGAAATTGTAACAAGTTGTCTGTAAGACAGATGGGTATTGATTTACATAATCCGTTCTGGTGCTGGTTGTCATCGTGTCTAAACGGAATTCTGCTTGATCATTGCATCCTACAGTCATGATGTGACTGCCATCTCTGTATTGTGTATCATCTAAGCCCCGATAAAGTGCAGCACTCCAGTGGGCATCAGGATTATATTTTAAAGTAAATACTTTTCTTGCACGCTACGTGTTACCTGTGGTAGCCCTTTGTATCGAGCTGCAGACTTTTGACGTTTGTTTCGGGGTACACATAGCTGCACTACTGTTCCATAACCAAACTTCCTTTTGTACTTCGCCTAGAGATGATCTTGAATTCTCCGGAATGTAACTTTTTTCCCCACTCGCCTATTCCCATCAAAAGTCAATACTCCTGTTCTGCACCATGAGTCAGTGCCAACACCTTGTTTGCGAACAAACTCCTCGATCATCTTTCCAATGTCGGGACATTCCTTTTCAATTCTACCTAATCTTTTGCTTCGTCTTCTCTGCAAAAAAAAAACGCCTCTCTACCCTCCTAGCTTGTTTTCTCAAACTGAAGGGACTTGGGAAAAATCCTGCATTCTTTGACTGGAAGGAATTTCATCACAAGAAGGAGGAGAATCTCTACCATCATCAGAGACAATAAGTGTGTCATGGCTGCAATCAGAAAGGATAAGGGTGTCGTGATGTTCGTCAGTACTACTTGAGGCTGATGAGCTCTTCTATAATAAAGATGGGATTTTCCTCTGGCTATCTCCAACTGTGCTTTCATTGACGGTCTTTTCTTTCTTTGGTTACTTTTTGTACCATCTTGATTTTGCCTCTTTTTTCTTGAATGCTGATGGTTGCCTTTCTAATTCTGTCTGCTCGTTTCGGATCTGATTAAATCACATTGCTTGTAGTTCTTCATAGAGCGCTCTTTATCCAATTGCCGTTCTTTAAAACTCAGGCAGTTGGTCAAAGTTTTCAGATTTTCTTCTAAGAGGTTGATTTCATGGGATCTCATTTCAGAATTAGTTTTGGCTCTTTTCTTGGACGGACCCTTAAACTCAGTATAGCTTGTCAGTATATATTTGCCCCTCCCCAATTTTAATGTTGAGTGAAAGCAAACTTGTCTCAGTGAATGCCTACTGTATCAACTAGCAACATTCAGATCTTAATAACAGCATTAAATTAAGAATACAGTACTGCCAAGAAGTAACTTAACAGAAAACCGCAGTCAACCGCGTGCCAACCGCAGCTTAACCCGCAGTTCACCCGCATGCTCGACGCGGTCGACACGAGAGCGGCTCACGGGCAAACCGCGGCTCGCTTGCGGGCCAACCGCGTGCCGCCCTCGTGTTGACCGCGTGCTGCTTGCTGTTACAGAGATTGATCTCAATTTACAGAAGAGAATACGATAATAGCCTGACTTCGGCTTCGGTTCTGTGATATGATTTATATTAAACGCATTAGAGTGAGTACACTCAGTTTACATGATTACAGTAGTGTAAACTCATTTTCTGATCAATTTTTTATTCACTGTGTGGATTTCGTGCCAACATAACGAAGTGTTATCGCATCGATATCAATTAAGGTGCCTAATGAGCGAAGTTTTGCATAGTGTGGAATGTGTCACTGTAATGCAAATGACCAAACACCCACTATAGTGTGTCTTTCCCCTTTTCATGTTTCTATTTAACGCTTATAGTATTTGTTAATGCTTTATATTTTTAGTACATTATATCTACTAAATTCTCTTCTTGTACTATATATATACATATCAGTCGAAACGGCCCAAGTCAAACTTATGTTGCAAACTATTTATGCTGTTTGTTTCAAAGTATTAATGCAAACTGTGCAGTCACAACAGGATTAGCTAACAAAACACGCGCTTGGACAATAGATCTATTTTCAGTTCAGATTCTGGAAACTCGCTGAGAACAATCACAATTTGAGCTATGCATCCTGATTACCATTGTTGGGGCCGTTTTCATTACCAGAAACTTCCCCGTTTTGACCTGGGGCAAGCCGTTTTGACTATACATCATATATGTCACTTACTTTTATGATTATGTTGAATTAATGACCAGTACTAAATATAATGTGAGGTATGTCGAATTTAAAACATATTTCCCCTTTTAAATTTTTATAACATTTTCTAATGTGTTTTATGTATAGTGATCCACTTATGTATATCGAGCTAATTTATTCATAGTCAGAAACATGCTGATTAACCGTCAAGCTCTTAAACAAAATCACAGCGTAGGCGAAAAACACTTAAAATACACCGGCTTACTGTGTTATGTGGAGGATTTTGGAATGGATAGGACATATTGGACGCATGAGAGTGAGTACATTTAAGTTTATGTTGTTACGAATATTTTATCCACGCTAACGCAGACCACGATCAGTATACAGTATCTCGGCTTGTTTAATTCAAACATTGTGATAACTATTGTAATAGCTTAGTATACTGTAATGAGTATTCAAACTAGCAGTTGTTTGGTGCGAAATACTTTTTGACTAACGTCAACATTTTTGAATTTTAAGTAGAATTAACGTCTGACATAGTTTTGGAAGTACAGGTATAGTTTCTGTGATACTGGTGTTTTCTATTTTTTATGAAATAGCTGTTGTCTACAGGGAATGCGTGGAAGCGTGTTGTTGTTATTGCCTACCCAGTATGACGTTTTGCACTGAACGAATTCATAGTGTATTAGTTTTTGGTGTTATTGTTTAGACACCAAATTAGCGTTGCTCAAGGCTTCAGTGATCGCAAAAGCCAAAGGCAATGTGTAAATGAGTGATTTTTAACTCGTTATATTTGCGATGGATTCTGATTGTTAATTCTGCAGTTATCATAATCACGCTACATGTAAACAGAAACTAATTTATTTATGCAGATAAATTGTGAGTTCTTAAACAAAATCACTGTATTTTCTCAATAACCTGTGTATAAGAATGTGCATATTCCCACGTTTGTGAGCAAAAAGTTTTATAAAAGGTTTATAAAGTATCTTTCTTTTTAATAAACATACATAGTTCAGCTTTTCAAATACAAAAGTGCTACGCATTAAACATCACAATTTACTATTAATAGTATTGCCAAGTATTTTTGCAATTTGTTTTATAATTTCGTAAATAGTATGTTTGATTATTCAACACCGTTCAACATTGAACGATAATCGCATAATAAAATGTGAAGGTCGGAGAATATCGGAATATGCCGCAATGATTTTTGCACAGTCAGCTAAGGAACCGCTTGAACCTCAATCGCGAACTGCACGAATTGCGACCGCGAATCACACGAACCGTAACTGCGAACCACAGCCGCGAACCGTAACCGCGAACCGTAACCGCGAACCGTGAACGAACCACGTGTGTCAAGTTACTTCTAGGCAGTACTGTAAGTGCTCGATAAAAGCAACTAGATTACTATTACAATTAAGAAAAACACCCCTTAAGAACTTTGACAAACCTCTATCAAGAACAACTACTGGATCTTCTTTTGCAATATCCATTGCAGCTTCATTTTTAGCAGCCTGGTATCTTGTAAGAGGTTTTCCAGAGTTTTTGCCATAAATTTTTGCCTTTTCAACAATCTTCATGTTATCTTTGGCTTCATATTCAACCATTTCCTACCAAAAAATAAAAGGTGTCAATGATGGGCATGGTGGGGTAACATTTCAAATGTGATTATAGATTTGAAGTCTGCATAGTTTGATCCAGTTAAAGGCCAGCAAAAGAACGAGTTGGAATGACATCTTAACAGGGGCGGATCAATTTTCAACTGACTGGAGGGGTGCAAATTTTTCTAGGGGGGTGCACTGCTGTGCTACCAAGGAACTGACCAAACATTGTTCATGTTCTACGAGTGTTGTCGGTTATGTTTTAGTCATTTCATACACCAAATTACTACTTACAGTATTACACTTGGCCTATTAACTGAAATTTTCATGCAATCAAGTTGATAATAATACTAACGCACAGTGCACATTTCCTCTCTTGAATTTTTCTTGGGGGGGGCTAGAAAACTTTTGGGAGGTGCAACCCCCCCCCCCCCCTTCACCCCAGAAAATCTGCCCCTGCATCTTAAACAAATAAATTACAGGGTTGGTAACTTGGCTTTTTTGCGACCAAATAACTCGATTTTGGGTTTTTTATTTCTTGTTTGGCCTCGACAAAAATGTTTGGCCGTTTGGCTTTATTTTGGCTTTTTTTTTCGAGTGACAGGAATTTTTCGCATATGGATTTATATTGTTTGGTGTAATTTAATACAAAAGTTAAGAAGTCCATAAAGCATTAAAACTTAAAAGCAATGGTAATACTGATACAGTATGTAATAGGATAACTGATAAACCAATTCTAACCAATGACAGAATTGCTGCTATGTCGTCGCAGAGGTCCGCTGCTTAGTATTATGAATATAAACATTAATAAAAAAGAAGAATTAAATAAATAAAATGGCATCAAAATGGAAATGGCGTATGATAGCGGACAAAAATACAACAAAGCATGGGAGAGTAAATATAGATGGGTTTTGAAAGCTTCAGATGGTACTGAAAATGCTTTCTGTAAGATGTGCCATACTACAATAAAGCCTAAAGCCTCGAACTTGATGAATCATGAGAATTCTGGCAAACACGTGAAACGAGTGAAACTTTCAGGAAAAATGAAATTGATTGAAGTCGTACGAGCCCCAAAAGCTTCTGATGAGCTTAAGAGTGCCGAGATCGAATTAGCAGTCTCAATCGCTTGTCATTTTGCCCTTTTAACGATCGATCATCTTGGAGAGATCATTTCCCGTTATGCTGCAGGGAGTAAACTTGAAAACTTGAAGCTGCATCGACGAAAGTGTACTAAAATCCTAACTAATGTTGTGGCCCCAGCTCTCACGAGGAGTTAATTGCTGATGTGAAAGGGAGGAAATTCTCGCTTATTGTTGATGAAACTACAGACGTTTCCACCACCAAACAATTGTGCGTCCTCATTCGATATTACAGCCAAGTCCAAGAAAAGATCCTTACTGCGTTTGTTTATTTAGTTTCTCTTGTGCATGCCTGTGCAGACGACATATTCAATGCCATCAAGGAGTGTCTCACTGGAATAGGTTTGAAGCTAAAGGACTGTGTCGGATATGGCAGTGACGGTGCTTCTGTAATGGTCGGGGAGAATGATTTAGTGTGGACAAGAATGTTAGCTGTTGCTCCAAACTGCATCAAGATGACATGCATCTGCCATTCGTAAGCCCTGTGTGTGCAGCATGCCTTTGAAAAGCCACCCTCGAGTCTTGGGTTCCTTCTTTATAAAACGCTGTAAAAGTTGATGAGCCCCGATGATCATCAAGCGCCCCCTTTCGAAAAGTACTCAAAAACAAGATGGTTGGTCAGAGGAAAGGTTCTTTTTAAGATCCTCATGAATTGGGAGAAATTAAAAGCCTATTTCATGGTTGCAGAGCCAGCAAGTAACAAGCCTGCTCGATATAAGGCGCGTCTTCTTCTGGACATGCTAAAAGATCCAGTCACGTTTCTCTATTTTCATTTTGTTTCTCTATTTTCATTTTGTTTCTCCCCTCGTTATGGAGTTCGAAAGGGTAATCGCCTTCTTTCAAGCCACTGAAGCTGATCCTGAGGAAATGTGCAAAGAGCTGTTGGCACATGGGAACAGTCTGCCTGGAAGAGTTTTCGATGGACAAGGAAGACCCTTGGCTATTACGAAAGTTGATTTTGGAGGAAAGTTCGAGTACGAGGCTGCAAAGTATATTTCTGTGCAACCAAACAAATTGGTTGCCGAAGCTAATGTCCCCAAATAAAGAAGCGATGCCTCAAATTCCTTCTTGAAGCCGTTAGTCAGGTGGACAAGCGACTTCCTGCTGCACGCGACGTTTTCAAAAACCCGAGTGCCTTACACCCAGATAAAGTTTTCGATGCTTCACGAAGAGTCTCTTACAACCAGCTCCCACTTTCCCACCTATGTCAAGAGAACGCTGATGTAATAGAAGAGCAGTACAGGAAGTTCCTGCACTGCCCATGGAAAGAGGAACCTATTTTCGAAGGTACTATTCCCAACAGTACCATTCAATTTTGGTCTCGTGTCGTCAATTTCCAAAGTTCTTTGGGTTACAAACCGTTTGAGGAGTTGGCTACCTACGCCCTGAACTGCCTCACGAATCCTGTCAGTAATGCAGTGGTGGAAAGAGCCTTTTCCTTAGTGACGTCAGTCAAAACCAAAGTATGTAATCGCATGGGATTAGAACTATTGACTGCCATTACAAGAGTTCGCAACGCACTGCAATTTAGCGAAAATTGTTGCATAAGCTTTAAGGCGACGAAGCGGATGGTCCAGTTATTTACGTACAAGATGTACAACAGCACCAGTGAAAGCGACAATGAACAAGAAGAATAACTGAATAAGCCATGATACGTACTTTGACTGTTTTGTACTGCTGAACTTTTGTTCATATTAAAAAGTAAAAACATTCGTGATGGATGAACACATTTACAAATTCGTGTAATATGCATAACTTTATGTATGTATTCAACATAAAACTGTTTAATTTTTACTTAGAACTTAGAAAATGTTGATAAAATTTGGCTCATTTTTGACTTTTTTTCGAAAAAAAAATAAACTTGGCCTTATTTAGTCCAATTTGGCCTTTTTTTTAAATGTCATTTGGCTTTGTGCATGTGCAAAAGCCTACCAACCCTGATAAATTATTAATTTTATCCAGTCCTTGTACATGTAATTTTTATGTAGTCAAAACACAACTGAATACAATTTAATCCATAATAATAAATCTAATTGGTTAGCTCACAAAGTAATGATGAGGTTAAGGTAGATATCATAACTGAGAATATTAAGGTAGTTTGTCACGTTTTCTTTAAAAATTTGAAAATATCTACACATAGGACACACACCCATTGCAGTTTCACTGTTTTTTAATCTTTACCTTTGTCATAACAAGTAAAACATATTGCAAGGTAATATCTGTCAATTCTGTTTTAGAGCACAATTGTTAACCACTTAGATACTCACAGCAACTAATTTCTTTTGATATCCTTTTTATTTACTTGGCAAAACCTAGCCTGTGCTCTAGACCATACATGGAAGCGGTCCAGAGGACAGGCTAAGCAAAACCTGATTATACAAATATACAACCCCAGTTAATGCTCTAGTTTTGACTCAGCTTTCAAACATTAATCTAAACAAGTCATTCCACACACTTTTTCTATTTCAGTACACAAGATGATTTGTGAAACATTTTCTGTTTCACACAATTCAAGGAACCTGTAGTAATTATATCAACTTCAATGGAAACATACTTCCTTATTCCTAGTTGCCAGTTCCAGACCCCCATCCTTGGCAAATGAAAGTTTCATTAGACCTTTGGCACAGTTAGGTTGTTTTGCTAAATTCTGCATCTAAACAATAATGTCAACAAATGTACTCAAGAAACATAATTTATTTATGACAAGACCACATGATGATATACAGGTAAAGCAAAATATATCCTTGTTGCTACTCATAAACATTTTTCTAGAAGGGCAGCACACCTTCCTTATTCCATGTATAAATATTTTTCTACCACATAGTTTAATGGCCTACAGTATCAAAGCTTTTATAATTCAAAATAAATTGTAATACAAATTTTAAAATTTACTTCAGTAACCACAGGAAAACAATTCAGACATGTAGTATCTCCAGTGAATATGATGTATAATGGGAATACCTCTCCTGGCTATATAACCAAATGTATTTTATTGATTCAAGATCAAAAAAATTGAAGAAAGCTGGTATATCACAATACACACCTAGTCACTTTTAAGCTTTGCACTCTCTTTCCCTTCAGAATCAGAAACATTTGCATAATTCATGATTGCCAACACATCTCCTACTGCTTTAATATCCATATCATAGAGAAGTTCTTTTGTTAACAACGTACCCATTGATGGCTGAATCCTGAATATCAGATTTTAATATTAATAACGTTTATAAAGTAGTTGACTGAACTGTAATGAACGCATATAGGCTATGTCTCATCTTGTTTAGAAAGCTACGTATAACTTTATTAAAATCCTGCTTTATCAAAATACCAGTATATAAATGACACAACCTGTGTTCAATAAATTATTCTTTATATTCATTGCAGCATTCTTCTTGCAGCCCACATGTTTTGAAAAAAGTAAACCAGTCGTACTGAAAAGCATTTGAAAAGTATAAAATATAGTGTCCTACATTCAAACTTTGTTTCACATCGTGGCATAAACAAGTGCACTATTAACAGGATGTCCTAATTTACATAACAAAGAGACTTATACACATTGGAACCATTGATATATATTCCTGGATAGCGCAACCTAATACTGGCGCCTAGAAAATGCTGAAGTCAGCAACTCGCCAGCAGTGGCCATATTGGACTATACCACTTCCAATTGAATAGTATATTAAGTTGTGTCGTTTTATGCGTATTTTTTATTTTCTTTTGCCGAAGTTGGCCAGTTTTTTTTAAATTGCGACGATGGAGCAACGAAAAAGAGTTTGGAATAAAAATTAGAGGAATTTCGCGTCGTAGATTAGAAAATTATCACATATTTTGGATGTCAAGGAGTGGACTACTCGACTACAGCCTCGCTGTTTCACATATTTCACTGCGAAATGTCAGAATAAAAGGTTGTTTGCGAGCAACTGATTGAAAGTGGTGGACATTTTCAATTTTTCCATGTAGAATGTTGCAGTAATACAGATTAACAGGTATGACCTATTTAGATGAAACACTAAATGTATATCATATATACATGATACGTTTTAATGTTTATTTCAATGTTTGCTGGATATTATAGGCATTGATGCTAGTGTTTTTAATGTATAATAAACAAAGATTAAAGTGCTGTTTGATTACAATTTCTGGAAGAACTTCCAGTTCTTTGTATAGGGACATCTTTGTCTGTTACGGAGCTCTACGCAGCAGAACCTTTAAATCCATTGTTACATGTTTGGTTTGTCTCACTAAACTTCACTAACTCACTTTGAATTGCTGGCATTTTGTATTTAACACTATTTCTACATTTTCTTGAAAGCATATACTGTATTTGAAATAGTTTTGCCTTTCATTTCAGGTGTATTCAAGATGCTGATAGTACAAAGTTAAAAGACGAAATTCAGGAGCAGCTACATAATTCAGCAAGAGAACTGTTGCTTAATTGAAAATAACTATTTTGTCAAATTTTTATTATTAAAGATTTTTTTAATTGGAACAATGTGTAATTTTTCATAATAAACAATAGTTATTCTATTTATACTGCTTCAATAGGATGTTAAAGCCAGAGGTGTGTGTACTATATACTCTGTATGTGTGTGCATTATTTCTGTTTTGATGAAACTGATGGCTTTAAAACAAGGACATACAGCATTACTAAATATCTTCATACTTTAGGAATGTCTGAGATAAGTTTATAACTTATCAAAATAATATGCCATGTCAGTTCAGCAGAAGATTCTTTCAGGGTCGTACACAGAGGGGGGGCAGCAGGGGCAGTTGCCCCCCCCCAGAGAAAATTAAACTTGCAATTTTTATGTTACTATAAATAATTAAAATTATTCTTTGGCTAGTTCAAACATTTGAAATTAAATAGCTTATTAGGTATGCGATGTATAATGTGGTGTGAATAATTGAATAAAACATTATTTTAGAGCCATTTAGATTTTAATTGTACTCTTTCACTATAAATTGTTTTTCCATAATACGAGGTAACTGGGTACCAGACTACCAACCGGCATCAAATCATATCGGCTGGCCGCCATATTGGACTGATTCACACTCGAACGCTCATGATTCACACTCGAATGCTCTTCAATTATTTTAAATGGAGCCAGATGCTAAAAGGCAAAAACTTCGTCAAACAACTCTGTTATTTAAACCAGCCAGTGCTGGCTCAACCAGGTAAGAATATAATTTATATGCTTTAATATTTTTGTTCTATGACTTTGGAAGTTTTATTTGCTAAATAGTAAATATATCATATTGAAGTGAGCCAGTATCATAAATATTCATGAGACCCTCCGCTGGGCATTAATATAATGGAGTATTTACTCGGTTTCTGAAAATTGTTTACGAATTAACATTTTATGTGTTATATTGTAAATACAGGTAAATGGTAAGACAGCTAACTAGCTAAGCCTAAAGCCGATAAAGAGGACAGAATGATTTACAAGTGAATTTAAAATTCATGCATGCATATGCACTATACTCATTTAATATATAATGTATGTTCAATATACATATTCATATCTATACTACATCATCTTCATATCTATACTTGTTTGACAGTAATTGACACACTGATTTTAGTCTTTTGTAAACACCACAATCCCATATTAAAAATTAAAAATATGTTAAAATACTAGTCTGTTGGTACAAGATCTAGACTAGTAGTATAATTTATCAATATAATCATGCTATGTAAATTTTAAATTATTTACAAATTCTAAACTTTAGAAATGTATTGTCTTAAAACTATTTACAGGCCAGCTTAAAATTAGCATAGGATGACCAGTTGGCCCAGTTCCCATGGCTAGCTTTGCAACTGCATATTTCTGAAAGAGCTTTTGACTGTCAGCCCTGACCTTTGACCATATATGTATACTGTAGTTAAACTTAATAGGTTAACATGCCTTCTGTCCTCTCTCGATGCTCTAGCCTCACACTCTGGACTTTGGATATTGGCCACTCCATTTGGATTAATTCCCTGAATATTGACCCAAGCCAATAAGCCATAGAGTATAAAGAAAGACTATATTATTAAGCTAACAAGTATCAACTGCTGATGTGAGCAAAGGAAGCAAGCTGTCAGCTGTGTATGTCTTAATAATCTGTATCAGCTGACATCACATTAGCATATTATAATAGTATAATTACTATAATAAAATATGGAAAAAAGATATTGATCAGTGTGGCAAAATAGATAATAAACAGATAAGATATCAAGAAGTTTGGAAACAAAATTACAAAATCACATGTGTGTATTTGCTGTACTGTAAACTACCTTGAGTAGAGTTTAGATTTTTGACTAGTAGATTTTCCAGTGTTTATTTGGCAATGTCTACATTAGTTTCAAGAAGTATATAAGTATATTCCCATCAGCTAATAGCCATTTGTGAATTGTGATAATGGGACTACTCAGTTCCTGTTGACCATACCTTCAACCACCATTAGTTGTTAATACTATAGTGCTATAATGCTAATACAATAGTATTAATTCTTTCACATTTATGACTTATGTATGGTTGTAAAGTTAATAAATATATAATATATTTTGGTTCTCCCTTTAAAAAATTTATACATGGTAAAAAATAGCCATTGCAAATTTGTGCTGATGCAAGCGTGAAATGTTCTTTTACCTTATTGGTGTAGTGTTGAAGCTGAAAGCTCTATTCCTCCTGAACCTTTACCACCAGATAATGAAAGCAGTCTGACTTTTGATTCCCCACACAAGGAACAACATACCTCACCTGTTCATGATATCAATGACCCTGCCATTTACATTTCCAAAAAGCTTTCTGATAATGACAAGTTATCTTTGCTGAAATCAAAGTCTGTCTTGCTCCATAACTTTGAGTGCCCTGTTACAGCCGGTAGGAAATTCAAATCATCTTGGATGCAACACAGGCCATGGTTGAGGTATATTATTACAAAGGACAAAGCTTTTTGTGCATACTGTATATGCTTTGGAGGAAAGAAGAACATTCCAGGAGCTTCCTCATGTTCTTCAAATTTGTCCCCATTCGTGTCATGTGGATTTAGCAACTGGAAAAAAGCAACTGGAAAAGATAACTACATTGATCAACACATGTTAAGTGAGGCCCATCAGACTGCAGAAGAAATGGTCCATTATTTTCTTAGCACGTGTCAGCCAGGTAAAGATATTGTAGCGAGACTATCTAAGCAAAAGTCAGAGCAGCAAATCCGTAAAAAAAAAAGATTATTATCTATCATCGATGTCATCATCAAATTGGCAATGCGAGGAGCACCCGTAAGAGGTAACTGGGTTAAGAAAACTGGCGAAGAAAATGGAAACTTCATCTTCTTTTTGAACTGGAAATCAGAATTTGACAAGGATCTCAAAGACCATTTGAAACATGCTCCAAAAAATGCAAAGTTCACTTCGCCCCGCATCCAAAATGAAATTATTTCACTGTGCTAGTCCATAATATGAGAGAAAGTAATTGCCACGGTTCAAACATATTGGAGTGTAATGGCTGATGAAACAACGGATGTTTCTGCAACGGAACAAATGTTTTTGATGTTTTGATTCCAACGTTAGAAGGATGGGGACTAGATTTGACAGCACTTGTTGGACAAGGATATGATGGAGCGGCCGTGATGAGTGGAAGCAATAATGTTTTGCAGAAAAAAGTGTCTGATGCTTACATAAATGCTATTTATGTACATTGCCGTTCTCATGTTCTCAATCTAGCACTTGCAGGCGCTTGCACAGGTATTGATAGTGTTCGAGATTTGTTTGACAATGTAGCCAAGCTCACAAGTTTTTTGGGAGATGGTGCTAAAAGAAAGGAAATGTTTAAAGAGATTGCAGGACCGAGGCCAATGACGAATTAACAGCCTTATTAACAGAGGGTGATGATGGTGATGATGATGATGATGACGACGATGACGAGGAGGATGAAGATGAAGACGACAGCGATGAAGGAAACGTGGAAGTCGATCATGGCCTTCGTAAGTCAAATAAGGCAATCTCAGGAGGAGCAAAGAAGAAAACCGTTCCAAAGCTTTGTCCCACCAGATGGAGTTCAAGGGTGGAAACCCTATCTGCCTTGATGGCTAAGTATTTGTCGGTCATGGAAACACTCGAACAAATCGCAGACCAAAGCAAAGGGGAGCCGAGGAGCAATGCCCAATCATACATTCGCCTAATGGAATCTCCACAGTTCATCGTAGCACTTGTTGTGGTTCAGTTCATTCTGAGTTTTACAGCAGCAGTCATCAAAATACTGCAGGCAAAAGAATGCAATCTTGGTGATGCATATTAAGAAGTAAACGGAGCAAAAGAATGCATAAGAGCTTCGCGCGCAGATGATTCCTGGATTAAAGTGTGGAAAAAAATTCAGTCGATAGGAACAGCGCTCGGGATTGAAATAGCTAAGCCACGAACTGCGGTAAATCAACGCCACCGTGCAAATGCTGGTAACGCCAACCAAACAAGTGAAGATTATTACAGAATCAACGTCTACTATCCTTTTATCGATCGTGTTGTTGAAGAGATTGAGACAAGATTTACAGTCGAGCACAAAGGATTAATTGCTGCTCAATCTCTTGTGCCAGTATATTTTGATAGACTAACTGATTCAAATAAGAAAGATTTGAAAGAGTTCTTTGGAAAGTACCTTACTTTCTGCGAAGAGAACAGCCTTGATTCAGAAATTATCAGGTGGAAACGAAAATTCGCCGATGTTCCTCTGAAGCAGAAGCCTAAAACTGCATGCGACGCAGCAGCGAAATGTGATGCTACATTTTATCCAGCGATCAATAAAATCTTGACAATTTTTTTGACAATTCCGGTTGGAAGTGTGTGTTGTGAAAGGTCGTTTTCAGCACTCAGACGCATCAAACTGTGGACGCGAGCCTCGATGAATGAAGAACGCTTAAGTGGACTGGCAATGCTCATGATTCATCGAGACAGTCTGTGTATCCCAACGCTAGAAGATGTGTATGCGCGGAAAGCCAAATAGCGCTTCTGACTGTAAGTATACCCTCTAGTTACTGTAGTTAGGCAATCACAAACCTAAATATAGTTATTAGTGCCCCACTGCCCGTGTGCCCCCCTGGCAAGAAAATCCTGCGTACGGCCCTGGATTCTTTGTGATGACTGCCGCACTGCTCTAGGATCACAACATAACACTGCTCCATCATCTGAGTTCCTGAAATTGAAAGATAGTGGCAAATTATTCAAGCCTTCCCCCAGTGTCGTCAACATTTGTAATGAAAGCGAAAAGCGTTTTGAAAGAATGCCGGCAAAAAATGCTGGGAAGCTTCCCCATGGCAAAGGCATACCTGAGGCCATTGCTACAGTAGTTTTAAGCACTTTAAAAGTATCATCCCTATTTACAGAACTAGATGATCACGTGTTTGATTGGACGGTGGATGACAATCATGTTTACAAGCTGATCAAGAAGATTTTAAAATGCTACTGTAAAGTCCGGCTGTACCACTTAGGTAAAGAAACTACGGCAGATTTAACTGGTGAAAAAATCCGAAAAAAATTAAATAAGTTGGTTCTTTTCAAACACCAATGACAAAGAGACCAACAGGAATATGATTTGATTCAAAGTCACAGATCGAGCAAGATGGTAAGATGTCACTGCACATCAACGCAAGAACAATGTCAAAAACCTTACTTTATAATTACCTGTTGAGAGAATCTCTTTCTTCAACCTTCGTTCAAGTTCTTCATGGGGTCCATTTGAAGATGGTGTAAATGCAAAATGATTTGTTTATTTAAATATGGCTGCATTGGCAGCATACCGTGGTCTGTGTTCACTCCTACAAACTTGAATTTATCGAAGTTACGATGCCAAAGTAACCGAATGCCCGTGATTTTTCACTCAAAATCGTTCTTTTATTGTGCTGTTCTTATAATTAAACTATTCGGTCCGAATACTTTTACATATGATGCGAAATAATTGCGAAAAGAATGGCTCAGTATTACAAGTGCATACCTGAGAGCACTGAAAGTGGGATAGTCCAATATGGCCGCCGCTGACTTCAGCACAAACGCCGGATGCGTTATCCAGTAATGTATATCAGTGATTGGAACATACAGTACCTTAAGATTACTGTCCACAATAAAATTCCTTATTTGTTTCTTCTGTAATCCTAGTGGGGAACGGTGGTATGTTTATAATCAATATGCAATATGGTGTAGTCACTGGATAAAACATCTTTTGCACTGATTTTCCAAGCATGCTATTCCAGTTATTTTTCCACTTAATGTACCAAATAGCAACCTAGAGTTGTGTGTCTGGAGCCGTGTTTACACTAGGGACTGAAAATTAGCTGAGCCTGACCTTAACCTGAAAAGTACCTGACTTTGGTACAACATGGTGTGTTTACATTTAAAGACCTGGGATACTCTCGTTGTTCCTCCTCAACTAAAACCATTACAAGCACGCAACATAAAGTATTCCCTATTCAAAAAAATAAAACATGGAGAACGTGCCAATTTTGCAGTGTTATGTTTGTTTTTTTGCGTGCAGTGCATCGTAAAAGAATTGGTAGAAGGAGAATACAACGCCGTAGCGAATACTGGCAAAAAGTAAGATCTATGTATTTAAGAAACAGGCATAGAATCGCCACTATCTTTGCGTGCATTTTCGCTACTTTGATGTATGGGTGCATTCGAGAAAGGCATGTGTGGAGCTTTCACAAACCAAATCAATCATACTGGGAAAGAGCTCATCCATACTGGACAGACCATATGTGGATTGAAAATTTACGTATGAAAAAGGACACTTTCAATTTTGTGTGCACTGAACTTGCACATGTAATTCGTAAGAAGGATACTCGTTTTCGAAGACCAATCTCTGTTGAGGCAAGAGTGGCAATGGCATTGTGGCGCTTGGCGACTGGTATTGATTACCATTCAATAGGACAACTCTTCGATGTTGGCAGGTGTACATGCTGTAAAATAACCCATGAAGTATGTCAAGCGATTTTGAATGTGTTACTAAATAGATTTATAAAAATTGTAACTGGTGAGCATCTGGAAGAAGTGAAGCAAAGTTTCCTCATAAAAAGTGGCCTCCCTCATTGTGTGGGTGCCGTCGATGGTTGCCATATACCCATCCTTCCTCCAAAGGACTATCCTGCTGATTGTTATAATCGAAAGAAATTTCATTCTATTTTATTACAAGGGATGGTAGATGATAGATGCAGGCAAGTGTTATTAGAAAATCATTACATTACATTTGTATAGCTACACAAAGTATCATTAATCATAGATAATATACAGTGAAGTTGCCAAATAAAATGAAGACACTGGATACTTGTTTTTTAAGATTTCCAGATATATGCGTGGGTTGGCCAGGGCGTGTACATGATGCAAGGGTCTTCGTAAACTCATCACTTTATGTTAAGGGAAATGATGGGACACTTTTTCCTGGGGTAAATATGCTTCAATGCTTAAATTGTTTCTGTTTGTAATTGTGAAATAGATGTGGTAAATAATTGTATAAATAATTGTACTATCTTCTATTATAATTTCCTATATTGTTATTAGGATACCATGGCAGTTAATGGTGTTGAAGTTCCCTTATACATTATTGCTGACCCAGCTTACCCAATCTTGCCATGGATACAGAAACCTTTTCCACGAGAAGGCCTAAACCAAAATCAAAAGCGTTTCAACACATCCCTTTCAAAAGCCCAATTTGTTGTAGAACAAGCATTTGGCGGACTGAAAGGAAGATGGAGATGCCTAATGAAAAGGAATGACACAACTTTAAAATATGTGATTACTCAAATATGTGCTTGTTGTGTTCTTCATAATTTATGTGAATTACAACAAGAAGAGTTTTTAGAAGAATGGTGGCTGCCCTCTGAAATGAATGAAAACAACACCCAAGATGACCAGTTTGGTGATGATGATGCCAATGAAGATGGTGATAGTGATAATAAAAATAATAAATATGGTTATGCAATCAATATTCGAAATGCCTTAATGAACAATTTGAGGTAGGAAAATTGCTTTACAAACAGCAATGAAATTTGAGGGCGGTATTTTATATTTTGTTGACAATTTTTAGTTTAGAATACAAAATTTGCTCCCAAATTAAACAGTGTCACTAAAGGTTAGAGAATAATGTGAACATGTATAAAAGTGAAAGGATGCAAAGGATGATTTTAACTTTAAGCTGCTCTGACTAGTCTTAATTGAATTTGTACAATATTTATGTGTCATATTTCTGTAAAAAGAACATTTATTTTATTTTACATTAACCCAACTTTGTGCATTGGTTACTTTTTTAAAACTTAATTGGTTACATTTTCCAGTACATTGCTCCACTGTCATTACAAATGCCATTGTTCCATGTTCTTTAAATTAACGTACAGTATGTAAAAGCATAAAACACAATTTCAACAACAACAAAAGGCCTCTCAACGAAAGTTGAATGGTGGACAGTAGCTATTGCTTCCACTAGCATTTTGTAGATCAGCATAAATAGGTGAAGAGGTACCTCCAGATGTTGGATAATGTTGGTTTTCCAATGGTGGTGGTTGACTTCCATGTACCATGGTAGTAAACATCTCAAATAATCTTATTTCATGTGCACGTTCTCTTTCTCGCTCCTGTTCATGCTTCAATTTCATTTTCTCCATTTCAAGCCACTGATTGTGCATCTGTTTTGTCATATCAGATTGTTTGCAATTTTGATCCATTAAAAACTCTTTATGGTGCAGGTACCTCTCCATATTCTTTCAGTATCCAACAAATTGGCTTCTCCTTATTTCAAATATTTATTTTAAATATAAAGCTCTAGCTACACGTGCAAATTGAATTTCTCGTAATCGTGCAATTTTCCGCATCTAAAAAGAGCATGAAGTATTTGGCATTAAGGTGAATCACCACTGCTCCGAATTATGATGGCTCACAAATAAGACTGCCGAACAAATAGTATTTTCCAAAATGTGACTGGCTGCTGGTCAAGTAGTTACTGGGTACATTGTACAAGTTTTTGTTAAAATATACACCTTATTCCAAAATGGCGCCCGCACGCACGAAAACGAGGCGATAGGGGCCAGACATAGTGAAATTACTATAGTTTTGTATTATGCCAACGGTGTTTTTTTTTTTAAATTCAGCTTTTTTTTTTCAGTAAGAGGTCATGTCATTCGAAGACAAACAATTCTGAGCCATTAGAAATCACATTGATCGATATTTGTATGTCTTTCGACGTCCTGCTGGGTTTTTATTGCAAAATGTATGTGGTGAGGAGTGATAACAACAATATGGCCATGTCAACCGTACCATGTTATGGAGAAACAGACTATAACAGATCATTTGTTTTGACCGCATTTCCTTTTCAAATGCCGAAGAACTGTTGTGTTCCGCATTGCACTAAAAAGTTTACGTTGAAGAAGGAAAAAAGATTTCTTTTCATAGATTTCCCAAAGAAAAAACCTGTTGGACTTGTGGATTCGAGCAATTCGAAGGGATATTGGCCCATACTTCCAAATAAACAAGAATACGAGTGTTTGCTCAAGGCACTTCAAACCGGAGGACTTTAAGGAAACATTGTCTGGCAGACGTATCCTTTGTGACGGTGCAGTCCCTTCGAAGTTTGATTGGAAGTCAGCTTCTCCTAAGAAACGAAACGCTCCTACCCAACAAAGATGTGATAATCAACTAGAGTCTGGTAGTGATGAAGATACGGCTGGTCCATCAGATTTAAACCAAGACCTAGACATCCAAGCAGAAGATATTCAAGAGACAGATGAATTAAGGACACAAGTAGAAAATTTAACAGAGTGATGCGAGGACAGCGAAAGGAAAGTGTTCTCGTTTAGTCGTTTTGCCTCTGATGATAACAGTATAAAATTTTACTATTGATGACCTACTACCACCTGGGGTTGGATTAAACATACCACCTTTTCTTGGTTCACAAGTTCAAATGAGTGCACAAGATGTCATAAGAACTCAAAGTATTGCTTCCTTGAGAGTACATGTAGAAAGAGCAATAAATAAGATAAAGAACTTCAGAATATGGGATGGAGTTGTCCCATTGAACCTATTTGGCATAGTAAACCAGATGTGGACTGTTTGTGCTGTCCTTTGTAATCTACAAAAACCAATTATTAGCATTTGATTGTTAAGAACATTAACAAAACTTTTTGCAAATGTCTCTCAACCACTATTGGCTTGCTCAAGACTGCACCATAATAATTATGACCAAAAGAAGTTGTTTTGTTTGATTCTAAACAATTATTGGATGAGGTTTTTGTGATATGCGGAATTATCAATGTCGAGGTAAGAGTTATCAGCCAAGCCGAATCAGATAACTCTTACCGAGACATTGATAATTTTGCATATCACAAAAACTGAATCCGATAATTGTTTTATTATACATTGTAAGCGGAGAAAATAAACATGGTAACGAAAGAATAGATTTATTTGGAAAATGAAACAGAAAATATCGAAAAAAAGTGTTGTTGCCACGCTAACCATTGATGCCAACGAATACCGCATACTGTAATAATCTGCACCGCAGGCTCAACATGCAGATAACTGCTAGCAGGTAACTGAGTTATCTGCAGATTGTGTGATAGTCGCATTTATCTGCATACAACTGACCAATCACAATGCATAAAACAACTGCAATGTATAATAAAAGTAATTATTTAGTGGTTTTCATTAATAAAAAATACACATTTTCTTGCAGCTTTTGATTGCTTTTCTTTAATGAGCAATTTGCTAGTGTGTGCTAATTAATACATTTTGATTATTTACATCTTTTTTATATATACATAAAAGTCAGAACTAAATTACAATGCCCTTTACTTAGACAAAACTAGCCAACTAATTGGGGGGGGGGGGGGGGGGAGTATTAATGTATTAATTCTTCTGCCCAACAAATTGAATCAATCTTAAAACAATTTATCGAACAGAACAAGAACATATGAATATTTACCCCAGCCAATTATGTATATTGTGGTAGTTTTGCCCATGACAACTTGTTTTCTCCATTAAAAAGCTTAATTAAGACCTCTAAATTGTAATATCTAAAAAATTTGCGATTCGTTAAGTATTACTTCGGAATGTTTTTTTTTAACTGAGAAGGAAAACATTGCAAATCATTTTATAATAAAGTTACTATTTGCCTGGCTTTACTTTTGAATTAAAACATCCACCTATTAAGTGTTGTCATAAATTACAAAACATAATATGAAAAAAAACATCTTGAAAACCCAAGATCAGGGCCGTCGCTAGAATGTTAATTGGGGGTGGGGTTGGGGGGGTATATTTATACATTCATGTTCTGCCCAAGTCATTTCTTTTGAAATCGACTCCAATAGCAACTGATTTTAAAAAAAATTAGTTGGGTAAAACCTGAATATATGAATATACCCCCCAATTAACATTCTGGCAACGGCCCTGCCCAAGATATAGATTCATAAAAATGGTGATTTGCTGTTTTCTTTTTTGGTATTATGCTTTTGCTTTATTTTCATATATTGTCATCTGGTTTTATGCTAACTTTGCTGCAACAGGTAAAGAAATAAGTAAAATAAACATTACAAAGACTGTAACTAAGTTTTTCCAGTGGCTGTTGTTGAATGGTATTCTTTCAATACTCATACCAACTTTAGTGTACACAATAAAATCACACCATTTTGCCCCAGTTAATCCCATTTGTCCTCGAACTTGATCATAATATTCATGATCCTCTTTAAGTTTTGGCTTGTTATCACATAACTCAAGGTAAAAGTTCTTGTCACTGCAAGCATCAACTGGCGTAACTGAAAACTTGGAACTTGGACACTTTATCTCAAGGAGACCAAACTTATCTTCAACACTCTCAGATGTAATGTCAATGACTTTTCCATCTGGGGAGCATCCAAGAACATATAGCTTTGGGGAAACAAAAAATCCAGATCTTTTCACTTGCACAGGATGGCCAATGTCATTCATATATTTTTCATATTCTCTTCTTGCAATAGGCTCATAATGCTTACCATGTTCAGTACTTTTAGAGGTGAAGGTTTTGCATTTATCAAATCAGAGCAAAACTTTTCAAAGTTCTTTTTCCTGCTTGCAACTCTCCCAAATTTGGATGCTGTGAATCGCATCTTTCTGGCCTGGAACCATTCTTCATTATCATGCTGTTCCCTTGTTTCCTTCTCTAATTTAGTAATTTCCATTAAAGAAATATTTAACTTCTCTAACAGTTCTCTTTTTCATCTAAATTACTTGGTACTGGCAATACAACACTTTCATTTAAGTTGTCAAGTGGGAATGAGGGGTGATCGGGAATGAATGTGCTTTCATCTTTGTACAAAACAGGTTCAAATGATGTGACACTGAAATTTGACTCTAAAAATGTCAGTTGATATGAACCAAATGAACCAGGTGGGCTATTACCAAATTTTGTCAAAACTGACTCAGCAGTATTGTTTACCTCACATGTTTGTACTAAACCAAAGGTAGCATCAATTGTTTTTACAGTTTGTAAAAATTGGGCAACATTAGATTCTTTTTCTCTTCTTGCCTCATACAACTTACATTGAATTCCTTCAGTAGTTTTATCTTTCAGCTGTGTTTTTTTGACAGCTACTTCCATAACTGGTTGAGATGAAATGCCCTCGACTCTTGGTTGATGCCACTGTTGAAGGTTTGATGTGCATGCAGTGGAAGGATTCTCATCCTCCTCATCATGCAAATCAGTGACTTTCTTGCAGTTGAATAAACTGAACTTGCATACCTTTAGCATCAATGCCAAAATGTGATTGCAATACCCAGATTTCCCAGCACGACATGTTGGACCACAGTATGCATACTCCACTTCACCAGACACAATATACAAGGCAAGCTTCAGTTGGTGGGGGCTTTCATTTGTTTTAAAGCTGTGAAAGCATTTAGCACGATAGTAAAAATATCGCTGATCATATGTTATGTCTTGGCTTTCATAAGCCCAGTAGGTAAAGAATGGTGGCTACTAACACCAATTAATTTACCAGATTGGCGGATATTTTTGTCTATTTCAACCCTTGAAAAAAATGGTGATTTAGCCAACGATATATCCCAACCTTCAACAGGAAACTTTGGTATTGGCTTCCTTTGAGCACTCGTACTTGGCTGATCCGATAAACTAGCAGTACTGGTTGATGATGATTCTGATGCTTTCGCCATTTTGTGAAGCTTGCGTTTAGTGTAAACCATGGATTCATCAGGATCTACTATATTATGTTCCAGCCCTCTACTAATGTATTCTTCAATTCTAGGAAGAGAAGTAAACCCCACGTAAGTACTACTTGAAATTTTGAATGGTCAGCTATGTTGAATTTATACAACAAAGGTGATTTTACTCCCCTATAATTCAGCATAGCAAGCCAAATATACACACATTAAAAAGCAATCAGAAGCTTATTTACCTTTTACTAGCTGCGCTTTTAGTCTTCAAACCTTTGCACGAGTCACCACAACATTTCAACCAGAATTTTAGCTCCGGGTTTTTTAAAACTGAAGGTTTCCGACCAGACAATGGGCTGCCTGGAATGTCTTCCTCTGTTAACAAGCATGGACCATAAAATATTTGACCCATTGCCAAGTACAATTGAAGAAAAAAGAATATCAAAAACGCGCTATATGTAAATGGGGTTGACAAGTATATTACAATACTGTGTACTTTGTCACTATTTATTCTTTTTGATTTCACTCTGATGGATATTTGGCTCATGACAATGTCGCCGAAGAAATTGGAAAGGAAATGCGGTCAAGACCAATGATCTGTTATAGTCTATTTCTTCGTAACTTGATACAGTTGACATGGCCATCTTGTTGTCGTCACTCCTCACCACATACATTTTGTGATAAAAACCCAGCAGGACGTCGAAAGACATACAAATATCGATCAACATGTTCTCTAATGGCCCAGAATTGTTCGCCTTTGAATCAAATAATCTCTTGTTGAAAAAAAGCTGAATTTTGAAAAAAAATGCCTTTGGTGTAATACAAATCCATAGTAATTTCGCAGTATCTGGCCCCCATCGCCTTGTTTCCGTGCGCGCGGGTGCCATTTTGGAATAAGGTGTATAAATATACAGATAAATACATGCACACAAGCTTGTATTAAAATACCTCTTCTACGGCTTGTTCAGCGTGGATTTGACTTCTTCGTCACCATTTATTACTGTTTTTTGGCTTACTGCGTAGAAATTTAGATGGCACAGCTTCTGGTTTTAGTTTTGGCCTTTTTCGGTAGCCAGGAACAAGATCAAGTGTTCTTTCAAAGCAGTCAGGCGTAAAATGTCCCAAACAAATGCATAAATTATCTATATCATGTGGGTTCACTCTATGAATTCTTGCTAACCACGCTTCACACAAACGTTTATCTTTTGGGATTTTGTGATAACTGATTCCCAGAGTTTTCCATAAGTGATTAGTACACTCTGGAACCATGCAATAAGGCATCTTCAGTTCAAAAATGTTCAAAAGAAAAGATTAAAGTTAAAGTTGGTATTAAAAAGTGACTATTAAACATATGAATTTGATTATGCAATGCGTTTCTTTCACACTCTTACATCGCAACACTTGTAAGACCACCCGCGAATGAACAACAAAATCAGTGAATCAAAGTTAAATATCTCGCAAGAGAAAAAGAATTTTGGCAAGCCAATATTCATTTCAATGTAGACTCACATAAAGCTTTCATAAGAGCGGCACTTGTTCTGGGGGTGGGGTGTCCCTTTAAAACAGAAACTCTTTTGGAGGCTGCTGCATGTGAGGGGAAGAAAATGGTGATCACGGGTGATTTTAATTGAGATTTCCTTGTAAAGAAATCCGTTCATCATGATAGTATGCTTTTGAAATCTCTGTTTAAAGCATTTGGTTTTACACAGACCATTGAGAGTCCCACAAGAGTGACTTCTAAGTCATTAACATGCTTGGAGTTGGTAGCGACTGACTGTCCACGGAATATTTGCCATTCTAGTGTTTATGCGTCAGGCTTGAGTGACCATGAATCAGTTTATGTTATTTGAAAATGGGTATGTTAAGATGAGTATGGGGGGACTAAACTATGAATGGTGCTGACATTAAGTACAGATTGTCTTATATGCCTGATATCAGAATAACGTTGATATCATGTTGTCGATGTATCAACCTATTTCAAACTAAATTTCAACATTGTAAGAACGTCCTGTGCCCACTGGATTACACAAAAAATTAATGGGTGCACATTTTTGAATTCTAAACCCATGCACAGGGCTGGAATTTCATCGCGGCACTCGCTGCAATTGCCGTAGTTCAAGAAAAAAATGCCGTGGATCACTGTGGAAAACGATGGCAGTTTTTTGTTGTAGTGTCAATTTATTGTGAATTGGTATTATTAGTAACGTGATACTGGAGACGTTTTTAGATTGTTCCACTTTCAATTTGCTCCACTCTTTCAAAAGGTTGTAGAATTTTACATAATTTTATTGTATATGATAAGCAATATAAATTGCATTACAATTTTATTATGAGTGGCTGCATTTGCAGATTTGCAAAAATAATGGAAATTAGGAATTTAACAGGAAATTTGCAGAAGTTGTACAACAGGAAGTGAGACTTCTGGTTTCCATAGCAGCCATTGATGAAAATGATGGATGTCGAAGTTGAGTTGAACTTAGTTAACTGTAATTTGAAAACACTTAAAGAATTCTTCCAAGAAGAAAAAAGGAAACGTGATTCAGTAGTGAAACTCTGTTCATCTTACGAATCCAAATATGCACACATATCTGCTAGCGTTAAAGAAAAGCATGTTGTTGACGGAAACTGTCTTGAGAGAGACAGTTTTGGACCAGCTTTCGTTCCCAAAGATGTAATTGATATTCAGTTAGAAAAGCCAATACATTTCATTGCTTGTAAATCAACAGCAAATGGTGATTGTTTGTATAATCCCGCTTCATGTTTATTAGCTGGTGATAAGTCTCTGTGTTCCTATTTTCGCCTTGTAACTGCTCTGGAGCTTGCTCTTGATGTTGAATACTACGTGCAACATCCCAGAATAGAAAAAACCTTGAAAAGTGAGAATAATGTTTCTAGCAAAGCGACACTATTTTTCTTTCCACATTTGGGATGAGAAAATGGGACCAGTTTGATGATTGCCAAGAAACAATATTGGGCAAGGCACAAGGTTTGTGACAATTTCTTTAGATTTTACTTTTTATAGCCACAATTATGTTTTTTGTACATTTTTGCCTGGCATTGTTTTGCCTCACAATAAGAGTGATGGGTGTCCTTTGAGATTGGGATGCTTATTTTTTATACTGCTGATTGCATAGTCTGTGCAACTGTACCCCACCTGCCAATTTTATACTTAAAGAATCATTGTCAACCACAATGCATTGTGAGCGTGAATATAGCCTGCGGCCATTTTGTTGGCCGGTTAATTCATTTGAATGAAGTCCAAGTTGTCATCCGTAAGATATCTTAAACATCCTTCTTGAATATTAAATAGTTTGCATTGTTTTAGTCACACGACGTATTATATTACACCGCTTGCTGTTTATTTTTGATATATTTCCATGCGGTTGTGTATTTTTTTAATGTTAAAAAATGGCAACATCAACTGGCAGTAGGTCGCCAAAGCATGGAAGGCCAAAACTTTGTATTGTTGTAAAGCGAATTGGCTTACAAGCCAACATATACGATGAATGGATAACCAAAAAGAAAGATCTTGGGTTTGCTGACAAAAGCAATAGCGATTTTGCTAAGTATTTGCTTGGTTTCATCGACGAACAAAGAGGTCAGATATCACCTTCAGCAGTCTGTGACTGTATATCAAGTAATCTTGAGAATCTTGACATCGATTGAGCTTTTTGTCAATGCTATGTTTTACTCAGCACCTTTGCTATTCATCTCCTGTAGATAAGCATGCTGAGTACTTCAGCAATATTAATAATCTTTTGCCAATGTCTGTTTCACAGCAGAGCATAGATACAGGTTACTGTATATATATACATATAACAGAAAAATGCAGCAAAAGCTCCACTCACTACCTAAACAATACAACAGAATTCGACGTTTCCAATGCCCTAGTTCGTCGGGGAGAAATGTAAAATCCAAAGGCGAGAAACGTACTTGTAAAATATCTGTAAAATTTTGAATTTAAAACTGCATGAATATATCTTTGTGTATTTGTAATTTTTTTACAATAAATAAGAATCAAATGTTCGTTTGAGTTTCCCAATGTCATCCAAATAAGTTTTATAATGAGGTTTTAATTTAGGTGGGGGTACGAAGGGGGTAAAGGGTTGGATTTGACTAGGAATGATGTGGAAATTGAGCAATTTCACATCTATAAAGTTTCCTATAAATTCCCCATATCCAACCAAACCCCTGATATTGCGCAAAGCAGTCATTTCCTCAAATGTCGAATCGAATTTTGTGTATGGACTATCAGCATTAAAATTATATAGCCACCCTCGGCGTCGACCACGCCCTGCGCTGACCACGCCCTGTCCGAATTTTTTTACTGAAGTACGAAAAATCCTAGATCCGCCCCTGCATCAGAGGTGGTGTTTTGGTTATTATGTGGACATGTGAGAATGGACATTCGGACTACTGGACATCATCAAAGGTATTATGTGAGAAGAAGGGACAGAAGATGTTTGCAAATACAATGCTCATGGCCGCAGCTGTTTTAATTACTGGGAACGATTTTGAAAAGATGAGGACATTTTTTCAGTTTCTTGGCACTGGTTTTTTGTCTTCATCAACATTCTACAGAATCCAAAGGAAGTATGTGGTGCCTGAAGTACTATCTCTCTGGGAGGAAGTGAAGAAGGAAATTTGGGCTGTTCTAAAGAGTGAGCCTTTAATCTTGTGTGGGTATGGCAGAAGTGATTGTCCTGGATTTTCTGCCAAATATGGTACCTATGTACTAATGGAGCAGTTTTTGGAAGTCATCGTTGATATAGAAGTAATTCACAAAAGGGAAACTGGTGGAGTTTCAAGAAATATGGAAGTTGCTGGACTGAAAACACTTCTTGAGAGAATTGTTGGAAACTTGATGGTCAGTGAAGTTGTCACTAAATGCATCCACTGCAATTATGGCTTTAATCAGAAGAATGAAAGGTAATTATAAACATATAGGAGTTTTCTTTTTGTTCTTGTTTATCTGTCCAATGATTTAAAACCATATTATATTGCAATCCCCCCCCCCCCCCGACAAATATTCTGGATTTTTAGGAGCATCAATAAATCTTTGCCTAGTTACATGTATTTGGACTGCTATGGTTTATATGGAAAAGTATCCAGGTCACTTCTTGCATCTATTTCAAGCCTTGGACATTTGGCACAAGACCATCAAGTTGACCACAAAGCTAGCAAATGTAATTGCAATGTTGTTTCTCTATTCATAAATATTCTTTACAGATTGGTTGCAGAAATTCATTCTAAAGCTCAAACCTGGTATCAACTCATTATCAACCATCATATACTATCATCCTTTCCTGGTGTTTTTTTAGGCAGCCAAAGTGAAAGGATGCGAATCAATTGCTGAGTGGTCAGAACCAATAAGGAACCACTTTAGGCACATTGCAGAGCATTGTAATGGCAATGCAGAAGTACTAAAGGTAGTCATTTAAATATTAAGCTTTGTAGAATAATTGCTAAATATGTACATGTATGCAAGATTCTAATCCTGATGACATTGGAATATGGATAAAAATGTGTGCATATTGAAGTCCTAACTTTTGTGTATTACAGAGAGACACTTACATTTTGGTAGTCCTAATGCAATAACATTGGCAAATGTTGCCATAGATTGATCAAATTCATCTTGAATACCCTGTAGAGCCTGAAATAATCTTAAAATTTGTCTAGAACGAATTTCCGATCAAAATCAAATTTGATCGGAAAATTTTAAATTTGATTGGATTTCAGTTTTATCCAATTAAGGATGTTTTTACTCCCAAACTTCTATTGGACTCGTCTGGTGGCAATAAAACACTTTTTAGAAACACCTTGCATTGATCTTTAGTCATAAAAGCAATAGAAAATTGTCGGGATGAAATTTCCAATTAATTTGGCATTATGTTGCAAAAACTTTATTTTAGTTGGAAAGCTGCCAACCGCTAGCTGTTATTTCAAGCTCTGCTATGTATATATATTACCTATTTTTCATTGTTCAGGACTAATGTTCGCCAATTTATTGCTTTAGGACAATTGGTTTGGTGTATTGCACCATGTGGCTGGGGAACATGAATGGGCTGATGGAGAAGCCCATTTTAAACAAAAACTCGAAAGCCCTTGATGCAATAAGGAAGATTGTCACTGATCCAAGGTTTTTAAAGATGCTAGATCAGTATGTGACATTCAGGTAATTTCTTTGACCTAGCTGTGCTTAAGTAGGGTCACTGGTATGTTTATCTATGTTAATGCTTATGTTTAATTAAGGCATACCAGCAAGCTTGAAAACTTCAATTCGATGCTGTTGAAATATGCACTAAAGAGTTAGTTTTCAGTGAGTATGAGTGTTTTATAATATGCCCTTTGAAGCACTCGAACAGTTTCCGAAAATCATGGGTTTTATAGGTGGCTATTTTGAGTTTGAATGGGTTAACACCTACAGCATACTGCTATTTAAGTTAAGATTGTCTTTCCAAAAGCATAAAGTATGAACTATGAGTGTGAAAGGGATCACGGATTGTTTATTTAGGTCCTGTTACTTAGGGAATTACCTTTGTAGTAGGTAAATTTTCTGTGGTAAGTTTCCTATGCGTTCTCAGTACCGTTTTAAAGAAACAATTCTGTGCACTCATAGTTTACAGTTTGGAAGGCATCTTCATTAAATTAGATGTACATAATTTTTTGCTATCATTTATAGGAATGAAGCTTATTTGGCAAGAACCCTTGTGGCTGTGATTGATCACAACAGCAATTTAAATTGCAAGCCCTCTTTAAGTTTTACTGGTGACCTCAAGTATCGAAAGGTGTACAGTAAAAGGCCAAAAAATTGGAGAGTCCAGGTTGTCAAAGAAGATAAGACATTTGACTTTTGGCCTACTCTTGTCTCAAGAATCATGAAAAAGAGGGTGGCTGATGAAAAAACAATTTTACAAAAACTGAGTTGACCAGCGATCACCCAAAAAACATTGCACCATCCATTGCAATGAAACCTAAACCAACTAGCAGGCCTTAAAATATCAGGCAGAAAGCTGTCTGTCAAAATGTCCGGTGTGTTTCAGAATGGGTCGGACATTTTAAAAATTTATGGCCGATGGCCAAATGTTTATTTCCCGCGAAAATCAGTTATTTTAAAATCGTACGGATGGTAAATGTTCAGCAGTATTGCATTGATCGTATACATTAGTTTCTCAATCGAAAATCAACATTATTTGCCAATACCAGAAGTAGGTCAATAGAAGAATAAATAAATGCTAAATTACGGTGTTTGATCAGTAATAATAAGAATGAATATCTTTAGCTAATGTAACACGGCCCTATGGGCTTAGTTCACTGTGCATACCACGTTCATCAACTTCTTAACGAGTTCATTTTAATTTAGTTCAATTACAGACTTAGAGTCACTGTCAAGTCCTTATGGTTTAATTATCTTCAGAATCTGAATCAGAGAATAAACTCAGACTTTCAGTTTCTTCTGATCTTTCTTCATCCATGTCTTTGTCTTCTTTGTCACCTCCATGGCTTTCTTTTTCTGCTGCCTCATTGTCGCTTTCATCTGACGATATAGTCGAAAGCCTTCGGTGCGACTTGCGGGTTGTATATGATCGCTTTTGTTTCTCATCACGTGGGCGCCGTTGTTTTGCGGAATGCCATAATTCAATGGCGGGTAATGGATCATACTCCTCCCATGCCGGGCCTTCTTCCATGATGCGTAGAATATTTTCCAACCTTTGCAGGGAAAGAGAGCAACAGAAATTTGTTTTCACCCGTTTTAACTTGGAAAACATTCTCTCGAGCTTGGCGTTAGATACCGGGATGGTAAATAACAATTCTATTAAGATAAGTGCATCTTTCCATCCTTTACTCCTTGGTGCAGAAAATATCTTACGCCATGTAATGAGATACGGTTGGCCAATCACTCTGATCGTTTCAACAGCAAAATCGACTATCCCATGCCATTGGATAAGCACGTCTGGAACATTTGCTGAGAGGCCAGCAGACTTGAGCGGAACTTCAAACTTGTCATACACTGCAATAATGGCGTCATCAGCAAATTCGTTGTCGCCTTTCCAGCCCTCGCAATCAAGAATTTGTACAACGGCGTTGATTACCTCTTGGCCTTCGTCCTCTTGTTCAAGTCGGTCAGTCAAGCATTGTCGAATCTTTTCTGTGTACTCGTTTTTTTTGCCTTCAACGAAGACCTTCTGTCTTTCGAATAATAAGAGTTTGACATTCTGATAGAAAAACTGACCATTCACTACCTTGATTTTTGAGAGAAAGTTTCTAACGTTTGGTAATTTTTCAAATGCCTTTTTTTCAAATTGTACCAAGCGGTCTTTCGCTTTTTTCAATGCTCTCACACTTTGCACTGGATCAATTGTCTCCTTCTGGAATGTCAATGATAAAATCGACGGTATGGTTAATATATCAATGAACAAGGCAAGTAATAATGGCATTCTGGTGCTCTTCCAACGTCTAAGATAACCTTTCATCTTGGCTTTATCTTTCCCTGTTATGCTTTCATGTTCTGTCATGGTTTCAAGGTGCTGAATGTGAATACCCCACTTGTCTAGACACATCTTCATTGCAGCCAACTTGTGAGAAATCCATCTCGACCCCGATGATTTTTTCGGCTTTACGCCTCCTTCGTCAAACTCCATGGATTGTTGGTAAAGATCGTGGAGTTCCTCAAGTTGACGAAGTTTTTTTGGTGCTTTCTTATAAAGGAAATACATCTTTAACAGCATATCATCAACCTCCTGAAACTCTGTGGTCTTTAATGCATCGCTCAGTGCTAACTCGAGCCGATGAGCGATGCACCAAATAAACACCATCCATGGCGATTCCTCTCGAAGGGGGGTTTTAATGCTGTTGTTACATCCACGGTTAACACTTGCCCCATCTGATGTGAAACCAACCAACTTTTTGTGATATGGTAAAATACCAACCGATGATAATGAAGATGAAATAGACTCTTTGATGTCATTAAAGCTTTCTTTGATAGCGTCGGTTATTCCGTTTGCACTACCATATTTTGCCTGGAATAAAACATCCTTTATAAAACTTACTAAATAATGTTTGTTTCGAAAGAAAAAAAATGATGAAAAGTTTTAATTATTTGAAAATATACCTGCTTGACACTTAGGAATGAAAGTTTTACTTCAACAGAATCGGATCCAACAGGTTGTGGATTAAAATGAAGACAGTAGATTACCTATTGTAAATAAGTTATTTATAATTAAAACAACGTACATTACAGCGTGCGTGCCACGTGGTTTTAACAAGGAGTTTTAAATGTCTGCTGGAAAAGAGGTAAATAATGGACAATTTTAGATTCAATGTTCGATATTTTTGTTTGTGTAATGTTTTGACAGAAAAGCGATCCCTCGCATCGCAAGGATTTCAACGATGGCGGCAAAACGATCCCTTATATATTGCAAGAATTTCAACAATGGGATAAATACTGGCAGAGCATAATCACATTTAAAGACGAAAAGCAGTAAATTCGTAAAAGTAGTAAAATGAATAATGAACTTGGAAATTTCGCACGAACGAATCTCCGCACCGCATGTTGAAAAGGAAACAAACAAAAAAAGGATATATTATTTACCTCGTTTTCTACAGTTGTGGTATCCATGGATCCATCGCATAATACGCTGTAAAATTTAGCTTTTGCTAAATCGGCATTTAGTTGGTGTTTAAGCTCTTGCCCCATAAAGTCTATGAAAGTACCCACCGATGGATCCGTAAGATATTTCGTACCAACATCAACTCCATGTTTACTTTCCAGTTTCAATATGTTCTTGCATTTACTGATGGGTAGCTCTTGCTTGACCACGAAATATGTCTCGAACTTGGTTTTAGTTTTAGTTAACGTAGATGGATCCATTTTATTGTGAATTTGCGATCTAGACACAATAGCAGTATTTGCTTTGTCGCAGGATTTTGCAATTTTGTTTGCACGCTCTTCAATTTCTATTCCATTGGCTTTCAAAAAATTACCATAAGCCACGGTGTGGGGATGTTGTGGATCACCATTGCTATTCTTTGCGTGATCTTTTACAGCTGAAACTCTGTAATTTGTTGAACCTTTGATAAATATGTCTGAGTAATTGGACAAGTCCTTGATTTTGTCTTCAAACATGATACAAAATTTACATCTAAGATTCCTTGCCTTTCCTGCGGCATCAACGTCGTATGTTAACCATTCCGCTGCCGAATATTCCGACAAATCGGACTTCCATTTCTCTACGGTAGACGCTGTGACTGTTCTGACTTCGTTTGAGCTTGAAGCACCAATATTCCGACGCTGTTTGGGGTTTCTCTTTACTTTTGTTAAAGAAGTGGACGAAGTTGCTGCCGGAGCGACTGTACAGGGCTCGCTTGATTTGCCAAACATGGAAGTTATAGTTCTCTGCACTTTTTTGGGAGGTTCAGATGTTGACGCTGATGCCGTCTCCAGCGACTGAGGTTCAGAACACTTCCTGCAAAGACTTACTCTTTTGGCTTCTTCATCGTAACCCTCAGTGCTAGGATTAGCTGGCGAGGAACAAACGTTACAAACTACATTTTTACAGGACACGCAATTATACTTTGTATTCCTTTCTTTGCAAAAGGAGCACAGCGGTTTATCGAGATTGGAGCTCATTTCTCACTATAAAAACTACATATCTTTCGAAAATTGTGTTTCCTCAAAGTTTAAAAATCGCCTTTTAAAAATCGAGTTAACTCGCGACAAAGGTAACAAGAAGATACTGTATGTTTTTAAAGGCCAGGAAGCCAATTCACTGTTGTTTGTTTCACTTCAAAGATGCCGCCACTGCCGTCAAAACACAATTAGAAGAAAATTGTTGTTGTTTTGACTCCTTGAATTTCACTGATATAAATGCGACGTAAATTCTGGCCCACACCACTATATCACTGAAACTATGACACCACTAAGGGCAAATTAATTGCTTGGCCGTGATTAAAACTTTATTTTACACAGGAAATTTACGCCAATAAAGTTTTGTCAGACATCAATACGTTTGGGTCGGACAAACGCAAATCCTCAATTTTGCTTGCGTCGGACAGAATGTCCGAAGCTTTTCTAATTACGTCGGACAATTTAACGAATGGGTCTGACAAATGCCCGTGACCGACCGATATTTTAAGGCCTGCAACTAGGGATCCAAGGATAGTGTAAAGTTTCTGAAAAGCTATTACGCCAATATCAAAGTTTGGATTTGAAAAACTGAAGAAACTTTGTTGACAGCTTTGCAGTTTAATTCTCTAAATGATGTAACTGACTAACTTGAGATATATTTAGCTGACAGTAAAAAGCTGAATAATTTAGTGTTTCACGATAACAAAACGCGATAGGATATATGAAATGATTTATTTCCCCATAATAATAACAAGACTTTATTCTGGTATACAATTGTCTTTCTTTCTTTGGGTACAATTGACATCGAAAACAACGTATTTTTACAAAGTAGATTAATTAAGTGCTGTTGGTTGGTGAGCGATGTTCTTATCCTCGGAAAAGGATGTCTGTGGTAAAACACAAACTTCACATATGTCCTGTCACGCTGATTTAGTTTTTTGAAATTAATTTCTCCCATCATGCATTGTCGTTATTGATGTGAGAGCTTCTTGCCATTTTTTTAGTCTCTTATTTTTGAATAAGCTTCGATGTTTCCATTGAAGTCATTTTCTGGAGTTTAGATCACGTAAGGATCTAAAGGATTGTTCTGTAGTTTTCTTATTCGATCATCAGTGGTTGACAAATGACAAGCCATGTACACTAGGTAAGATGCAGATATAATCCACAGTTCATTAGTAGTGTAATACACTCTTGTTTCCAGTAGCCAAACGCAGTTTGTAATTTCAGACTGTAACTTCGTTGAAAGTTCTTCATAAAGTACTGATTTTTTCATTGTTTGCTAAATTTCGTATGTGAAATAAAATATATATTTCACTTAGTTTAGTTGAACTAATTCCCATTACAGAACTAGTTTCTTAACCGGATGGAGTGCCTATAAGCAGGTTGTCTCAGACTGGCTGATGTCCACATGCAAAGTATGGGCAAAAATTTCTAATCAAGAAGACGTAAATAATAAACTACAGTAATCAGTATACATAGTATCAATATCACATACAGAACATACCTTATTACTTTTGTCTTTCCGATATATTGTAGAATCAAATAATGGTTAATGAACACAATGATTGATGTTACTATAAAAATAATAAAAAAAAAGTTGATTAAGGTCTGAGAAACAAAAACTTAAGAAGGAAACAAGTAAGACAAAATGAAAAAAAAAATAAAGTGAACTTACCTTTTAAAAACTTTTAAGTAACTTGGGGGAAACTTTCTTTTGTCCCTAACAAGCAGGGACATGGATCCCTCGAAATAGAGGGAGGTCGATATTGTTCTATCTTGTGCGAAGATTATCTGGCGTGTCGTTGTTGCATTTCATCAATATGTAATTCCATTTTTGCCTTATACTACTCTCACTATAACCGTACTAATTCTTTGTATGTTATAAATGTTAAATTATATACTAATTCTTCATATATTAAATCAGTGATGCAAAAATAGGCTTATGATTGCTAAAGTATGACTCCAAAACACCACTAGTTTTCACTCTTTCAGGGATATTAGTGTAGATGTGATCAATTTGTGTTTTATAGTCGGTTGTCATTTGATTAATTAGCTGCGCAAACTGCTTTTCTTCAGTTAGGTATTTCCAAAGTGTATTTTTATCGGAGCCATTTTTATTCAGATTAACATTGAAGTCCTCAAGAATTATAGTAGGAGTATTTGGATCATTCAAAAAAGTAGAATGCAAATATTTTAAGGTATTTATGAACTGTGCGATTTTTACCTTTGATGCAGAGCGATAAATTCCTACAACATGTAAATTGTGTACTGGTTGGTTAACTTTAAGTAACGTCATTTCAACATCATTGTAGTTGCATCTTAAAGGTTGTGAAACTAGTAGAGCATCATTTTTACGTAAACAGCGGTTCTATAAGGTGTTCTTGTACCATGTTGCATAACGTCATTTCTAAATAATTGAAAGCCAGGAATTCCATATGATGCATTGTCATCATTACTACATAAAGCAGTTTCAACAAAGATGTTGATGTCAGCTGCCTTCACACTGTAGTCACTCGCAACATCAGCAATATGAAGATGTAATGATCTCACATTCTGAAACAGTATCTTCAAAGACTCGCTTGTATCTTTATAAAGAAAAGGAATATGGCTGTTTAGTGTTGCTTTTTGTCTTAATCTTGTCATTTCTTCTTGTACCTTTTTGCTCACAGTAATTTTATTTTCGTTCATGTTGAGAATATGCAGTCCCGAGATGCTTCTTGGTGCCTTCTGAACTGTCTTGTAACCTCTAAAATTGGAACCCAATGTCTATCGATATTTTGGTTGTAAAGATGAGAATATTCTCTGCGATAATCTTTTCCAATGTGTTCTTCTTGGAATAAAACCCAAATGATACTTGGTCTTGTTGAACCTGGTACTCGGTTTATCAACTGTCTTAACTATACACTCAGCACCATCAGTCATTCCATCAACAACTGACACGTTTGTCGTAAGATCATATTTTGCATCTTTAAGTATGGAACTTACTGAGTACAAGCCCATGGTTTTAGATGGATCGTTTGGGATTTGCTTATTAAGTCTATCTTTTAACTCATCAGATCAATCTCCAAGTACAATATCGATTGCTTTTATTTTAACCTTCTCGTTTGTAGATTTGCGAAAAATGTCATGATTATGTTGATCCACTGCTATATTAGTACTGAATAGGTGAGTTGAATTCATGGGATAATCGGGATGTTGCGGACTAAGATTCAGAATTCTTTTTTTCAAAACTGCAATGTCTGCTTCAGTGTGTTTCCCTTCTCTGATTCGATTTAAAATTTCAGCAAAGTCTTTGTCTTCTTTTTGCCTCATTACTTCGGATAATTCAAACACTTGAAAATACTGTTGCCAGAGATTTGTGCATTAGGAGCAACTATGTTACTGGATTCCTCACTTTCAATATCTTGTACTGCTTGATCGAGAACGTCAATATGATTTTCGTATTGTGTTCTGTTTTGCTTAATCTCATCTTTGACAACCTGAAATCGATCTTGGTAAGTTTGGAAGTCTTTCAGAAGATCCCTAGTTTCATTTCTCCAAGCAGTGTAAAGCATTATTTGTTCTCTGTAGTAATTTTCTGGATCTTTGTTTTTATTGAATCTCACAGAACTATTATCCTCGGTTTTTGTCATTTCACCAGCGTTATTTCTCCTTTCATTTCATATTTGTCGTTCTCAGACATTTGTTCCAAATCGCATAGATCATCATTTAAATTATCATCAATAATACTCTCTGGAAGGTAATCATCTGCACAAGGTGAACTTGTTTTAAGGTGTCTCTGTTCATTACTCTCACTTTTGCAGTTATACCAATCAACAAAATCTGCGAAGCATACGTTTTCCATTTGCTTTGGTCGTCGCTGATATCTTTTGATAATGTTGTCTGACTCAATATCAATCGAATTATCAGGAAGTTCTTTAATTTTATCATGCTTTTTAATAAAAATGTTCTTTCATCTGGATCAGATGTATTGATGAATTGAAATTCTCGAGACGATCTCCTTAAAGGCATCTGTAGAACAAAGTAGACAGCTTCTAGTGCACTTATTTCAACAGCATTTAGAAATTTATTACCAATATGCCTCACCTTGCTTGCAATATTCTTATTGCCTTCTTTTGCCTCCTCACATGCCTTACGAAGTAACTTGCTCATTCCTCTCTGACCTTTTGGTAATATATGAAAGGATTGAAACAGCACAAGCATATGGATCTAGTATGAACTGAATATCCATGTTAGCTCGCCAAGCTTTGAGTAAATGTGGATTGTAGCAATTGATTCTAATCTCAGAGGGTGATTGCTTCAACACCAAAGTACTATGTTTAAGACTAAGTCTTATAGCCTTTATGTATTGCTGCTCTGTTAAATCTAATTTTTCCAGGAATTCAACAAAGTCATGGTTTTCAGGATTTGATTCCCTGTATGATGCTGTCAACTTTTTGAATGATTCTTTAACCTTTTCAGGATTTGATTCCCTGTATGATGCTGTCGACTTTTTGAATGATTCTTTAACCTTTTCAGGATTTGATTCCCTGTATGATGCTGTCGACTTTTTTAATATTTCTTTAACTTTTTCAGCATTTGATTTTCGGTATGACGCTCTAGATATTTTAGATGATTCCTTATCTTTTTCAGGATTTAATTTTCGATATGACGCTGTAGAGTTTTTAGATGATTCTTTAACCTTATCTGGATTTGATTTTCGGTACGTAGCAGCAGCTTTTTGCCATGATTCCTTAACTTTTTCAAGATTTGAATTTTTATAGTTTTTATTATAGAACTTTTTTCTTTCAAGTTCCTTTTTTTTAATACCTGATCTTTCCTTCGTTCTTTCATGTATTTTTTAATA
Source organism: Muricea muricata (assembly GCA_963855995.1). Classification (NCBI taxonomy): domain Eukaryota; kingdom Metazoa; phylum Cnidaria; class Anthozoa; order Malacalcyonacea; family Plexauridae; genus Muricea; species Muricea muricata. Next base: position 82,709,908 of record OY979716.1, read on the forward strand.
TACTCTTTCCTTTCCTTCGTTCTTTCATGTATTTTTTAATATACTCTTTCCGTTTTTCTAAGTCTTTAGTTGAGGCGAGTTCTTTTGCAGAGGTTTTATTGGATTCTGAATTTTGTGAGATCGCTTTTGGTTTATTACTAGTTGTCTCATATGTTATTTCTGAAGGAATCGATTGTGTTCTAGGTCTTATGGGCGTAGTTGACACAATTCCTCATGATGGCCGACATAAATATCTCTTTCAGCCTGGATAGACCTTACCGTTGTCGACTCTGAAAAATTTGGCACACTTTCCGTGATATTGATTCGTAAATTATTTGTATTAGCAACTGCTTGTATAATAATATTGTCTGCCCATGTTCCAAGTCTGGACATACTTTGTAAATATTGCAACCATGACTGATCGGTATTATATTCCACAAAATGTTCTGGCGAGTTTATTAAATGTTGGATTGCAAGAGCTCTTATTTGGGGATGATGATCGTCAGTTTCGTAAAGTTGGTGGCTTACACCACGGAAAAAGTAATTACCATCACCAATTGTATTATTTACTGGCTTTCGACCTATACAGGCAAGTCTTGTAGTTAACACTGACATACTTAAAATATTTACAGGTCCTGGATTTAACTCAATATTGCCGTATACAAACAAGAAACGTTTGTCAGATGCCTTTATTCTTTCGATATTCCATTTACTGGTGTTTTGAATCTTAGTGTTGTTTAAGGTGCGCAAAGTTCTACCACTACGCATATTTGCAAGTTTTAGATTTTTTCTCTTAATAAACTTTTGCATCTTGCTAGCACGACATAACTTGCAAAATTGCCACATGTTTATATTTGCTAGTTTCTCACTGACATATTTACGGTATCTTGTCGAAAGCAAATTGTGTAAAGCTGATGATTTTGGAATTAATTGTCGAATAAAACTTTTTATCTTATGCCTTCTCTTCTTATTTTTGCTCATAGAATGAACCAACTTTTTAATAGGAATTCTAGACAGTTCACGATCACGCTTGTTTACATGTACTAAATGTCTAGTTATACATCGTGATCTGCATGAACTTCGATTGAAAGCATTTGACTTATCAGAATTTATGTGCTTGGTTTGTACTGTAACCTTACATAAATGTGCACTGCTATCTGCCAATGGTCTATAGAGTGCTGTTTTTTCTTTACGATTGTCATATGTTCTTAAATTGTAAGTCGTGTTGACCTTCGATTCATTCCCAAAGTCATCTTCAGTATCGCTAATGTCAATTTGTGTTTCACTACATAGGCGTATTGATTCCCTCACATAACATAAAGCTATCACAGCTTCAGATAAGTTTTCATAGTTGCTCATAAGTTCTAATACTTTCTCTGACAAGTCAAAAGATTTTTACGACAAGAAGTTAAAAATCGAATATTTGCACTTCATACTCAGCCCAATAACATCGAACAAAACCAAGCAACAGCGAACAATGCGCATGCCAACTTCTGTTCTTCTAGTAGTTTCACTAAACATCAATCAGTGCTAAGGTTGTTATTGCCATTGAGCAACTAGCCAGTTGCAGCGAGTATCAGCAGTGCAATGTAATTTCCAAATTTAACAAGCCAATCACAACAATTAATGCAGGCATTCTTGACATGTGTTGAATCTCTGTATTACTTTAGAATACTGATAAGGTTCCCCGTGCCAACTCAGTCCATATGAAACGATAAAACTGGAAATATTTGTTACATGCTTGAAATAAACAAGTTTTACCCTGCTGAATGAAGAAACCATTGCTCAAAATCGAGACATCTCACTAAGTAACCGGCCTGAGATGAACAAGAGAGTTTAGGAAACATACTCGTGTTCAGCATAATTAATTTCTTTCGAAATCAGTTGTTTTTTAAATATTTTGGTTTTTTATGAACAAGAATACATGAATTTCTTCAGCCTGGCTATGCAGCACAAGTCTACCGAACAGCCTCTGTAACGCCACTGCGATAAGCCGAGAAACGTAGCATTTTTTTATTTAATTTTGAGTTCTGCATGTGGAAGCGTGCTGTCTGTTCCACATCATATACATATATATATATGATATTCAACACTCCGGTTGAACTACTACACTACGTGTACGGTTGCGGTGGAAACGGAATTATGAACTGTGGGTGAGAATCCCATGTTAGATATGCTGATATATATTCAACACCCATCATGTCAAAAAGGTCAAACATTGAGTAAGGGGCGAATGTTTACTTCAATCTTGACTCCCTAATTAACAGCTATTTAGGCTATACCTTGCTCGGCTTTGTATCTTTACACAGTTTACTTTTAGCATTACAAAATCTTTATAAAAATGTAAACAATCGACAACTGTATTTACAAGTTCAAAGCATTGCTAGAAATAAAAATATTACTCATTCATATTTACGTTCCCACGCCTATACTTGCAATCGGCCGCCACACATATATAGTGCAATATATAACATACAACACGTGCTCAGTGAATAATTGGATTCCGGGGGTGTTTGACAGCACTATTTGTATAAATATGCGATATTTTTGTAGGCTCATAGATGTCATATTTCTCATTCCACTGTCTTTCACGTCCAGACGAAAACGGCAAAAACTGTTCATTTACTAAATTTTAGTAATTTCGATAATAAAAGGATTACATTAAAGCAAAGTGCAACATGTTGAGCAACACTTTGATCAACAGTAATGATTTTTGCCTCCCCCTCCCCTGGAGTTTACACTATGACCATAGGCGGCCCAATTCAGTGTGTAGTTTTATATGGAGATCAGTGTGCACATAAACACATTCATAGTTCCTTCAATATAATTCCATAAGATTGACAACTAAATTAATTATGAATGTACACCCCCCATGAAAAAAAGCACAAACACACAAAGAAAACGTAACGAATTACAAAATAAACAAGACCAGTGTGTGGCTGGATAAATTTACTACCCTTGTGGTGAGTTTCTGTTTCGAAAACCACTTAAAAACGTTGTATACATGTCAAAGTTTTTAATGTTTTGTTAAATTTTACGTCTGTAACTATGCGGGATGCTCTCATCCTGCTACTGGAAAACGTTCTAAATGACAAAAACGTGCAGCGATTGGCTTGTCAAAGTTTTTACTTTAAAAATTCATGGTTGAGACAATCGCTGCATGTATTCGTCATTTAAAACGTTTTCCAGTAGCAGGATGAGAGCATCCCGCATAGTTACAGATGTAAAATTTAACAAAACATTAAAAACTTTGACACGTATACAACGTTTCTAAGTGGTTTTCGAAACTCACCACAAGGGTGGTAAATTTATCCAGCCATACACTGGTGTTGTTTATTTTGTAATTCGTTATGTTTTCTCTGTGTATTTATGCTTTATTTCCTGGGAGGTGTACGCTCGTAATTGATTTAGTTGCCAACCTTAGGGAATTATATTTAAGAAACTATGAATGTGTTTATGTGCGCACTGATCTCTATATGAAACTACACACTGAATTGGGCCACCCATGCTATGGCTGGCTGGCTGGCTGCCAGTTTCTTTGAAACTTTGCACTAAAAACAAGAATAAATATTTTAGCTTTAGCTGTTAGCTCATCAGCAGTACGATTACATGATGCGGAGATTCCAGATTCCAGGTTTAACGGACCATCCTTTATGAAATGCACGTTTTCAATGTATACATCGTGAGAACGGTGATATTTGATTGGTCTGTGAAAAATTTTGCAAGTAAACAACAAAAGCAGTAGCTAAAAATAGTCTGTATCATCACTAACAACATTCTGGCACAAGCAATATGCTGATAACTACAGTCGGCTATGGTGTATTTATGAAATATGGCCAGTATATTGAAGAAAACAAAAAGCGCCTCTAAAAAGAAAGGTATTCTATTTTTTATGCTAGTTTTACTTTTTGCACTAGTTTTCATTGTTTTCTGTTTCCTTATATGCATTATGGATGTTTGTAGAGAGCTCAAAGACTGTGACAGAACCAGAACCAAATACAAGTTCCGTTGCATATGTTGAGTCTGTTGACAAGTCATCTAAATGTCCTGCAATTGTGGGCTATATCCATGACGCGAGTCCTAACCAAATAAGTAAGAAAGGATCTCCATATTTTTCCTTCTTCATTCAAGAAAAACAAAAGGTTCGCAAAGCGATTTGTTTTCCTCCAAACGGAAACTAGTGGAAAGTAAAGCCGAAAGCTGCAGTCCATGCAAAGTCTCCAAATTCAGAGAAAGTGACGATGGCTTCGGAGGTCAAACTAAGGTGTTGTGGGTCAATAGTAACACAAGAATAGATGATGCACCAGATACTGCTGTAGATTTTGTTTACAATGAGGAAGCAGTTTTAACCAGTATGTCAGCGCCAAAGACAACAATAAAAAATTTGGAACACGTCAAAGTTAACGGACTTGTCACGGTACAGGGTTTAATAACGTTCGGGAACAACACACCAGAACAAGCCGGCACCACAGGTTTGACGAAATTAGAGGGATTTATAATTGACGAAAGCAAATGCATTTCACTAACCATATGGAACGATGACATCAAATGTATCCAAGACGGCAAGCCCTACGTTGCAGAAAATTTGCGAGTACGCCAATACCAAGGCGCAAAGTACTTGACATCAACACGTGATTCCAACTTTAAATTATTAAAAGACGGTGACCTTCAAATGTCGTCTGAGTTGATTGAACGAGCAGTGACGAAGTTACAAGTAAAGTGTGGAGAAGTCACATGTTTTGAAATAACAGCCCTAGAAATAGTCGATTACTATTCCTGCGTAAAATGCCAGAAAAGGATTCAGTCACGACCCGACTCAAAAGTAGCTAAATGCGAAAGTTGTAACATTTGATTCCTACTAGAAAAAAGTAAAAGAAATAAAATAGCATGCATGTTGATGAAAACCAACCATACTGAAGAGCATCAGTGGTTTTCTCCCTATTTAACGCAGCTCTCCAGGAAATAGTCAAAAATTATAACATTACGCACGAACTTGAGCGCGGAGAGGCATTGGACACCATTAAAGAAGAGAAACTAAGTGAAATAATTCTGTTGTCAACAGATAACATGACACTGATGGTTAACAGCACAAACAATGGAGTTAATCTCGTAAAGTTTTCGAAGAAGTAGAACTGGCAAATGTTACTAACTACATACTTTACTTTTGTTATTGTATAGTTACAAAAGTCGAACACAACAAACTTTTCTGGCTGTAGCCTGCATAATGCCAAAAACATCAATTTTGACCCGAGCTTAACAACGAGTCAGACTTTCAGTTGAACGTTCGGTAGAAAAAAAATCAATAGTTAGGATTAAGGTGGTGTTATGTTCAAGATTTTTGTTCAAAATTGTGGAGTATTTTACAAATTGTTGACTCACAGTCATCCTCGAAGTCTGAGTGAACTCGGATCCAATTTGATATTTTGGGATTCCTGTTTGAATGCATGATAGGCATATACAAAGGGGTTAATATTTTCTATTTGTTTGATGAGGTTGATATTTATTGGGATTCTTGTTGTATTTCTTAGCAGATGATTGTTTGAATGCGTGATAGGCATATACAAAGGGTTAATATTTTCTATTTATGTATTGATGAGGTTGATATTTATTGAGGTATAATATATTTTCAGCATTAAAATTCAATATTTTGACTGTAGTATTGAAAAGAATTTTTCTTCTCCTTGGTGTTATATGATATTCCCTACACAACGTTTTAGCTGGACGGGATAGCGCAAGAAACTTTGCTCTGAAAATGGTATCTAGTGACATGATAATGCATGTTATTCATATACTAGTTATTTGCACTTGGAATATGAATGATCAAAGCTCCGGCATAATTGTTCTGTATAAAATCAATACAGCACCTTGGCTGATGGGAACTGCTTCTACAATGTTTGCTCCCTGGCACTTACCGAGATTCATGCGTGTCGGCTGTTTTATGATGCCTATCAAGTATTGAGTTGTATGAAAATGCTCAATACTATGGCAGTCATCCAACAATTAAATTGATGCATGAAAAAGGAGCATTCACTTCAATTAAAAATGCTTTTGCTATATGTTTGTCCAATTCTGCCCTTTCCATTTTTGAATCACAAGGCCTTGTTGCAGCGTTTATTGAAGGAGCACAGCTTAATGCACAGAATTTTACTTTTTCATCTATGATTTTTCATCTATCGAGACTCATACTACCCTGTCAGCAAAGATTCGTCACTGAGAGAGGAGTGGATTCTTTGGAAAAAATGTTTAATTGCACTGTGGTAAAGTGAGCCAATGATTAAATTTTAATTATTTTTGATGCATCGAATGTAGTGAAAAGAAATTATTTTTGGTCACTCCACACAAAATTTAGACTTTGTGTACAGTATTATACATTGTATTATTGTTTGTAGCGTTTCCATGTCAGTAAATTTCGGCTCAAACTGTTAAAGAGGGTGGTAAAGGGGGGGGGGGGGTTTGGATCACGTTTCATGAGAGGAAAAACAGCTATTTCACATTTCACAGATAAAAAATTAGTAATTTCACGAAATTTAATTAACTCATTTTTAGCTGTGTAAATTTAATGCCTTTCTTAACCAGTCAGCCTATTTTTACGTTGTAGGAAGTAAAAAGCACCATTGAAAGCTTAATGCGGACGAATTTTTGTAAAAACAGCCAATATATGTAGAAAAAAATGAAGAATATAAATGCATTTAGCAAAATTGTTGTAACCAATGCATTGTACTTTGTTCTTTAGCACTTATTCCTACTCGTCCAGCTGCCAATCACGGCTCAGGAATAGGCCTGTAAATCACATTTCACGACACAAAAATTCGTCAAATCTCATTTCACAACAACAAATATTGGCAATTCACGGCTCACGAAAAAACCCTTTACTACCCTCGTTAAAGTCAGTACAGAAAGTTGATTGTAGTTTTCAAATTTAAAAAAAGCGTTGGCAAGCTTTACATTATCTGGTTAGACTTGTCATTCGTGAAAAATCCAACACTCACCACGCACAAAGGGTTTGGCATGCTGAGTAAATTATTTTGTTTTACATGGAATTTAATGCCTAACATAAGAAAGTAGTTTGAATAAATAACTAATTTTGCTATCTCTTTGGTCATTTTGGCAGTCGATCTTTGTTTAAAATTGACACGCCAAAACGCAGGAAATAGCATTTGCGGGGTTCTAGTTTTCAAAATTTTCTTGGGGGAGCATGCCCCCGGATCCATCGGCGTCCAATTTTTGGATACGGTTAGATTTTATGCTAGATCCGCCCCTGCTCTGCAAATGGAAAGTGTATTTTTAAAAATTTCAAAACGTTTCAAGTCGAGTTTTTTGAATATGTGAACATACAATTTCATCGCAAACTATGAGATCGAAACCGTTTAAGCATTACCTTGCAATCTTTACATAAACTTTTAAAGTTTTCAAAATTTTCTCCTTTGGCTTGCGCATGTTCACAAGCACAGCAATTGATTTTAGCGTTGCCTGATGGGCAAAACACAGAAAGCACGCTAGATACGACCCGTCGCCATGGCGTATTTAGTTCGTGCATTTTTGACAATCAAATATGAACCTCAGACGTAGACCTCTGAACCGGCATGGTGAAATCGATTTCACCCTGGGTTCAGAGATGCACGTCATAGGCTATGAAATATAGTACTTCCGGTTAATTTTGTTTACCTGAAATTATTAAACTTCGCACACTAACTTTACTAATCGCTATGTCAAAATATTTGTTATATCGTGTTTATTTTCTTGTATTTTCGATTTAAACTTTGCAAAAATGTTAAGAAAACAACAGCGCTTCATATAGTGGTATTTTGAGAAATATACAGTCAAAGAATAGCCGAATGTATGAATATTCAAGCAACGTGCTCAAAATTTTCACCACCCCCCGGAGTTTACACTATGACTCACTAGCTGCCTGCCTGCCTGGCTGCCTGCCTGGCTGCCTGGCTGCCTGCCTGCCTGCCTGGCTGCCTGCCTGCCTGGCTGCCTGCCTGCCTGCCTGCCTGCCTGGCGTAAATTTTCGCCACTCATCACAATAATGCAAAGTTTCTTTGAAACTTTGCACTAAAAACTAGTGATCTGGTTCAAAGTTCACTTTCAAAAGATTTTCAAAAGTTTGTTCTTCTAAGCCTAATCAGTGATACAAATACATGCTACAGAAATTAATCAATGATTGTTTAAAAATGAAGCTGACGTACATAGGGTAATTGTAAATATAACATGTCAAAGGGTTAAAATTTTAATTTCTAATATAAATTCCACAAAAAATTCAGTGAAAATATATATAAATAAAATATCTTTACATGGAGTTAACACTTAGAAATAAACACTTATTGTTCATGCTCTTTTAAATCCCCATACATATTCCATCTTGTGCAGGGTACAATTGCCTTATTGCAAGCACCACACAAGAGGGGCACACCCTTCTATTTCCCCTTCCTAATTTCTTGTATCTCCACAAGATGTATTGCCGATAAGCAGCCTTACGGAAACTTTCAGTTGAATAATCAGGTTCCTCAGCTCTGATGTCACACCGTCCTCTGATTGCCATGACCAGAACATATATCTGTTCGTGCAAGTGTTCTGGAATGTCACAAATGATGTGACACACCTGATTTTTCTGCAACATTTATTTTCCTCTTCAGTAGGCATTGGCCGACAAACACCACATGTGCACCAGTCTGGCTTAGTGCGAGGTAAAATAGGAACAATAGAAACCTTTAGTTTGGCGTTTACGGCAAACGGCAAACCTCAAGCGTGTTCATTATTATAAAAACGAAATCATGAACCATGAAGTGCTCAAGCTAAACGATGTATTCAATAAATTGAAAATACTGATCTATGATGTACTTGTATGACCACCGAAAGGTATCACCGACGGAAAACAGTTTAGGGCCTCAATCGCTTGACGTTCGAGTTTACGTTTCACGTTTGTAGAGAGCCGCTATGAGCATGTCTAGCAGTTCAATTGTAGAATTCAAACATGAAACGCTGCAATTCAAACGTGAAGCCATGTAAGCAGGAAAATAATTGACATCAGTCAGCAAGTGTCTGTGATCGAACGATCTATTTATGTGCAGTGTATTTATTCTTATTAATAGTTCGTATAGGTAAAACATTTCACGGTCACTAGTTTTATTTCTATCTCAAAGGACGTGTCTCAGGTTCTAATACCACGAAATTCCACTATGTTCTTTGCATAGTCCAAGCTTCCTTTTCCATTGGACAGTAGTTCTAGAAGAACTCTGTCCTTTTGTCCTTCATTCAGTTTGCCGATGAATTCTTAGCAATGCAAACCAAATGTTCAATATTGGTAAATTTATATAGTCACAAATTTTCTAGAAGGTCTATTTTGACAATTGTCCAATTTATACTAGTCTTACTAGACATTAGTACTAGTACTAGTACTTAGTCTTACTAGACAAGTACTAGTATACTAGTCTTACTAGACATTTGCGAGGCATTTAGAGTAACGCATACAAATTTTCAACTTACTTGACTTCGTCTGTTCGGTTGGTCAAAGACAACATTTGACACCCTAGGCTGTTCCTCCTCAACATTGTCCTTTGGCTGTTCTTTATAAATTGGCGAGCCGTACATATTCAAATTATCTTCCGGATCATATTGAGAAACATTTGAATCTGAGTCGGAGTTTGACATTTTTCTTTGCAAAGGTTTTCAAGAAATAATTTCTGTAATAGCAGACAGCAACAGTGCCCACCTTGCCTACGGTTTTCAATACTATGCGAGTTAATTATCATATTAAATTTCCAGGTGTAAACAAACCTGAGCGCACAATGCATTGTGGTTGACAATGATTCTTTAACTGTAGGCTACAGTTAATTAGCTACAGTCTGTAGCTAAGTAACCTTGAATAAATTTTCTACCATTAAAAACATTCCATTAAAGTACTGAATTATACATTGCCAGAAATTTGGGACATTGCTACTGAGCATGCTTGTAACCATGAATCAATATGGCTGACAAATTCATAACAGAATTGATAGTGCAAGCGAAAAATAAACAGAATATCTTTATATTCGTAGTCGCTAGACCATTTGCAGACGTCAAGTTTGCTTCACAAGCATTATCATCTCCAGATACTATAATTATTTAATGAGATTCTTACCGTTAACATGTTCCATAATACAACTGTTTATATAGATATTTCGGGTTATAGAATTAGTACACATTCCGGTAAATTTGCCCATGTTCCCTATTTTCGTGCGGCTTCAATTCTTTTCGCCTGTGTTTCACAACACTTGCAGATAGTTCGCCACAGTAAATCCTCTCAAAATATCGGGCATATTTGGCTTAAATTGCATGTTCCATATAAATTTGCACCCAAAGTGAAGCAACTTTTAGAATGACAGTTTTGCACTTTGGTAGCCATATTACATATCAAACTGTAGCTTAGAAACCGCTCTTTTCAGCTATTAAAACAGGGGGTTCGTCCTGCAAATTCCTCAGCCAAAATAGTACTTCCTTATCCGGTTTCTGAAGCATGCCACGGCGGGAAATATGAATTTGAATAAACTGAATTATTGATATTTGATATGTCTGACGTCCTTCATGCATTGAATTTGCATAATTACAAGCAAAACATTTTATTTACAACAGAGAAAGATCCCAGCTATGCAAATAAAGCTGTTGTTCAACAACAAATCATTGCTTTGACAGTTTATATTCCTCATGAGTACCTTGTACGTTGGTACAATTTGAAACAAGACAACAAGCTAGGAGAATGTTCATTTGTACAACTTTTGAATGTTTTTCTAACTCAACATGGAATACAAATAAACAAGGACTGCACACGAATTAATTGCATTCTTCGAAGATACTGTGGCGAGGTGGTAAAAAGCAAAGTCAACAATCTACGTGGCCGTTTTAAATCTACCTTCCTTACTAAGGGAAAAAATATTTCAGTTTTTCAAAGTGAAATTACCAGTGTGTTAGAAGCGAATAAAGCACTATGAACTGCACAATCCATCCAGCAAAGCTTAGCTCAAGAAAACGAAGACTTGGGAAATTAATTAGACAAGCTAACAGGTGAATTAAAGGAGTTACAGGAACGAAACAAAAGGACTGAAGAAGAGCTAGGATGTATGACAAGCTGTTATGAAGCAGAAGTTAATGAGAATAAAGAATTAAGAGTTATATAGTGAAAATTGGCATCCAAGACAATTGTGAGAACACAGGGGAAAATATTGCAGAAGTAGGAAAACGACAACAAAGGCGTAAACTCAAAGAGTTAAGAACTCATGCTGAAAGAAGCCTGTGGTTTGTCAAAATGTACGAATTGAATTTGGAAAGCTTGAAACTATTTGATAACACTGGTAATGACTGTGTGTTGGAATTCAATGACAAGGCTCCAAAGAAGTGCTACAAGGAGTTACCTGAGGCAGAACAGCAAAAAATAAAAGAGGTTCTTTTCATCCAGGATAAGTTTTGTATCGAGGAGGCAGCCTACTACGAGTTGACCATGACTTCGTCTGGTGAGGCCCTGCCACGTTCATACTTAGTGAAGCAATGTAAGGATTCTTTAAATGAGTCGTATCTCATTGATCGTACGCCAGAAGTGAATGAAGGTGCCCAGCTAAACTTCAAAAGTGCACTCCAGAGTGCAATAAAAAAACATGTAAGTAAGTTCAACATTATTCTTGTATTGAAATGTAGAATTACTCCAGGACAAATAACAAAAGGCGTACAATTCATTGTAATATCGCCACATTGTTAAGAATTACAAGTAAATTATTTTCTATCATGCCAATACAATATTTGATGTGTTTAAAATCATAGACAAATTGGTCTGGTGCATGGGGTAAGCACTCCCTAGGAACTTTTTGCACCCACTAAAATTCTATTGCATAGACCTCAAAAGAAAGTTTTACAGCTGACTAGTGATGAGTGATGATTACACCCTCAAATTACTAGCCACTCAAGACAATTATGCTCCCAGGAGAAAATGTTATAGTCTGTTTCAGTTGGAAATTTAATTAACTGAAATAAAAGATATAGACCTATTATTTTTTTAATTAATGGCTATTTTTCATAGACAAATTAACAGATAACTTGGTCACTGAGGCTCAAAGCCGAGACAGGAAAGATAATCTAAATAAAGCACCCTGTAATCGTACTTCAACTCACCTGGACAACTTAAGTGCATTTCGCAGTTGTGGCATCTCTTTTAATGTGTGGGAGAAGACTGACGCAGATGGACGAGGCAGTGGTATCCATGATTTTACCAGCCTTGTGGGAGCAGACAAGAAAAAATTGCTTGAAATACTGCCATCTAAATTGGATGGTGTCATCACCCCTGCTACAAGTGAAACCGTTATCACCCTGTGGAAGGTTTAAGTGAACACTATAAAATGTTTTTATTCTGTCCAAGGAAATACATATTAATAATCTGGAATATTTTAATTTTCTTGTTATTTAGGACTTTTATAACATCTATAAAGATCTTCTAAGCATGAAAGCACCAATAAATGAAGATAATGACAGCTACTTTGCTAAGGTATTGAACAACAATAATCAATCCTCAAAAAAATGACTAATCAAAAGAAACATGCATCACGTATTATTCAGTTAATGGTGTTCAATAAAGGATAATTGAATAACATCACAATAACAAACTGTTTATGATTAAAACATGCAATAGTGTACATAAATTGGTTTTACTAAAACCTCTTCATTACAATGCTCCAATAAATTTCAAAATCATATTTCTATGTACATAGGTCAATGCTTGGGTGACTATTTCTTTCACTTGGATGAAAACTAGAGGGTTATGGCAAATCCAACATTACACCATACATGCATGCTATGGTGTACCATGTCCCTCATTTCATGAAAATTTCCCATGGCGTAAAGCAATTTTCTGGACAAGGTAAAATTTCTTAGGTATTAAACTATTAAATTCCACATTTACTATGGAGTGAGTGCCATAAAATGCATGCAGACAGAGCAAAATTGTGATGGTTGCAGCATAAGCTAAAATTCGTATTCATTTGTACACTGGTTAGTGTAAAATAGGTGCTATAATTGTATTTGTTACAGTAAATGTTAATACTTTATCTTTAGGAGTGGATAAGTTAAGTGATAATTGTAGGAGAATCCACTTACAAAAATCAAATAAGTGGGATGCAGCCAAGGATGTTCTCTTGGCTGAAGAACGACTTGGGGAGTTAAGCACCTTAGAAAAAACACCCAGAAACTACAAGAAGAAATTAGAAGAATACTGGTCAGGGGGGAATTAGTGCAAATAGAAGTAAGCGGCCCCGTTTGTGTGATACTGAAGCAGTGCCAGATGAAACGGAGGAGACAGAAGACCCATCTTCATTGACACCGGAAATAATAAAATCCCGATTAAAGGACATGGGAATAAAAACCAGGGTTAGACAGCTTAGCAGACTGTTAGATATTTTCAACATTGCCAAGCAGACAGTCACACTAGCTCACGTATTAAGGCCCTATACACTTGTACTGTAAATACACTTTTGTTAAATATTACTGCAGTATCTCAATGTTTTTTAAAGGGATATTTTATTTAGAACAATAATAGTAACTTACAAGCTACATGCTTTTCGTAAAAAATAAAGCGATACCCTCTCAACTGGTATCCTTGGTGCTTTTTGTAGTTATATTATTTTATGGTATCTACATGGAGACCATGAAATAATGGGCTTTGCCTTGATTGGAAGGTCTATGGTGGTTCCCTCACCATGTTCATTTAAAACATAAAACCAGTCACTTGGCAAGAATTTGAATTTGTAAAAGTCCTCTTTTTCATATAAGGTGTAACCTTTGTGCTCAGAGGCTTAACCTTTGCCAGATGTTAGGTAGCGCCACACATCCAGGTCCATATTAATGCTGACTGCAGCCATAGATTTCCCTTTCAACCATTTTTGGACAGCAAGACTGAAATCCCAGCATGCAATTTCCAGTCGAGCTGATTCTGGTTCCAATGGTTTGGTGAAAGTTCTATCAAATACAATTCAAAATCAACTTAATTGTGTTTATAATAAGGCAAGTATACAAAAGACTTTAGATGCTAGAAGTCAAGAATTACTGTGAGTTTAAAAAATGCATTTTATTTCAATATTTCTGTACTTTATCAATTAAAAAACATCAGTTTAAACATCAATGTATAAATGTAATAAAACATAAAACCGAATTTCCAAAATATGTACTGTACCTATGTATTTCACGAATACACTAATGATTTGCAGTTTGAGTACTGATCGTTACTAGATTGCAAACTATGGAATGACAAATACAGCTGTACCTCACAAGGTCAGCAGTTAAATTTTCATGCCGCTCCCAAGAGCAATAATGAAACGGCCACCCCTTCCATTTCAACAAATATTCACAACCCTGTTAAATGTTCGACAAAAAAACACAGCTTGTCTCTGTTGACGATAACAAACAGCCATAGCCATTGAAACAGAATGCAAATTTATATAAACAAAAATCACTAGTTTTACCTGTCTCGTAACTCTGCGCGTTATTATCCTTTCTACTTCATACAAGCGACTTCTCTTTTTTCTAGGTACGCTATCATACAAAGTAGCATTTGAAAATTCATTTAGTTGTTTATAATCAATTGCAAGGCTTGATCTTCTCTTCTGCGAGTCATTTAATGCCGCCATGTTAAGCCATGTTGTTTTTATATATTTATGCGAATTACCGCATGTCATAAAACGGGCACATGTCCACAATTTCTGGCAATGATGTACACAATCAACTCCATAAAGTACAATAATTAAACAAGAAATTGTTGTTTTTGTTATTGTTATAATTTTATTACTATTAACTTATTGTTAATAACATTGTTGCTGTTATCGTTACTATTACAGGTGCATGTACTAAAAGTGGATGGAACTGGTATGTTCCAGCTAATGGCACTTGCTTCTGTTCTTGAAAGACCAATTTTTTCTGTTTACCCAATTGCAGCCTCTGCCTCGACAATGACAACTCAAGGAATGGTGAAGCTGAGGATTTCCATTAAGGACCATGTTAACGAATATAATTTATGTTATGTAGTCAAGAGATGGTCCACTTGATAGTGTCCCTGGATCTTGGTATGAACCTAATCATTTCATTCCCAACCATTACGAGTTGTGTTTTCATCGATTGAAAGTGCTACAGTGAAAACTAATGGACAATCCTCAGTTATTCATCGAATACGATAACATAATCAAGGAACAGTCAGAAAACAATACTATAGAAAGGGTTGATCAACCAGTAGCAGCTGTTGTTTAACAGGAAACGAACTTTCACTACACGCCACATCACGGGGCTGTAAGAAGGGATAAGGACTCAACGAAAGTGAGAGTGGTTTACGATGGATTAGCAAAACTGAAACCTGACGATGTGTCTATAAATGATTGCTTAGATCAAGGTCCGAATTACGTACCGAAATTGTTTGATGTCTTAGTGAAATTCAGATCTCACCAACGTTGCGTTGACAGCGGATATCGAAAAAGCGTTTTTGATGGTCGGTATAAGTGAATCGGACAGAGACATGCTACACTTTCCCTGGTTTGACGAGCCGGAGAACTTGAATAGCAAGATATCTTGTTTTCGATTTACAAGATTAGCATTTGGTCTTTGTCCCTTGCCGGCAATTCTGAGATCGTTAATCACGCAACACGTAAATAAGAATGTCAGTCCAGAATTAATCAAGTTAATTGAAGACTCTATGTACGTGATGATATAATTTCAGGCGCAGAAAACGACAAGAAGGCATTTGATGTTTATCAAGGTTCTAAGACAATCTTAGCAGAAGGAAGTTTCCACTTACGCAAGTGGCATTCCAATTCGTCTGAGTTGACGAAATGTATCGATAGTGCGAAGCCTACAGAAAATACGGCTATGATACCGGAAAACGAAGCAAGCTGTAAATCAATCGTAGAGGAAGATCAAACCTACTGAAAGGCGTCCCTTGGTGTCGACAACAACGAGAAGAAAGACGTCGTGAACGTTCTTGGAGTAAAATGGGACTGTAAATCTGATGAATCGTGTTTTGATTTGTCCAGCATGATTGATTATGCTAAGACACTTCCCGCAACGCGAACATAATTACTTAAAGTAACTGCCAAGATTTTCGATCCGTTGGGATTTTTAAGTCTGTTTGTAATTCAACTAAAGTGTGTGTTTCAAGTCTTATGCATGGATCAAACACGACAGAGTTTGGAAACAATATGCCAGTAATCGAGTTGAAGAAATTAAGCTGTTAACAGATCGTGAAGACTGGCGATAATGTCCGGGTTTGGAAAACCCAGCTGACATCCCATCGCCGGGATTGTCTGGTCCAGAATATGCAGCAAGTAAGCTGTGGCGGAACGGTCCACCCTTTTTGCCATTACCCGAGTCAGAATGGCCTGGTACCTCGATGATGACTAGTGTTGATGGCAACGCTTCCGAGGAGCTTGTAAAGAATCCACCAAGCCTGGTGCACGCACTTACAGCATCCAATGAGTCAAAGGATAGCCCGGACATTTCAAAAATTATTGATTGTGAACGTTTCAGTAATTTGAACAAATTATTACGAGTCACAGCGTACTTGTTGAGGTTTATTCGCAGGTGCAAGAACAAATCTCGAAGCCCTACAGCATTTTCGAAGGTGTCAGTTATGGGATTAACCTCAGAAGAAATGAAGGAAGCAGAATTAATTTGGGTGAAATCAATCCAATTATCGATGTTCGCAAAGAAATACAGTTCGTGAAGAGTAAACATCATCGATGTGCACCACCAATCTTGGTCAGTCAATTTAGTTTATGTATCGATGAACAAGGCACATTAAGATTGAAAGGAAGGATTAGCAAGATATCACTTCCATTGTCAACCAAAGTACCTGTAATGCTGCCGGCAAAGCATTGGTTCACTGAGTTGGATATATGAGACACTCACGAAAGAGTGAAGCACAGCGGTATTCGAAATACGCTTTCAACAATAAGAGAAAGATTCTGGATAGTCCGCAGTAGGGAGGCTATCAAGAAATTGTTACGTCATTGCGTTGTATGGTAGAAAAGGTAGAGGGACTGCCATACCGTCCACCGAGCTTCCCTGATTTACCAAGTTATCGAGTTTGAGGATCCACCGTTTTCGAATACTGGTCTGGATTTTGCGGGTTCACTGTATGTGAAGGGATTGAAAAATGACGACAGTTCAACACCTAAAACTACAATCAAGGAACAGTTAAATTGGGAGATTAAAAAAACCCCTTAAATCAAAATAAAAATTTGCACTCCTTTCCCCCTCCCCCCGCACCCCTGTTACAATGTTGTGTCCTTGGTTGTCCTTGGCAAGCAACCAACATTGTAAGGTGGGGGGGGGAGGAGAACGAAAAATTTAAAATAAGCCTTGACCATGCCCACCAATATAATAATGCCGGAATTACGAACGCATTGGCAGAAGTTGTCCCTATTAATTATTTCATGATTGTCTCAGATAGCAAAGCTATGAAATATGAGCCAAATTTAAGAAAATGTGTTAAATTTCTGACGCTAAATTGTAGATTATTTGTCATCGGATATATTCTTTCCATTTTCACGACTAAGGTGTGCAATTTATTCATAATGGCCCAGCAAAATCTTAGAAGTAGGCAACAGTGTATTGTTTACTTGGTAACTTACAGTCGCGCTGATTTGTCCAAAGTTCCTACAAGACAAACGCTATGCGACATTTGATGTGGTGGAAATAATTCGTCGCAATAAAATCAAGTCTCGATTAGAACTTATTAATCTTACACTTCGCCAAAAAGAAGAGGGAAAGACCGTGCTTGTAGAATTTATTTCCAATCGTGGGCAGAAAATTGTAAATGAAGAGCTGAACTTGGCCAAGGAATTTGATGAAGCACCACAAACGTTGGCACGAATGCGGAAAAGCCGTGTGCAGCTTTTGAAGGAGGCGTACTCCAGAGAATGCGTAAGTGATTGCAACGGTAAATGGCTGGAATGTGAGCTTATGCTACTGCAAAGAAACAAGATCCCTTTGTCACGTTTCTGCAACGCGATGTTGAAAGCGCTCAGTCTTGGTCGTGGAAAGTACCAAAACGTGTACATATATGGCCCAGCAAACTCTGGAAAATCATTCTTGGTATCACCCCTGAAGTCAGTGTTTAAGACTTTCACAAACCCAGCAACTGGTACATTTGCATGGATGGGCGTAGAAGATGCAGAAGTCGTTCTACTGAATGATTTTCGTTGGCACCCGTCTATAATTGTCTGGGGCGATTTTTTCCAGCTACTAGAAGGTGATACAGTCCATATCCCAGCCTCGAAAAATGTTTGCAGCCAAGACATCGAGTTTAGCAAGGATACACCTTTCTTTGCCACGGCAGATTATCCAATTGTTCTGGTGAAGGGAGGCTCACTGGATGTATGTAATACCCAAATGATGGAGGTCAGATGGGTGTTTTTTCATTTGTGGAATCAAATTCCGCAAGATGAACAGGTTAAATTGTTACCTTGCCCCAAGAGCTTTGCGAGGTTAATAATTGATTATAGCAACATTAATGACAATTCGACATAGGTAAATACAACAATACGTCTGTGGCACTAATTTGTAGCTCATATTTCAGTGAAAAGCATTACTCCTCTTCGGTACTCCACAAATAAACACGTATTTATTGCATAATATATAATAGCTGGTCTTTCCAAATCTGAGGAGCCGATAAATTGCCGTTGGCAAACCCCGTTTTGAAACTTTTAATTGCTTACTAATGGTTTGTTGGTGAGTTGTAAACGATGTTCCATGCAAACGCTAATAGCATATGAAGAAATATGATTCCAAACTTTTATTGTATTACCTGGAGCACCGTTTTGAACTATCATATATTGCGACATATTATCGCAGAACCTGTATATTTTATTAAACTGTGAGATGCCGTATAACACAAACCAAAAACAGTAGCATATTCTCAGTTTATTTAGAAAGAAATTCAGAAAATTACATGGAGTACCCCATGCATGCATCATGTTAACATGTTCACTTTTTAAAGGTCAAAGTTCGTAATAACACTACTATTAACTTGTAATGATATTATCACCTAACCTTTCATTATATTGATTATACTGAATTACTATATAGAGTAACTGTTCTTTTTTAATACTTTGTTCGAGAGCCGCCTCCTTTTATGACTGCATCAATACGTCTTGGTAAACTTTCGATAGTCCGATCAATTGTTGATGTGTCAATATCATCGCAGCAACGAAAAACACGTTGTTTAAACTCCTGAAACGTCTCTCTTTCGATCTTCATAGTCAAAGCTTCACGCGCTAAACGATTCTTTACAAGATGGAATACGTTCTCTATAGGGTTTAAATCCGGAGAGCGAGGTTGGTATACGGTGAAGCTCAGCCTCAATATCACCTAGTGCTGCCAAGGCTTTCTTACTGGTTTGACACGGGTCGTTATCCACAACAAATAATCTCGCACCCTTGGCTTTAGGTCCTGCTTTCGCAAATGTTATGTTGAATCGACTTCAAATAAACGCAGAAAAAAATTCTCCAGACATCTTTTCATACGATTCTTTTAAGATGATACCTTTCCCGTGTGCAATAGCAACCATCAGATGCAAGCGTCTCCCCCCAGCGAGGTCTTTGCTATCTTTGGCAGTATACTGCAGCCCTTCGCCGGGCTTTCGACATACTCGCGATCTTGTTTGGCAAGCGTCTCTCATTGGATTAAACTTATGAACAAATGACACACCGTCCAAGTAAAAAGAGATATTGCTCTGGTAAAAATCTGGCAAAGCGCATAGAATTGTTCTCATATAACGTGCATGTTGATATCTTACTTTTTTGTCCGCCTCCGATAATAGTCCTTTTTTTCTTGCTTGAAGGAATTTGAACCCCCTGCCATGAAGGTATTTGGTGTATGTTCTACGATGTAATTGAGTAGGATCTAAACCTGCTTCTTTTGCCAATGACATCACTGTTATATGTCGTTTATTCTTGCGCATCTTTTGAAACGTTCTTAAAAGCATACGTTTATCCCGTAGGTCGAGCCTCGCCTTTGGACCGGGTTTTCTTCGTGCGTTTCTTTCATCAATGTTGTCTGACATTCCACGTAACGTATTTCTCTTATGCCAAATTCAGTGGGCAGATGATTTTGACATACCTGTCATGGCTGCTATTTTTCTAAAACTCGCCTTACGGTTTTCCCTTACCAAAACCGCGTAAGCTTTTTGAAAACTATTTAATCGTTGCATATTTTTACAATATATCGAATCTGCAATGGAGCTTAAATTCTATTGCTGCTTCTCTGTGACGTCTCAATTATTTATTAATTATCAAAAACAAAAAACCGAAAAGATATGTAGAAACGAGTGCCTGCTTGTACAGACAATCAAGGAAAGTTAAATTATGACATTAAAAAAACCCCTTAAATCAAAATAAAAATTTGCACTCCTTTCCCCCTCCCCCCCTTCTTGCATCCCTGTTAAACCCCTTAAATGCAAATAAAAATTTGCACTCCTTCCCCCACCCATCCTTCCACTTTTGCACACCAATGTTGTGTTCTTGGCTTTCCTTGGCAAGCAACCAACATTGTAAGATGGGGGAGGGGGGGGAGGAGAACGAAAAATTTAAAATAAGCCTTGACCGTGCCCACCAATATAATAATGCCGGAAATACGAACGCATTGGTAGAAGTTGTCCCTATTAATTATTCCATGATTGTAGGTCAACTAAGGTCTGGGTTCTGCTGTTGACGTGCACTGCCACAAGGACAGTTCATTTAGTACTTGTGAGAGGGTTAGATGTTCCGACGTTCCTACTAGCTATTTGCAGATTTGTTAGCTGCAGAGGGCTTCCAGCTGTTGTCATTTCGGACAATGCTAACACATTCAAAGGCGCTGCAAGAGAGCTACAGAAAATTGTTCGACCACAAGAGGTACTTCGTTATCTTGCTGGTAATCACCTAACTTGGAAATTCATTGTCGATTGAGCTCCCTGGTGGGGCGGATTTTGGGAGCGGATGGTGAAAACAATGAAACTCAGTCTCAAAAAGTCTGTAGGATGCTCGACCGTAACATATGATGAACTGCCACAATTCTGACGGAAATTGAATCGATCATCAACGGCTGTCCCATAACTTACTTGTATGATGATCAAGAATTGGTTTCATATGCTCTCTCACCTTCACATTTAATTTATGGTCGAATGATTACGACAATGCCGAACAGCAGCCACTTTGAAATTGTGAGTACAAACACCATGCTGACTTGTAGAGCCAAACATCAAAGAAATGTACTGCCACAACTCACCAAGCAATGGCGCCAAGGGTATCTGCTTAATCTTAGAAAGAATTCGATTAGCAAGAACACTACGGTCATTTCTGACATCAAGCAGGGTGACATTGTACTTCAAATCGAATTCTACAGCACGAAATTTTTGGCAGTTGGACAAAGTGGAAGAACTTTTAATCAACCGAGATGGTAACATAAGAGCGGCTATCATTGTTGACATCAATAAGGGAAACCTTCAAGACTGAAACAAGTGATACAGCATCTAATCCTGTTAGAAGTTCGAAAGAATGTGCGAGATTCTCGAAAGGATCCAGTCGTGACACAGAGTATTGCTAGAGAAGAAAGGTGTAGAAAGAACAATTAGATTCGAACAGTGTAGTTTGATCTGTGAGAGAATCAAACTAGGGGAGTGTAAAGAACTGCACTCAAATTCATATTAAATTTTGAGTTCTTTTAATGCGATGTGATTAATGCATGTGACATTGATTATGTAATATTACTATGATTTTACTGGGAAACTTTACAGGGATAATTAGGGTTATTTGTGGATAGAAAAACTTGTTATTGTAAAAAAAATAAGAAAACTTTCGAGAGTGTGGATCAATTACGTTGCCTCTTAACGAAATTATGTAGATTTACAAAGGAAAATTCATCCCCTCTTTAAGGCCATGAAGCAAGAGAAAGTTAACGCTGAAACTCCATTTGTACAAATGCCAATTGTAAAGGCAGTTACTTTGATGGATACACAAACTGAACAAAGAATGTGTAAGCTTTTCAATATTACCCATACAATTGCACACACAGAATTACCATTCACAGATTATCCTGTTTTGATAAAACTTGAATGAAAACACCGAGTAGATTTAGGTGTTACGTGTTAAAATAAAAAGGCATGTGCTAGTTTTATTCATGAAATAAACGATCTTATATCAAAAGATTTATATGGCGATTCACGTCGAAAATCGTTTTACTTTTCAACCCTTTTTTACGGGTCCAGTGACAAAGCAGCAAATGAGAAAGAAGTCACGTCAATTGGATATGTGGATGAAGAAGGAAGGATATCGACAAGATTGTTAAGGCACATACTGAATTAAGTGTGTTAATTATCAAGGTGTGATTACCGATTAGTCAGAATACAAAATCTAATATGAAAAATCACTGTGTGTCGGCTGGTGCTGATAGTGCTTCCATGAATTTTGGCAAAGTAACAGGTGTCATGATGAGACTTGCAAGCCAATTGCCTTGGCTAATACCTGTCCACTGCTGTGCCCATAAGTTTGAGTTGGCCATCAAAGACGCTTTCAAGAACTCGTATTTCACAGAGGTTGGAGACCAAATATTAAATTAAAAATAATATAAATGTATCTAAGATTTATTTAAAATACATTGTTTCTCAAATCACAGTCATATCAGGGGTTTCAAGCTCAAAAAATTGCACGCGCACCCAATTCTTGCTGCGGCAAATCTTAACATTAAAAAAGGCACATGCTTTTCCGGTTCTTCACGCGCTATTTATCGAACTACGTTTGAGTCAGCTTGAATTTTGTAAGAAAACAAGGGACAGACAAAAGACTGGATGTTTTAATGAGACAACCATATTCTTACAAAATTGAAAGGCCCACACATTAAAGTGAACAAGTTCAGTTCAGTCACTGTCAGTGTCTGATTCTCAAAGTTCGTTCGAGAAACACAGATCACTGTCGGTGTTACTGTGATCAGGATCATCCGTAATGTGAATTAAAGGGTCAGCCAGCTCTTCTGCCACCTCGTCTAGCTTTTGTCTCTTCGCTGGTAGACCAACTTTCTTTTGCCTCTTGCTGGTTTTGAGGTACATTTGTACTGCGCAATCAATGGTTTGTTCTTTTTCCTTGGCACTCCACAAGCCGTCATTGCCATTAACAATCAAAGAATCGTCAAGTGTAGAATGATGCATCGACAAACGCTTGTTCGAAAGAATGTTTGTGAGAACACTTAACGTGCGTTTGACTGTTGAGTTGGATCTAGAAATACAAATTGCAAGACTCACGAGCTTACCTTATGAGAATTTTGCTGCTATCATCATGCATCTTGAAGATCTTGCTTCTGGCATAAGGGAAGACATCAATGCTCAAGATGTCTCTAAGATACAAGGTTACCTTAAAAAGATGAAGACCCACAAATTTGTGAGTACAAACACCATGCTGAGTTGGATCCAGAAATACAAATTGCAAGACTCACGAGCTTGCAAAGAATCGGAAATTCTTCACGACGAATGGAAAGCACCGACTTCCATAAACTCTTCAGGTCAATAAACTCTTCGGGTCAGGCAACTTAAGATAGTGGCTCTTGACAAAAATTTTGAAGCTACGCCATTCTTTCAAAGCAGATGTTAAGTTAAAAGATGCTAGCTCTAACGGTCTCGCGAAATGAGATGCCATTGTGGCGATGTCTTTAATTCTGTACTCTTTGTCAGCGCACCACATTTCTGGGTTAAGCCATCTTGTTTTCAAATAGATCACGTCATCGTAGTTTGAGAAAGGTGTTTTCAACATTTCAACCAGGACGAGTATCACGTTAGATTTAATCTGACGAACTTTTTGTAGACATCTTTCTCTGTCAAAGTCATCAAGGTCAAACTCTACAGATGTACTCTCGGTTAGGCCGTTTCTTTCGTTTATCACTCACTTTAGGGGGTTCTCCTTTCGCGAGGCCATTCTCTTGAATTACGAACCGCGGACAAAGCTATCCGAGAACTCGTCCTCCATTCCGATTTCGTCTTGCTTCTCGTTGAGTTGCATAAGAGACCTTGAAACTGCTAAAGACACTTCATATGGCATAAGACTTTCCGCCTCAAACACTAGGGAAGTGGGACCGATTTGTTCTAGCAGATCGAGATAGGCATCTAGAGTGCAGAGAAAGAAATATGACTTGAACTTTTTCAGAAGACCACTTATCTTGGCGCATGTATTTGGGGTAAACTCTTGCGTGTTTGCTGCTGCATCTTCATAAGTAATTACATTAATCAGGCCATGTCTCGAGCAAGTTCTTAAATCCCCTGTGCCGATGATTCACAAAACATGTCCCGTGAATTTTGGGCAATTCATAATAATGGATCCTCAGGGAAGCAGCACACTCCTTCAGTAAACTTTTCAACTTTCCAGAATTTTTCAGGAGGTAATAGTTTGTCTTATAGAACTCTTCAACAGCTTCAAACTCGGGAATGCCCAACGCCGATTTTACAGCCAATTCTATTCTATGATATGAAAAGTCACGGATGATTTCTCTTGAGTTGGGTAAGCACGCCATTGTATTTTCCGGTATTCATGCTAGCGCTGTCAGCTGTAGAGCTCACCAACTTCCCTTGATAATCTTCTTGGGACATTCGATAAGGACCAGACTAACAAACTGTTGATTCCTTTCACAATAGCGTTTCCATTACCATCCCCGAATTTCTCCATCTCAAGTACACTAGCTATGATGTAAACAGGTGTGCCATTTCTTTCCCTTCTGATTAAAACAAGTTCATTTAGTACGGAAAAAAAATCGACACTGCCAAGAATTAAAGCTGATTTTTTTCGAACAGCTGTTGCGATGCAATGCACAAATTCACGACCGTTTCTCTTGTTTTCCTTTTGTTCTATCAAAGAAACGCCGCTTGCTTTCACACACTTAACGAGTACACCGAAGTGGTGATGCGCCAGTGTTGGCTCCATGGCCATCTCATAAGCACATTTCATCAGTTTCCAATAAGCTTCTTCCCTTGATTTGTTTACGCATGCTGTAATTGTTGGTTTTACTAGTACCTGCACAAAATATTTACTTTTTTGTCACCTTTCCAAAAAAATATACCACACCAAATTTTCCGCAAACATCTGGTTAATTAGTTTATGTAAAAAGTCACTTTTGCTTTTTTCAAGTGTTTTAAATCACAATAAAACGTTTTGTAACAAAATGAATTAAAACACATTTTCCTTGTAACAAGTATTTAAAGTATACTGATGTACAGTTGTGGTATATAATCATTCAGTATGTAAAATATTCGAACCCGACACCCTAATTGTACTCGTGTTTAAAACTGAACAAAGTTTGACAACACAATATTTAATTTGTACAATTTTTAACGTAAAAATCAACAGCATTCTTATTCCGCTCACATATTTTGCAGTACGGAAAATTGACAAACACGCGATTATCTATGTTGTCAGTCTTGTAACCGATTATTGACTCTTTTCCCCAGCTTAAAAAAGTATAAAGCTCTACTTTCTTACCTTTACTTTTGCTTGACATTTAAATTATGTTCTAAATTCGGCTGAAAGGCGTTACATTTGCTAAATGTTCCACTACTTTGACCATTTCGCGCCTAAAGCTTTGTTTATGAATGCACATTTCCGGATTTCAGCGGTTTTCCTATCTAATATTATGTATCTTCTAGCTCGTTCTCGAATATAAAGCTCATTCAGCGCTTACAAAGTATAAACGAACCTGTGCAAATAGAAGATAGTCTTTGCTAGGTTTTTACCTAACAGTGCATAATGTACATGAATTAACAAAGTTTTTAAAAACATTATTTTCAACTGGTTCTAAAAATACTAAGAGCTTTGCTCCAATGTTTGATATTTGTGCACGCTATCAATTGCACGCCCAATTAACTCTGGGCGTGTGTGGGTGCACCTGCGCGCGATTGCGCACACCCCATTGACAGCCCTGCATATTTGGGCATGTTTTCCACTTTAACAGTATCGTAACGAGATGTGGCTTTTTTTCTATCTTTTTTTTTCTTCGAATTACGATGGTAACGTGTTTACATGGAAAACAGGTACAAGAACTTCAGCGACATGAGATATGCTGATTTACTGAATAAATCAGATAACATACATGTTGTTTAACAGTACACCATGCATACACTGTAAAATTGCATTGATAAGTTACACTTGTGTTTTTGCTTCTAGGTAATAGACGAGATACTTAAGAAGATATTTTCATTCTACCAAAGATCTCCTAAGCGGTCCAGAGAACTGCAAACGATCACAAATACACTGGGTATTTCGGTAGTAAAACCTGCACGAGCACAAGGAACTCGATGGATTGACCACCAGCGCAAGGCTGTCACTGCCATGGATCAGAATTTTGCTGCTATCATCATGCATCTTGAAGATCTTGCTTCTAGCATAAGCAAAGACATCAATGCTCATGATGTCTCTAAGATACAAGGTTACCTTAAAAAGATGAAGATCCACAAATTTGTGATGTACTCTGCAATATACCGAGATGTCGTGAAGCAGCTTTCTATATTTTATCATTGTGCTTTCCCATCTGGTAACATGACTATCAATGAAGTGCATATTGATGTTGATTTATCTGTAAGAAATCTAGCAAAGTTAAAGAAGGAGGATCCAGAAGATGGTAGCCACCTAAAAGGCATTCTATGAAGAAGTAAAACTGGAAGCAAACAATGAAACAAATTGCTTCTTCAGAGGTCATTCATTGCAAAGCAATCCTTCAGTAAAAGCTGTATTTCTAAAGAATACTTTGAATGTGCTTGATGCCATTACAAACTGCTTGAATAAACGCTTTTTAGTTTCCTTCATCTGAAATCATTGGCACAAGGAAGCAATTGGCCTATGAAACAGAAAGACCTACAACATTTATGCTAATGCCAAAATCCTCAAATTGATGAACCATTTCGATGTTGTTTTGAAGGCAAATGACTGCCTCGCAGATGAAATCATTAACAAATGGCAAAAGCTTAAGCTCGATATCAAGTCAAATTACAGTAAAATGAAGTGTAACGAGTTGTGGGAGTGCATCACTTCACAGAAGAGCGAAAGGTTTAGCAGTGTGTTACATATTGTGAAGATTATTTTAGCTGTACTTTTTTCTGGAATTAATCGGATTTTAGGTGAGTCACTCAACTCGACAAATAATTGTATTTATTCAGTATAATTTTACATGCCAATTTATGTATTCTTATTTCTAGGTGATTGGAGGCCGTCTCTAACTGCCAGCACTATGTAGTGTTTGCTGAGAATTGCAGTTGAAGGCGCTCCTGTTGAAGAATTTAATCTGCCACCAGTAGTAACACAGTGGTGATTTTCAGGGTGCAAGATGCAAAGACCACACATTGTTCCATATGGTCTGAGATCAAAGAACAATTCTTCTTCTGGTGACAGCGATAAAAAATTAAACAGTGATAATGATGAAACCGACAGAAACTCAGAAGGGGGACGTGTTCTGGAGAGAGTAAGCAAGGTCGTTGGACTAGCATTGGAAGATCTGGATCGTGCTTTTGATGATATATTGATGCACAGTCTGATAACTATTGACTAATAAAACCAAACCTGATCTTTCCATTGCTGGATACATGCATAACATAAAACAATTTTCATGCAATATAATTGTCTTTTTTTAAGTTTGCAAACGAGTAAATATAAATCGTCCAACTATTTACACAATACGACGAAATTTGAAAGTTCTTAGCCATGTATGTACATGCATTGGTATTGGTAGGGTATTTTTGGAATGTTTCCAGACATAATAGTACCCAAGGACTATGCTAAATGTTACATGCCAATAGCCTATCGCCATGTGCAAATACGCATTTTATATTTTCATCATGAAGATGTTGTATTGTTACTTTCTTCAAAAAATGTTTTGCAGTTTATGTGTAAAAGTTATTGAAATCTCTAAACGTAGAAGAAATACAGAAAATTAAATTATTTACTGCCAATATATTCTGCCAGATAATCGACTAAATGTGAATTAAGATCTTAATTTAACTTAAAGTTGATTTGACAAACTGAACAAGTTCACCTAGAGTGCAACAGACAAGTGAGAAATGCCAGATAAGAGACTCTTGTTCAGGATGTAAAAGCAATGGAAAGAAAAGTCATAAGTATGGAGAGGGAAATGAAAATCATCCAGAATAAGCTGGTCTATCTGAAAAAGATCACAGAAGAGAATGGTTTTACTAAGGCCTCATTCCAAGGCAATGACGAGAAGACCAAATTTTATACTAGACTTCCAAATGTTCTTGTTTTAATGCAGGTGTTTGGTTTGTGTGAGACACACATAAGTGCTACTTGTAATACTGTTCTTATCAAATTTGAGCAGCTCATCTTAGTATTAATGTGATTAAGGCTAAACTTAACAATTGAAGGATTTGGCATTTCAGTAATTGCATGAGGTACATTGCTCCTTGGCATGTTATCGATAATGACATATATTTGACTTCGCATGGGAAGAGTGAGACAGATGCTTGTTTTTTTTATTTCCAGCTTATTGGTGGACCTTCTTCTTTTAAGCTAAGACAGTAGCCTGAGATACTACGTCTATCATCGAGCGACGAGGCCCAAACGGCATCACAGTATGCGAATAACCTAAAATTTCCTTCAGTCTTACAAAACATCAGTTTATAGTTAACTGTGTTTGATATGTATCTGAAAACGTACTTTGTGATCCAGTCACTTGGTTCGTGTTTAGACAAGTGTTGAGAGAGTTTTGTGATACAGTAAATCGGGACGGGTACACATCATTGCATAGACTAAACTTCCGACCATCTGACGGTATATCTTGATTTCAGATTCGATGGGCGCAATGGACTCATCGTCGGTATGGTACAAATTTGGATTAGCTTCGCATGGTGTAGTTCTTGGCTTGCACTGGTCGAAAATTGCGACATGGTGATGGTTTCGTTGGTTCGTTCAAATTTTATTGCAAGGAAAAAAGAAAGTTTACCAAGATCTTTCATGTTAAATCGATTACTCAGTTTTTGCTTAAAATCATCCATAAGTTCCTTAGAACTAGAGGCTATGATAATGTCATCGACCCAAACTAACAAGATAATAGCGTCGTTCTCAATGTGTTTAATGAACACGCATGGATCAGTGGATGGCTGTTCAAAGTCCATATCTTGTCGGTACTTGTGAAGAAGATTGGGCCAATTTCTACCACTTTGTTTCAATCAGTACAGTGATTTATTGAGTTTGCAAATGAGGTGGACATTTGGCGATTCCTGGTAGCCTGGAGGTTGTTGCACGTATACCCCGCATTCTATAGGTGCATGAAGGTATGCTCCCTTCACATCCATCTGGTGTAATAACCAGTCTTCTTGTACAGCAATCTGCACAAGCATTCGAACTGATTCCATTCTCAAAGTAGGAGAGAATGTCTCTGAATGTCAATACCTTCTCTTTGACTTTGACTAAACCCTCTCGCGACGTATCAGGCTTTGTAAACTGGGTTATCAGCACTTCCTTTAATCGTATAGACCCATTTTCCCCCAACTACAGTTTTATCCGGTGGTAATTCGGTGACAGTGAAGGTTTCATTGCGTTCGAGGGATTCGATCTCTTCATCCATTGCTCGCTTCCAATTTGCTGAATCAGTTCCACTGACTGCTTCGTTGTAACTGGTCGGTGTATTCAAGAAATAACAGTAATCTTGCTTTTCATTATCATCAGCGACGTGATAATCTACTAAGTGTCCAGGTGGTTTACGGTTCCTTTTGGGATAACGGTGTGGTTGAACATTTTCCATCGCTGATTGCGACACTTCGGGTTGGGTAGGTGATTTGGTTGTGTCGCTTTGTGGTTCAGCTTCCGCTGATTGTGGAAAAAGATCATTGGTCGGATCATTTGTTTCAGCAACTTCAAACTTGTCAGTGAATTTTACGAGTCGGTGTTTGGTAACTGGTCTGTCCTCAGGGTTGTACACCAGATAGGATGGGCTTTCCTTATCAAATCCAACAAAATAACCCTTTCAGCAGCGCAGATCTAGCTTCTTCTGCCCATGAACGTAGGCATAACAAATTGTTCCAAATATATGCAAACGTGCAAGGTTTGGCTTGACTCTAGTTATAAGTCCATAGGGGGTATCTTTAATTCTCTTTACATAACAGCGGTTGCGAATATAGGTAGCCGTCATTATTGCATAAGTCCACAGAAATTTTGCAACCCTGATTTGATCAACAATGCTCTGCCCATTTTAAACAGTGTTCACCAGTTGCGCTCTGCAGTTCCGTTCTGGTGAGGGGAGTAGGGTGCATATAATTCGTGTTTGATCCAGTGCTTTGTTAGGATGTGCTTGAATTCTTGTGAAATATACTCACCACCATTGTCACTGCGCATTCTTTTGACTTTCCTGAAGGAAATACGTCTTCGAAGAAATTCAGTGTTTTCACCTTTCCATATGGCACAATATCAGCAAGAAATTTCTCTAATGCTTAGGTGCATCTGACTTTTCTTGCAGGTAGTAAGTGAATAAACAGCCTGAGTAATCATCAGTAAATATCATGGCATAACGGAATCCATCCATAGCAACTGGATCAATTGGTCCAGCCAAGTCGGTATGCACTAATTCAAATGGTTTGGTGGCACGTGTGTCCGCTTGGTGATTACGAGTATTCTTTTGCTTTGCCATAGTGCATGTCTCACAATCGAATGTTTCATGAGTGTTTATATGTATTCCTTTGACAACATGCTCGAGTTCAGTGACGTCGTCAACATTACAATGTCCCAGAATTATGTGCCACATTTTAAGGCTTTCATCGCGAATTTGGTTAATGGAGTTCCTGTACAAGTACTATAAGTGGCATTTGTTGCTCAATTTTGAATTTGGTTCCATCTGGAGCAATTAGTTCTGCACAGTCGTAATGGAATATAATGGTGGCACCTTTTTGAGTTGCTGCTTGAACTGAGAAAATGTTCTGGGGATATGTTGGAATGTACAGCGTGTTTTCGAGTTTTACTTTAACCATCTTCCCACTTTGTGCATGCATATGTACTATGACAGTTCCTTTCTTGAGGGCTACATTATTTGATCTATTCCCATCAGCTAATTCAATAAAATGCTCAGCTGGATTAAATTTAGGGTCTTCATCAATAAAGCACTCATCCTTGTTGACAATATGAGTGGTTGCCCCACAGTCTACCAGTAGGCGCTCGTTGTTAATTTTGAAAGATAACTTATCATCATTGAGTTGGAAAACAAATGTATGGTCCTCACCGTCTCCAACTTTATTGGCTTTATCATGGTTCTGTTTTTGACATGATTTATTACTATGGGTTGAAGATTTACAGATGTTGCACCACTTCTTTTCTCTTGGAGGCTTTTGGCAATCAACAGCTTTGTGCCAAGCTATGCCACAGTTAAAGCAAGTAATTGGCTTGCCCTGACCTTTACCTATTTGAAACTTCAAGACAGAATCCTTACTGTCTTCGGTTTTCTTGGAGCCGGCACTGTCTCTCTCATCAAAGTCACACAGTGCTTGTTTGAACAGAGTTCCCTTTTGACAACGTCGTGAGTTGATTATACAGTGTCATCACTCTGGGTTTACTACTACCAGCATAAAATTCTCTCAAAATTTTGAAAGCTTTTCAGCCATCGTCCTTAGCTTCTCTGATAACAAGAGACAAAGAACGCTCATCCAAAAACTGTATAAGCTCAGCAAAGGCGGTTTCATTTTTGTCATTATTCACAGCACCAGTTCCATTTAAAGTTTCTTTCAATTTTGTAAGTTTCATATATCCCAATATTTTGGTCTCCCATACTTCAAATTTACGTTCATCTTCATCAAATATCAAATTCTGCCACTGATTACTGGGCCCATAACCTGTTAGAATAGTTTCCTTAGCCATAACGGAGGAAATGTAACACACAATTTGTTTTGAACTCTATTTGCTAAATCCGCCATCTGTGATTACAGAATGTAACAACAATGTGTCCTTAATTTATGTCATAAGTTAACATATATAATAATATAAATAAACAGGGCGACACCTATCATACGGCACTTTCCTTTTTCCGGGTGTAAATAGCCGGGTGGAGTTAGTACCCTCACCCCAGGCTAACACCCGAAAGAGTGCTTCACCATTGGCTCAGGGATTATTGGTCTCAGTGAAACCAAGTTTACTTTGAATAAGGAACCTACTACAAACATAAACGTTGCTAGGTGTAATTTTATATCCTAGCCAAGTCACTCAAATGCAGGTGGAGTTGGTTTTTATATTAGAAAAGATTGTGAATTTCATTTTCCTGATGACTTGTATTGCAACCACGGACTTGAATTTCTATCAATATAATGCAAACCAAAGCAATATAATATGCTCAGTTTTTTGCATATATCCTAATAGTAAAATTGGAAATTTTATTGATTACTATACAAATATAATGAAAAAAAACTGAAATGAAAAAAATAATAATAATGGTGATTTTGCATAATAATGGTGATTTTAATATTAAGTTACTAAATTATGAGTCACATCCTGTAACACATAAATTTCTTGTCAATCCGGGACCATACAGTTTCCAGCCTTGTATAACTCAACCAACCAGAATAACTGACCATTTACAGCAACTTTAATTGATAATATTTATTTTAACTCAATTGCACAAGAGACATCAAGTGGAAATCTGATTTGTGATATAACTGACCATTTTCCTAAGTTTTTAATACTTAATAAATTTGTCTGTATTTTGTCTAATCCCACAATTTATCGAAGATTATTCTAATTTTAACAAAGAAATGCTTTTGGATAATGGGGCAGATCAACTGGGGTAATGTCCTGCCTGAAACTGAAGATGTGAATCTTATATTTGAATCATTTCAGAATAAAGTATCTGAATATAACAACATATTCAGTAGACCTTTGGTATAATGTCTGCAAATGCAGGAAAATTGATGTTACATGAAATGAAATCATGTTTAAAAAAGTATTGTATAGATGTTATAACTAGCCATTAAAGAACTATATGTAGTTTTAAGACAGCTACACCATTGACCTTTAGATTGTACTGAGATAACATTGCCTATTAGTAATGACCAATATCTAATTTTAAACAAAGGCCCAACAGAACTAATTCAGAAGTGAACCACAGTCCATTGCCTTTTGGCTACACAGCACCTACAATAACTACAGGTTCTAGAAATACTTCAAGAAGTTTTGGTGTGTCTGGTGTGACTTCTAGTGAATGTCAATACCTTCTCTTTGACTTTGACTAAACCCTCTCGCGACGTATCAGGCTTTGTAAACTGGGTTATCAGCACTTCCTTTAATCGTATAGACCCATTTTCCCCCAACTACAGTTTTATCCGGTGGTAATTCGGTGACAGTGAAGGTTTCATTGCGTTCGAGGGATTCGATCTCTTCATCCATTGCTCGCTTCCAATTTGCTGAATCAGTTCCACTGACTGCTTCGTTGTAACTGGTCGGTGTATTCAAGAAATAACAGTAATCTTGCTTTTCATTATCATCAGCGACGTGATAATCTACTAAGTGTCCAGGTGGTTTACGGTTCCTTTTGGGATAACGGTGTGGTTGAACATTTTCCATCGCTGATTGCGACACTTCGGGTTGGGTAGGTGATTTGGTTGTGTCGCTTTGTGGTTCAGCTTCCGCTGATTGTGGAAAAAGATCATTGGTCGGATCATTTGTTTCAGCAACTTCAAACTTGTCAGTGAATTTTACGAGTCGGTGTTTGGTAACTGGTCTGTCCTCAGGGTTGTACACCAGATAGGATGGGCTTTCCTTATCAAATCCAACAAAATAACCCTTTCAGCAGCGCAGATCTAGCTTCTTCTGCCCATGAACGTAGGCATAACAAATTGTTCCAAATATATGCAAACGTGCAAGGTTTGGCTTGACTCTAGTTATAAGTCCATAGGGGGTATCTTTAATTCTCTTTACATAACAGCGGTTGCGAATATAGGTAGCCGTCATTATTGCATAAGTCCACAGAAATTTTGCAACCCTGATTTGATCAACAATGCTCTGCCCATTTTAAACAGTGTTCACCAGTTGCGCTCTGCAGTTCCGTTCTGGTGAGGGGAGTAGGGTGCATATAATTCGTGTTTGATCCAGTGCTTTGTTAGGATGTGCTTGAATTCTTGTGAAATATACTCACCACCATTGTCACTGCGCATTCTTTTGACTTTCCTGAAGGAAATACGTCTTCGAAGAAATTCAGTGTTTTCACCTTTCCATATGGCACAATATCAGCAAGAAATTTCTCTAATGCTTAGGTGCATCTGACTTTTCTTGCAGGTAGTAAGTGAATAAACAGCCTGAGTAATCATCAGTAATTATCATGGCATAACGGAATCCATCCATAGCAACTGGATCAATTGGTCCAGCCAAGTCGGTATGCACTAATTCAAATGGTTTGGTGGCACGTGTGTCCGCTTGGTGATTACGAGTATTCTTTTGCTTTGCCATAGTGCATGTCTCACAATCGAATGTTTCATGAGTGTTTATATGTATTCCTTTGACAACATGCTCGAGTTCAGTGACGTCGTCAACATTACAATGTCCCAGAATTATGTGCCACATTTTAAGGCTTTCATCGCGAATTTGGTTAATGGAGTTCCTGTACAAGTACTATAAGTGGCATTTGTTGCTCAATTTTGAATTTGGTTCCATCTGGAGCAATTAGTTCTGCACAGTCGTAATGGAATATAATGGTGGCACCTTTTTGAGTTGCTGCTTGAACTGAGAAAATGTTCTGGGGATATGTTGGAATGTACAGCGTGTTTTCGAGTTTTACTTTAACCATCTTCCCACTTTGTGCATGCATATGTACTATGACAGTTCCTTTCTTGAGGGCTACATTATTTGATCTATTCCCATCAGCTAATTCAATAAAATGCTCAGCTGGATTAAATTTAGGGTCTTCATCAATAAAGCACTCATCCTTGTTGACAATATGAGTGGTTGCCCCACAGTCTACCAGTAGGCGCTCGTTGTTAATTTTGAAAGATAACTTATCATCATTGAGTTGGAAAACAAATGTATGGTCCTCACCGTCTCCAACTTTATTGGCTTTATCATGGTTCTGTTTTTGACATGATTTATTACTATGGGTTGAAGATTTACAGATGTTGCACCACTTCTTTTCTCTTGGAGGCTTTTGGCAATCAACAGCTTTGTGCCAAGCTATGCCACAGTTAAAGCAAGTAATTGGCTTGCCCTGACCTTTACCTATTTGAAACTTCAAGACAGAATCCTTACTGTCTTCGGTTTTCTTGGAGCCGGCACTGTCTCTCTCATCAAAGTCACACAGTGCTTGTTTGAACAGAGTTCCCTTTTGACAACGTCGTGAGTTGATTATACAGTGTCATCACTCTGGGTTTACTACTACCAGCATAAAATTCTCTCAAAATTTTGAAAGCTTTTCAGCCATCGTCCTTAGCTTCTCTGATAACAAGAGACAAAGAACGCTCATCCAAAAACTGTATAAGCTCAGCAAAGGCGGTTTCATTTTTGTCATTATTCACAGCACCAGTTCCATTTAAAGTTTCTTTCAATTTTGTAAGTTTCATATATCCCAATATTTTGGTCTCCCATACTTCAAATTTACGTTCATCTTCATCAAATATCAAATTCTGCCACTGATTACTGGGCCCATAACCTGTTAGAATAGTTTCCTTAGCCATAACGGAGGAAATGTAACACACAATTTGTTTTGAACTCTATTTGCTAAATCCGCCATCTGTGATTACAGAATGTAACAACAATGTGTCCTTAATTTATGTCATAAGTTAACATATATAATAATATAAATAAACAGGGCGACACCTATCATACGGCACTTTCCTTTTTCCGGGTGTAAATAGCCGGGTGGAGTTAGTACCCTCACCCCAGGCTAACACCCGAAAGAGTGCTTCACCATTGGCTCAGGGATTATTGGTCTCAGTGAAACCAAGTTTACTTTGAATAAGGAACCTACTACAAACATAAACGTTGCTAGGTGTAATTTTATATCCTAGCCAAGTCACTCAAATGCAGGTGGAGTTGGTTTTTATATTAGAAAAGATTGTGAATTTCATTTTCCTGATGACTTGTATTGCAACCACGGACTTGAATTTCTATCAATATAATGCAAACCAAAGCAATATAATATGCTCAGTTTTTTGCATATATCCTAATAGTAAAATTGGAAATTTTATTGATTACTATACAAATATAATGAAAAAAAACTGAAATGAAAAAAATAATAATAATGGTGATTTTGCATAATAATGGTGATTTTAATATTAAGTTACTAAATTATGAGTCACATCCTGTAACACATAAATTTCTTGTCAATCCGGGACCATACAGTTTCCAGCCTTGTATAACTCAACCAACCAGAATAACTGACCATTTACAGCAACTTTAATTGATAATATTTATTTTAACTCAATTGCACAAGAGACATCAAGTGGAAATCTGATTTGTGATATAACTGACCATTTTCCTAAGTTTTTAATACTTAATAAATTTGTCTGTATTTTGTCTAATCCCACAATTTATCGAAGATTATTCTAATTTTAACAAAGAAATGCTTTTGGATAATGGGGCAGATCAACTGGGGTAATGTCCTGCCTGAAACTGAAGATGTGAATCTTATATTTGAATCATTTCAGAATAAAGTATCTGAATATAACAACATATTCAGTAGACCTTTGGTATAATGTCTGCAAATGCAGGAAAATTGATGTTACATGAAATGAAATCATGTTTAAAAAAGTATTGTATAGATGTTATAACTAGCCATTAAAGAACTATATGTAGTTTTAAGACAGCTACACCATTGACCTTTAGATTGTACTGAGATAACATTGCCTATTAGTAATGACCAATATCTAATTTTAAACAAAGGCCCAACAGAACTAATTCAGAAGTGAACCACAGTCCATTGCCTTTTGGCTACACAGCACCTACAATAACTACAGGTTCTAGAAATACTTCAAGAAGTTTTGGTGTGTCTGGTGTGACTTCTAGTTGCTCTTCCAAGAGTAAGAGGAAGACATCTGGATTTGTTGGCCGGCTAAGAACTTGGAATAAGGATGTTGTGTGTCTACCATATTCACGTGACAAGATCTTATCTATTTTAAAAGGAAAGCAGCGAGGTAGTTTATCAGAAAGAGGACTAATTGAAAAGATTCGGTTAATGTCAAACTGGAATGCTCTTCAAGTAGGTTCAAAAGTTGAAATGATTCACCATAACTCATTTGATCACCTGCTATGAAAATTGTAAAAGGTGGGAATATATGGGGAGTAGGCAAACTTTGTTAGTGAATTTTTTTGTTATTTGTCTATCTACAGGAACAAGTTTGGATTTTGTTTAGTTGTATCTCTTCTATAGACAGATCAGAATTCATGGCAAACTATGAATGGTTTGGTTTTTCATCATGTTTGCATCCAAAATATTGTAGAAAACTGAAAACTTGTTTGACACAAACACCAAATTTTCATAGATGATGAAGGGGTATCATTAATAATTTATAATAGGGTTATTTGGCAATGACATGTGTATAATATCGAAATTCATAATATTCTAACTTAATAATTAAGCTATTCCATTTTACAGGTGAAGGAATAAGTGACATCTGTGTTTTCCAATGTCTTCTCTCTGAATGCAGATTAACTACTTGATTGTGATTATATGTGTGTTATGACAGGGATGAAAAAGCTGAAACGACCTTCTGTCAGTAACATCTTCTCCTGGAGCGGACAGGAGGTTGCTATTTTGGCTGGTCAAGGCAGTTTATATATTATGGCAAATACACCACTGCCATCCAAGATTACAGTGTGTGTACTGTATTTCCCTTCGTATCAACTAGTCTTAGAAAATATGTATAGTAATAGCATAAACAATTCAAGTCAATACGTCTAAACAACTCTATACCATACTATTCAGATAATTTATTTTGGTACTTATGATGTAGAATAAACGAAAAAATTATGGAAATGTTAAACGAAAAATTGTTCATACTTTCACAAGGCGGGGGGGGGGTGTCTTTTATGACAAATATAAAGTGGCTTCCGCACAAAATCCAAATGCTAAAAAGTAATTTTGAGTCAGTGGTCACAATCCTTGTCTTGTGTTGTATACCTGTTCTAAATTTCAGAAAACTTGGCCAAGTGTATGACCTATAAAATGTCCCACAAACTTAGGTTTTTGTCTTAAAAACCTGCTTTCTTAAGAAAAGTTCTAATTTTAATTGAACGTCTCATAGGAGCTCTGTGCAAACTAGGTAAACGGATAAATTTAGCCTTCTTAAGCTAATCTTTTGTAAGCTAATCTTTCTTACTAAATTTACGTGTGCGTGCGGCGTTTTAAGTGGCTTTAAGTTGCGCAAATTTTCTGACATTTTAAACCGTAATGCAAAACCTGAGGTTTTGAAAATTTTGATTTTACAGTTTTTTTATTCTTCATTTTAAGTACCAGAATAATCTATATTGATCAAATACTTCGTTGTTCTTTCAACTTTAGAGCAATTTCAAATTTGTTCAGTTTCTTTACTTCACCCTGATAATAGGTACATACATTATCTAATACTAAAGAGACGAATTTTTTCTGTTGCTACTCTGAGCTTCACAGGGTTGGGTGGTCATTATGTACATGGCTTCAGGCCATGTGAGTGCATGGCTACAGCCCATTTGAGACTAGCATATTTAAACACTTTAACCTGAAATTTGCAAAAAGATGATATTGAGTTTGAATTTCATTAGATAGTAACAATTTACCAACTGAATTATTGTTTAAATAAATATCCTCTAAAGTTTTAGCAGTGGAGGGGGGGTGTAATTGGGGCACACCCTGTATTTTCATAAAAATACGAGGTATTAATTATTACTGCCAAATAAATATTACTTCATAGGGCAATGACGACGACGAGGATGACGACTCTGAAACTGAATTCCAAGTAAATAATGTTGGTGCATCTGAGGGGAGTTCGTTAAGGGGGTCCAATACTAAAAAATTTTTTTGTGTTTTAATGCTATGCAGTTCATCTTTGGTCAGGTGTTAGGACATGGTACCACAAACATAAAAATAAGTTTTTCAAAGTTACCATTGCCATGGTTACCATGTTAATTACTCCCTGATGGTAAAAAATCCATATATTTGTAAACATGATATCTCAACAACTATGAATGATAAAAATCTAAAATAACTTTATTTTAATAGTATATCACATGCTCTTGGAGATGAACCAGAACTATGGTGATTGAGGCAAAAATAAATTTTTTGCAGACAAAATATTGAAACTAGGTATTATCGAGATGATACTGACTATCATAACTTGCATGCTTATTGCAAATATTTTTATGATTCTGGTTCATCTCCAAGAGAATGTAACACAGAACACACACTGAAAGTTTGAAGTCAATAGCTTACATACTTCTTGAGATATTGCGCATGCAATAATCGCGACGATAGGTGGTTTTCGGCAATTTGAGAAAAACTGCTTTAAAGTTTTTGCATGCATTAGAATAACATTAATCGAACAATGCTATGGAAAAGGACACAATAGAGTAAACCAATTGCATACCCATTATTTGCTCTGGGTAAAATCATGGTTTTACCCTAACACGGTGTTGAACTTGCTGAATTTCTCCGTTTATAATTCATTTTGTTGTTTGAAATTTTGGATATGTTTAGAGAATGCCGTTAACAATATTTTGTAAAATTTTTGAAAATCGATGAATTTTGAAATTATTTACTATTGGACCCCCTTAAGTGTTCCAGCTGAACCGCCACAAACTGTTGTCACGGTACTGTAATTTTTACATGAGCTTTAGGACAGCAGTTTTTTTCTTCCTTTTTTTTGTCTGCAATCAAAGTGAAAGTTTGATGATACAGTTCGAATATTGCACGTGTGCAATTATTGTAGCCACAGATGTCATTACTTTACATTTTGTACATGTGTTTTAATACAGGCTAGTAGCAATAGTGCCTTCAGTAGTTCTGACCTTGACACTTTACAAGCAATGTTTCGTCAAACGTCAGCGGAGGATCTGGAGGAGGCATTGAAAAGCAATCTTACTATAGATTTTGCAATTGATGAGTTGCTTTCAAGTTGTTCTGTTGAATCTGCAGGAAAGTCAGGTAAGTCATGCTTACTGTTTCATGCCTTACGAATGCACGAGTATCAACGATGGTCATGTTGATTATTAGTGCAATGTGAGTTGAGCCGTGCTGCGTTGTTCCATGTATATGTAGTGCTAGCTTTGAAATGTTACAAAACATTTGAAATGTTACACGATATTGTTGGCAAAATTTGTTTTAAGTGCTACCTTATCTTTGTAGATAACTTCAACGCTGCAGAATACTTTGGACGGCAGTTGACTGGTGACATTTTTACCCTTACGGTTTCTAGAGATGATTTGTGGCAGAGCGCGTTTATGTTTTACATGCGCGGTGCAGAATTGAATAGACCGTTTCGTTTAGTGAAAATGGCATAGGGCTTGGATTAGGTACCGGAGGGCCTAGTAGGGAGTTTTTTCAGTTACTGGCAGATAACATGACGTCGACATACTTTGGATTTTTTGAGGGAGACATACCAAATCTTTTGCCCGTGATGAAAGGACCGGCGTTAAGACTTGGTCACTTCCGAATTATCGGAACCATGATCGCTCACTCTATAGTTAACAGAGGTACAGGTAATGAATGCATTTTTTGTTTTCTTTATGCACATACAAGGAAAAATCCATTATAATAACTTTCCTGTTTGATAAGGATGTTAATGAGAATGTTGCATTTTAAATAGAATTAATGGTAAAGCTAATTAGTGCATCTGTAATTCACCTTGATAATAGGTACATACATCATCACATACCTACGGGTAGCTATAATATTTTCACACGAAGAAAATTTCACAAAAAAATCGTGCACACTGTTGATGGGTGAAATTATTGAATAAGTGTTTCTAGGTCAAACGTCGAACTTTTCATGCGCTGAACCTAATGCAAATGAGCTCAAACAAAGGCTTTAGATTATTAACATTGGGTTCGGCACATGAAAAGTTCGACGTTTGACCTGGGCCTATTATAACCATTCGGTAGTTATATGCAACATTGAATTATTTGCAGGATTTCCATATTTGTGCCGACCATTATTCGAGTATATTTAAAATCAAAATGCTGAGTCCTGTCTAATGTTCTGCAAGGCAGAGATGGTCCCACATAAAGAAACAAAGGACTTAATTGAAGAGGTAGGGGCCGTTGATGAGAAATTGGGTTACAATGCAATTATGATAAAGGAGCTGTTTGAATATTATAAAATGAAATGCTTTACATATAATTAACAATATGTATAAAAATGTTCTTGCTTATATTAAGATTTCTACATGTACCGAGGAAAACTTTCAGCGACTGGCTTCACGACCTGATATTTTGGATTACGTTTTCAACACAGGTATGCTATGGCTGCTGTTTTCAAATGCAACACATTGCAATTTAATAGATAATTATCGTGAACTGGACTTACATACATGTATTTACAAGAGCCAATGGCTGAAACTCAGCAACCACAGGCTGTTTAAGTAGTTTTAATAGGGGACCTCAAGGTTTCCGACGCCATAAGCCAGGGGATGCAAAAACATTGGGACCGAGTGCGAGGCCAACCCCATTTCCATATAATTTCCATATAGGAGTAAGAAAAATTCATTTGCATATATTCTTCAATTTCTTAAAAAAGTGTGGGAATAAACAATCAATTTTAACAATTCTAATGAAATACTAGGTTTTTTTTACCTATGGACGAAATTTCATTTGAATCAACGGCCAGCAAGTTTTCAAACATGGTAATTTTTAGAAGCGTTTTCGAGCTATTCATCTCTCGGTGTAAAAGTGAGCTAGCGTGGATTGCTTCGAGACCAAACGCAAAAATGGTTAAAATTTTAGTGGTGCCTGAAGATTTACCATACAGGAAAACTCATGGGGTGACAATTTGTAATTTGATATCTTGTAAGCTTCCTTAATGTGATTTTATAGCTGTAAAACGTGGTCTATGCGGTATCACATAACAGTTGATCACGTCTCTTCGGGGTATACAGATTCGGCAGGTGAAAGCTTTTATACGCTGTGAAAAATAGTTATAAATTTTATTATTCATTGAAATACAAGTGTTTTTCAAGTGCGCTCGTTATGCCAAGCCACGCTTGCTGTGCGATTGAGTACTGTGATAATGACAAACGCTATCCAGATCTACAAGTGAAGAGATCACACTCCAAACTCTTTGCTTTCACAAATGGCCAAAGGATGAAAATCACGCAGAACTTTGGCGGAAGCAGGTTTTAAAAAGCAGAAAGGATGACTTTAATCCTAAGCCAGGTGCGTCGGGAACATTTGTTAGCTCTAATCATTTTCCAATGGGAAAACAAACCCCTGGTAAACCTGAAACCAACTACCCATCCATATTTTTAACTCTTTCTGACTACCAGCATCAAAAGTCACCAAAGAAGCAAAAGACCGTAGGAAAAACAAGCACAAAGGGAGCGCACTGTGAGCCAGAAGAGACTGAATTGGGAGATGAAGAGATGGAAGACCTAGATCAACCAGGATCAGATTCATCCGAACCAGAGGAACACTTGGCATCTATTCCTTTCCAGTTCAAGCAATTGACAAGAGAGTTTGAGGTGAAATTGTACACTGGCATTCCTTCAACTGAAGCATTCCAATCTCTCTTCAATCATCTTTGTCCCAAAGCCCAGAATACTGGAGAGGTTCACAAGAAACACAAAGAGAGTCAAGTGACTCAAGATCTCCATCACCCTTTGAAGATTATGCATGCAGTGTAGGAGTTGAAAGCAGACGTGGTCCACCAAGAAAACTTAAATTAGAACAGGAGTTTTTATGTACGTTGATGAAAATCAGGCTGTCCCTCATGAATCATGATATGGCATTTCGGTTTCAAGTTTCCTCTGGTACTATTAGTAGCATACTGGTCACATGGATCAAATTAATGTCAAAAGAGCTGGCTGTTCTTATCATTTGGCCCACCCATATACAAATTAAGCAGCATCTGCCAAACTGTTTCAAAAGATTGTACCCAAAAGTAAGGTGCATAATTGATTGTTTTGAGTGTTTTACTCAAACACCCAGTGGACTGGATTTGGCTGCAACAATGTGGAGTGAGTACAAGCATCACTACACCTATAAAGTGCTGGTTGCTATTACTCCAAATGGTGCTGTTTCATATGTCTCCCCAGCTTATGGTGGTAAAGCGACCGACGTGCACATTATGAGAGATTCTGGGTTTTTAGATTTTGTTGGACCATATGATGAAATTATGGCAGACAGAGGATTTAAGATCAGCGAGGATCTAATGATGAAGATGGCAACATTATGCATTCCTCCAAGCAAAGCCAAGTCAAGCAGATGCTACCATCAGATGTGAGGAAAACATCAAATATTGCAAATGTGAGGATTTATGTGGAACAAGCTATTGGTAGGATGAACGTTTTTCATATTTTAAAGAATGAATTGCTAATTAATTTGATTCCCCTGGCTGATGATATTGTCCGTGTTTGTGCAGCTTTGTGCAATCTTCTGCCTCCATTGTGTGAGTAGTAATGCTATTTTATTGTAGTAGATAACTTTGTAAGTCTATTACACAAGAAATTCCTACCTGCAAGGTTGTCTTCACATTATTGCTCTGATAAAGATGGGGGTAAACTTACAAAGTGCTTAGCAAGAATTAAATTATTGCTCATGCATACTCTATTAACTTAGTCTTATGATGCTGCTGCTTGTGAACTTGACATATAGGAAAATATTTAAGCAAACATTTTTAATGACATAACATCAATAATTAAAGATGATTTGACATACTTCGTAAGATATCTTATTCTGGGGTTTTTTGTTGAAAAGCCTGTTACCCTAACCCTGAGTTAACATAAAATTGTGA
Organism: Muricea muricata; assembly: GCA_963855995.1. Lineage (NCBI taxonomy): Eukaryota > Metazoa > Cnidaria > Anthozoa > Malacalcyonacea > Plexauridae > Muricea > Muricea muricata. The sequence goes on from OY979716.1 coordinate 82,753,786, forward strand.
GGAAATGCTAGTACAAGTGTGAGGTCAGAATATTTCTTCAAAGACCTCATTCACACGATACCGGCAGAGTTTGAAAACGGTATGAAATTCTTACGTTTAGGGGTTGCGTTCTCACGATGCCAGTATGAAATTGTGTGAAACCGTAATGCTAACCGTGAGAGTTTGAAAACGGTATACGTACCCTAAGACTTTGAAAACAGAACGAAATTCAACCGTCAGACTACCGTGTGAACGCCTAACCGTAAGAGTTTTATTTCGGTTATGCAAAACATTTTAGCGTGCGAATTTCAATAATGAAATGAACAAAAGTTGTAACAAGTATAACTCTACCGGTACCGTGTGAACAGTTGAAAACATGATTTTTAATCGGCAGAGTTTCATGCCGGTATCGTGTGAACGGGGTCAAAGACTATATGTTTGGTTCAATTGTTGTTTTGGTTGTTGAAGCCCTAAAATATGTGTAGAAATACAGAAACTAAAGCAGTGGCCTAAGTTTAACCCTGGGTTAGCACTAATGCAGCTTTGAACAACCATCCCTGGTTAGTAACTAGTTATATGTACAGCTATATTCCTCTTAAATGCTGAAAATGTTGTAAAGTTTTTAATGTAAACAAAGCATTTGTTTAACAAACAAATGCTTTGTTTACATCTTTAACTTCTATATTGGTAAAATATGATATACAAACTTAATATCTAAACACTGCTCTGGTTTGTTTTTGTCATTAATGAATATAAACCGGAGTTTTCATTCAGAAGATGCAAAATTTCAGAAGTGTTAATGACTGCAAGTCCTCTTGAATATCAGCAGAACGGATGCACAGAAAACAAACTTCACACTATCTTTAAATAGTTCTATATTTGCATTAAACATGAAAAAATTGTTATATTTTATAATACATAAGTCTGGCAATTTGATGTACGCTTCAGAACAAGTACTAATGCAATCTTATTCGGTATGTTAAGTGTCCAATACTAGATTACTAATTTCTAATGCTATAGCAATAAAATTATTGCATTACATTGTTTATATCCTACATATTGTTGTATCTATTTCATCTTGTACAAAATTAAAAATCGTTTCGTATTCAATTTGAGTTTGTCAATTGTACAGACACCAAATGTGTGATTCATTCATTACAATTACTATCGTACACAATTATGCCAACTTGAAATTACCAGGATATTCTGCACCACAACCAGAGTTGAGCTCCTGACAGCAGTGACCAAATATATTCTCATGAATTCTGTATGTTCATTATTTGTAACCTTGGGTAGATTTGTGTGACTTTGGTCTTCATCAGTTTTAATTGATGTCCTGAATACCATGACTGACTTTCAATTACCAGCTGCTACACTGTATTCATGATGTTGATTATCCCCATTCAGTAGTAGTATAACAGTGTTTCAACAGTTTATGAATCAGCCTCATTGTTATCAGATACAACCATTAGTGTTGCCATTTATTACTGGTAACCATCACTTGTAACTTGTACAGCACTTCAGATATAGAGTACCAAACTATCTGACATTCTTTATCTTTCAGCAGTAAAACTTGTATCCATTGTGTGCATCTTGTTTCAAGTGGTGAAATATTTGGCAATCTTAGTTGGACATTATATTGTGATTGATTTAATTGCAACACACTTTCAGTGACAGATGGTATTGTGTGACAAGGCACAATGTTCACTAAATGTTCATATTGTTTTCATATATTTGTACAGATACACAGTTACCAACTGCAGGCAATTTATTTAAAAATGCAAATGGTAGCACAATTAAAATTTAGTATGTAAAATATTTTATTTTATCAGTCATACTTCGTATATGTGGGACTTTGTAAGTAAGTTTTCAGCTATGTATTGGGTTTCGGCTACTGTTACAGAAACCTAGAAATTGGTATGCAAGTACATGAACTTAAGATTATCCAAATGCTGTACCTTTGCATGCCTTTTAGCCATACTGAAATTACATCTTTTATTACATTCATTTTGAAATCAATGGTATTTCCAGCATTCTGATTGGTCAAAAATAGTGCGATTAATGCCCAAATTGCATCATTTTGGGTGTGATTAAAGAACTGCTCATTAATCGCATCTTTTTTGGTCCCAATTGCATATGGCTGCCGAGTCTAGCCAACAAAACAAATCAAACTGCATGCATTCAATTTACCAATTAAATTTTAAAAACATCTGATCACGATGACAAAAGAGCAAAATAAACAAATTTCATATCACCTATACTATTTTCTCAGGCAGTCAAAGACTAGTACACAAGCACTGAAAAACAGATAAAACACTAGCTAAGTTGCCAAACAAATCAAACGATGCTACACAGTACAGAAATAAAACCTTTGTGAATAACATTGAATAACTAGTACAAGCTCGAAATGCAATATGACAGCGACAAGTAAGTCCAGATAAATTTAATATGTTTTAGCTCAAAAATCCGTTGTTGAATCTTGTTAAATCGCGAATAAAGCTGATAGAATGTTTAAACTAACCTTGCTATTCCTTTGGCCAAGATTTTATGCACAAACAAGTTCATTATCTTCTCCATTTGTTAAATACCTGTACAAATATGTCCTTCGATTTTGTTCGCTTGTTGCTATGCAGTTGGGAGGTGTGTCTTGTTTTAGATTTCAAAATGAATGTAATAAAGTGGAAATTGCACTTCGTGTCGTGCAATTTTGGTCTGAATCAAACTTGTGATTGCAAATCGCACTCCCGCTTCGCGGTCGCGCGATTTTGTAATCACGCGTTTGATTTCAGACCAAATTGCACTCCACTCAGTGCAATTACCATTATTAACCAGGCTTGTTTATTAAAAACTAGATTCATATTAATTATTGTGTATAATACAATAAATTATTAATTCAAAGTAATTAATATGAATTTAGTTTATGAGGATGTTCCAAAATAGAAATGCTTTTTTGTACTTTAGTTGCATCAGAAAGGGTCTTTGTATAGTTTTTTACTGGCAGATCTGATCAAGCAGAAAAAATATTGAATTTACACCATGTTGCAGTCTGGTGTACTGAACTCAAAAAAAAAAACATGTGCATTTTTCAAAACAAGACAAAATTTTCAAGAAAATAATGTACAAAACACAAGTGAAAAAATCTTAAAAAACTCGAATTGTTGATCTCTTTTTTGGGTTTTTTTCTTTCCTCATATTGTCTTGTACTTAATATGATTGTATTTTTTTGGAAATGAATGTTATCCAAGAATGAAAGTAACAATGTTACAATGAGCAGAGATGGTGGCAAAGAAACCAACTGCTGGCAATTATAATTTTCACTCCACATCACAATCACAACCGCCAATATTTCTTAGTATATTATTAATAATAGACTACCTAACAGTAGATAGTCTAACTGCGAAAAGATACGGGATTTTAATGAGTTAACCAACTATATGCTGTCATGATATATTGTTTGACATCAGACCTAAATAAATCTCTAAAACTCTGCAAATGCATAGGTATGTCTTTGTATTTCTACAAAGACATTTTTATGCTATTTCTAACGTTACATTACACCAGATGGTTTTGCTCCTCGCAAAGGAAAATGTGTAAATATGTATGCACAGGCAAATTCTTTTTGAAATATAAGAGGTGTTAGTAAGTTTACAGACAGTTCTTACAGATCAAATTTGACGAATCAGTAATATCTTCATGGTTACTGCACCATGCACGAACTTTTTTCCTACAAAGAGAACAAACATGCATACCACCTACAGGAATGTTTGTATCAAAACAAACTGGACATGTATCAATACGTGAACCAAGATCATGAAAAGGAATAACTGACTTTTCTGATGAAGCTGTACTTGTACTTGACATCATCACCTTCACTGCTCAAATCATCAAAATCATCACCACCAGTGTTGCAGGTATCAGCAAGACAACTAAAACACAGCCAGGATTCTGATGATTTAGCAGTAGGTTCTGTCACATGAGCACAACAGAGATGCCAAGAAGTCTTGCAAGTACAACAAGTTATGCAGTATTCCTCAGCAGGATTGTTGACCTCTGACTCCTGTAAAATAACTTTTTCACAATGTGGACATTCCTTCAATTCTCTAAAGCCTAACAAACATGGTAAAACATATGTCTTGTAAAATATGGTCAGTTTATTTACAAGGGAATCACAATGGACATGGTCAAATTATATTTTCTCATAAAAGGTTTGTTAAATTGTGTCCACACAATAAAATAGCACTGTTGCGCACCACATACCCACATTTGTCCTTGAACCTGTGCATAGTACTTGTGTGATCGTTTCGGCCTTGGGTTGCCATCTACCTGTTCTAGAAAATCAACTTTTTTATAAACATCCGGGGAAAAAAGATCACAGTCCCTAACTGAGTATGGGCACTTGACTTCAATGATTGATGGGGGGCAACAATTACAAACAAACATACCATCTAGAGATCCAGCAAGATATGGGTAGCTAGACTTCACAAATAGTCCGCATGATCGAAATCCATGTAGCCATTAACATGCTGACTGGCTACATAAAAAAGAAATCCTTGTATAGCCATAGGCGGCCCAATTCAGTGTGTAGTTTCATATAGAGATCAGTAGCGAGCGGTAGCGTATTTTTTTACTTACATAATACACATAAGGTTGGCAACTAACCTGACGAAATTTAACACTTATTGACTGAGACCGAGGGAAACAGTATGTTTTGTGGACCAGAAACTGTCGATGTTTCCCGAGGCGAAGTCGAGGGAAACATCGACAGTCGAGGGTCCACAAAACATACTGCTTTCCCGAGGTCTCAGTCAATAAGTATTTTATTATATACTGAGTGTTAAAAGAGAAGAAAAGTACCACAAATCAATCAAACATGTATAAAAAGGATTACCTTTTACCTGACATGGCTCTGTGGATTTGTTATTTACCGGTGAATAAAAGTAATGAGCACCGCTTAGCTACGTTGCCAGGGAGACAGTAGAATTTCTCCACTATCACGTGATACGTTCTTAACCAATAAGAAACAGGAATAGATGAACTTTGACACTCAGTATATAATAAATGACTTTTGTTAAACACAAAATACATTGCTCGTGGAATTAAAAACAGGTAAAAAATTATAACACGTTATAAACTCCTATTGGTTTAAATGAATATTTCGTTAAAAGTGCACCAATAGTTTATAAATGCTTTTTAAAGGCTGACGTGTACGCCAACCTCTAGCATCTCGCATTGGGACAAGAAATTTTTTGTCAATACATGAAAAATATGTTCAAATTTTGCATCCATTCGGAAACATTGAAGACAAATTTCATTGAGTATATGTGGTAAAATTATCGGAGATTAACGTGTTATAATTTTTTACCTGTTTTTAACAAAAGTCATATGTTCGTCAGGTTAAATTTAGTAACCAACCTTATGTATATTATATATGTAAAACAATACCAGGGTTTGAATTACAGGAAAAAAGTCGACTCGCAACAAAATTTTGCACTCCTTGTATTGCAATTGTATATAGGCCTGGTTTAGACGTCAGATCTCCACCGTGTCGAGATTTCCACCGTGTCGAACTTCCCTCGCGCGAACGCAACTCAAACAATAGACAATGAGGAAACTAAGTCATCTCATCTATTGTTTAAACCGCACTTGACACGACGTAAATTTGACGTCTTAACCAACCAAGCCTTCGCGTTAAAAATTAACATTTCATATGTGTACGCCAACCCACTTCCTGGAAAAAACGTCAAAACGAAAGTAAACAACGCATGCATTTAAAAGGCATTCCCTGCAACTATCTCTTGATTTCGTTGTAAATTTACGTGCAGACGTTTAAAAAAAATAGTAAATTTTTAGTTTTATTAATTTCGTTAACATTAAAAGATCCATGTGCATGTATAAATAAACCAAACTCTAACAAAAACATAATTTTTTTATCCATTTAAACGTCGGAAATTTTCGACTCGCAGAAACTAAAACTTTGTCTCGCAAATAGAAAAATTCGACTCACAAATTGCGAATTGCGACCTGCTAATTCGAACCCTGAATATGGTACCGCTCGCTACTGATCTCTATATGAAACTACACACGGAATTGGGCCGCCTATGGTATAGCATTCTTTTCATGTGTCTGGCCCCAAGCAATAGCAGGAATGTGTGAAATATCTGCTGACTTACCAAGCAGTTAAAAAATCAAAGGGGAATATGCAATAACTTTCTTACCTCTTTTCTTCATGATTGTATCACATTTGGTAGCTACTTTGTGGAACCTAGATGCTGTAATTCTGCCAGATCTTTGTTTAAACCATGCATTATTTTTATGTTGACCTCTAGTGGATATTTCAATTTGGTGTACCTGCTCAGATGATAACTGACAATGTTCAATAAATAATGGGGTAATCTCCTCAAGTGTCATACCTGAATGATTTCCATTAGCCATAAAATTAAGGGCTTTATTTGCTAATGATGGAGGAAGACTATCATCTACCCCACGCTCAAAAGAATATAAAACACAAGCTGTAGGTAAAACCCTTTTAATGTCTGAAAGCAAATTAGAAACACTTTCACCTGAAATGTTCCTGTCTTGGGGCCTTCGAGGGTCAAAAGCTTTCTTCAAAGTTTGGCCCATAGCAAGGTCTTTGTTAGTTAACTTTTTTAACTTCTTATCTCGTCGAAAAGTAAGGTGTTATAACTGACTAGGAGTTACCTCCCTTCTAGTACCTCTGTTCCAACCTTGTGGGATGCTCGTGCATGCAGAAGAAATAAAATTTTTATGATAGGCATAGTTAACCTTATAAAGAATAGCAATCACATGATTGCAAACTTCTCCAGTGCCAGCTATACAGTTGCACCATGAAGTAATAATACTGGGGCTATTCTGGCTCTTCACACAAATCCATACCTTATGTGAGTCATCTCGAATTCTTTGAGAGGGGCACACATTGCCCTTAAGAAATATCAAAGTGGAATCGTTGGGGCAACTGGCTACAAAAACTGTGCCAACAAAACCACTCATCCAGTAAGAATAGGCTTTCTCATCTTTATACCTATATAGTCGACATCCACAGCTTTGGCTTTTAAAATATGACTAAATAACTTACCACCATCAAGTTTTGCCAATCTGCCACATTGTCTTTCCATGCGTCATCTGGCAAACTGTTTGGATCACTCGATATCTTATTTATTTCAAGCCGTTTGTTATATTCCTTTTTTTTTGTTTTCTGAAATTTGCTCCTGAGTGAATTTCTTAGGTGCATTCAATTCATACGCCCCGAACGCTCGAGCAACTAACTCAGCTTTCCGACCAGTTCGCTTTAAGCCACGAATGCCCAAAAAATCTTTCAGAGTGGTAAGCGTCCAATTTAGAAAATCTTCATAACTGAGACTATCATCAGACTGTTCGGTACCCATATTTTTTTGTGACGAACAGGAAAAATGTTTTCCACAAAATTTTCGAATATATAAAAAAGCTTTCACTTGTATACCCCGAAGAGATGCGATCAACTGGTATGTGATGCCGCATAGACCACGTTTTACGGCTATAAAATCACATTAAGGAAGCTTACAAGATATCAAATTACAAATTGTCACCCCATGAGTTTTCCTGTATGGTAAATCTTCAGGCGCCACTAAAATTTTAACCATTTTTGCATTTGGTCTCGGGGCAATCCACGCTAGCCTACTTTTACGCCGAGAGATGAATAGCTCGAAAACGCTTCTAAAAATTACCATCTTTGAAAACTTGCTGGCCGTTGATTCAAATGAAATTTCGTCCATAGGTAAAAAAAAGACCCAGTATTTTGTTAGAATTGTTAAAATTGACTGATTATTCCCACACCCCCCCAAGAAACTGAAGAATATATGCAAATGATTTTTCTCACTCCTATATGGAAATGGCATTGGCCGCGCACTCAATCCCAATGTTTTTGCACCACCTGACTTATGGCGTCGGAAACCTTGAGGTCCCCTATTTTTTACTGTTTTTAAGATGGACTGGTGTCATTGCATATAAGGATAAGGAACAGATTGTTGCAACTGCAATCCTGCATGAAGTTATATGGAAACGAGAATGTTCTATTAACCAACTTCTTCACGGATTGAAGTTTTTCAATGTGTTGGATGTTGTCAAAAAATTCTCACAACACTTTATCGCGAAGTTTATCTATACAAATCCTGTATTGAATACCCACCATCTTGCTACAACACATTAAGTTTGGTGAGACATCAAATAATTTTGAAGAACGAGCAAAGGAATTCTTTATTGAATATCTTGATGAAGATGTTGAAATACCATGTGGTGACGGTAAGTTTCTGTGTACACTTGCACACCTCTTGTGCAATAGCACAAGGTGTGGTCGTGTTTGAACAAAAAAAAATTATGAGTCAAAGAATTTTAAAAGAATTTATGAATTTATTTGTTTCATTACCAGAAGCCTGAATTTATTTGTTTCAATACCTATTGTATAGCATGTCTATAAAAAAAGGCAACAAGTAACTCATTTGACCATAAAAAGCTTAACTTTCACCACACCTTGGCATGTTTCGAGGTTAAATGTTTCAAATATTTTACCAGACAAACGGTTTAGAAGATGTACTGCCACATTGCAATTCATTACTGGTCAACAATCAATTGCTGGTGGCCTTCCTACAAAAATACAAGTTGGGTACATAACAGATCCTACAGCAAATTACCCTACAGCTGGAACATGTGGTCTAAAGTTTTACCTTCTGACAAAACATGAAATGTTTAATCACTTCTCTGCGGACATGGATAAAGCCCTGGAGTGCAAGGCATATGGTTTTCATTGCTTTTAATATACTATTTACAATACAATACAATACAATACAATAAACTTTATTTAAGGAGGGTTAAAAATATTACATAGCTAATATACCTGGTAAGTCAAAGACTTATCTTCCCCAGGGCCCTCGCTATTTACATAAAAAATTACAATTAAATTAAAGTATTTACAATGTATATACAGGTATATACGCCTGATAAAATATTATTTGTTACTAGTTAAAAAATAATTTGTCAAGTACTTTCTTTTAAAATCTTTTAAAGATGTACTTTCTTTAATGTTGGCACTTAATGTGTTCCAGATCCTAACACTACTATATCCAAACGTGTTCATATATAATTGTGTATGTTTTCCTGAACACTCTTCAGGCTCTATTTTTGAAAATATCTGACCAATCACATTGAAACTTGGCACAAAGCTAGTGTCAATCATGTTACATATATTAAGCTTGTCCGAAACACAGCATGGGCCTTGGTTGCTATGACAACAGCAAATAAACCTAAATAACGGACTCACTGTCAACAGTAATATCTAGCAGGGAAAAATAGATATCAACACCAAACTTGGTGAGACTGTTGGTTAGGTCAAAAGCTGTGCAACTAATGGTTGGAATTTTGTTGGAGTAAACTGTCGAGTCCGAACGCTGAAAATAGCCAGTTTCCATGGTAACAAAGAAACAAATGCATAATATACAAAACTGACCATTTATTGCACAGATTATGATAAGTTTGACATTCAGCCCAAAAATCATCAAAATCCATCAAATTCCCTTTGAGTTATCATTGTGGCCACTCTTGTTTAATATGAATTTGTTAATTTGAGAAAATCAATGTTAAAGTGTTAGCAAACATTATCGACTTAACCTTGGCTTATTCTCCAAAACTAGTCTAGTAAACTATCCTTATCTGATGTCCAAGGTATTATTAGTTAAAATATTGCCCACTGGCATCTTTTACCATATAAATATTGGATATTTATGCTAAAAACGTGAATGACTAAGCATCTAGACGCAAGATTATCTTACTTGGAACACATTTTGCTTCTCTCGTTCAGACAAGAGATGAATCAGTCACATCCTGCTCCACATTACTTGGGGTTTGTTTTCTTCCTTTTCTTTGTAACAGGATCATCAGGCTGAGAGCTCAGGCTAAATCCACCAGCTTGATAAGCTGTCTTGTCACCTTTCGACTTCTTTTGCGCACGAAGTTTCTGTCATTGCTTTTGGTACTTCTCACTAACTTTTTTTGAAGCAGCTTTAATCCTGGACTGATCTTGCAACCTTAGGGCTTTCATTGTATTAGTGCCTGGTGTTATGCCAAATATATCCATAACCATGGCTTTACTGGCAGCACCTGTATTGAAGAGGGCAATGGTCTCACAGACAGCTATTGTTACTTTTCGAGCTCCACAAAATTTAGTCTTGGGACATTTAGACCAGAGCATTCCATTGATAGCCTCATTCTGATTTTGTGTTATCCCTTTCAAACACCTAGAGAGTAGATTGTCCTTAGATAGCCTTGCAAAAATTGGAGCTAACTCTTCCATAAACACCTCAGGCAAACGATTACTTTGGTCATATGTTACTGTGCCATCTGACTGTTCTTTCCAAAATTTGCACCACGTGCTATCATCTTTAGGGCAATAGTGATGTTGTTCTTGCATAGATACTTTTGTGTTCTCAATCATGTGGCACTGTATTGCTTTTATGCTCCTCTTCATTCCCTCAAGATCACCCTTGTTCCCCCGAATAGCTTTCCCATAGTAGTTTTGCATTTTGTCTATGATTTTATCAGTCAATCTTCCACGACCACCAACGCCTTTGCCATCTGATAGCTTTTTACCTTTCTTATCTGCCTTGTACTTTCTAAGTGCTGTCCCAAGTCTTTTTTGGACATGGCCAACACATTCTTCCTTGGTAACAACATAATCATCTCCATACTTTTCAAACATAGCATCCTTTACTCGTCCATATGAACTACTATCTCCATCACCCACAAATGTAGTATATTTTAAATTACGTTCACTGATACTTCTCCCAAACATTTCAATGGCTGAAGCAGCCTCCATTTCTTCTGATGAACCTGCATGGTTAATTTGACAAACTGGTTCATGGCATTCTTTCCAAGACTGGTATTCTTCACTATCAGCATTCATGTTTCCATGGGCTTTACACTCATGACAAAAAAGGGACTTGACACAGTAATCTAGGACCTCACCAGTGTCCACAGATATAACAAAGGTAACACCAATTTTTGATGAATGTCCTCTTTTTTGCCAAGTTCCATCAACTGTAACTGACACATTCGCGATAACAGAAGTTCCATCATCCTCAATGTCATCTGGTCTTTCCATGGCGACCTTGTCAACCAGTCGCTTTGCTGCATCCTTCATCAAATTTTCAGCATTGTCTTTTGCAATGGATTTTATTTGGATGATGATGATGATGGTCATTGTAAGCCTTCTTTGTTACAGGAGGTGGCAAATTCATTCCGGCACAAAATTGGGATAGTCCGGCATGACCCATCTGGGGAGATGCTAGAACTGCTCTGCGATTGACTTCATGGGCTCCTCCTCCTCTACCACCCAAACGCTTGCTGGTCATGAGAGGGGTTTGTGCCTCACATATTGAACATTCTAAGTATAAGTGTTCTGCAAGGCCCTCTCTCAAACGGTTGTTTTGAAAGAGTTGTAGTTTAGATTTGGGATCTCTACAAGCACTACAAATTGCTGCACTAGAGATACATTCTTTTAGCAGAGATGAATCTTGCAACTTGAAACCAGATGCACTCTCAGTGTGACATGTAGAACCAAGGCCGAGACTTTTGGTTTTTGTGCGGGTTAAAACTGTTTGGTCAGAATCCAGCTTATTAAAAGACGAATTGAGCAACTTTTTCTGCGATGTGTTCACCTTAGATTGAGGCAAAACTTCACTGTTTGCTTCCAAAACCTATGCAACATTTGACACGCTCGAAGATGGTCGCTCATCAGCCAAACCACTCGCACTTTCGCTCGATCTCTCGCGTATTTCGTCGGTTCTCAGCCCATGAAAACCTTTTCTTTTCCTTCTTCTGATCGATCTAAACTTCGTAGTATTGTTTTTATTCATTTTGACTACTCAATAATGTAATAAAAGCTTTTCAAATTGACCGAACTATATGTTTGTCTCCGCAATTTAGCGCACTGTCACATGTATTCACAATAAATCGCGTTATATTTGCTTTCGGGGGCATGGGACGAGCACGATTCAATCATCATTGAAAAGGGGGGGTTTTCTTCTCCTAGGAGAGGGGTTTTTTGGAATGTAACCACAAAATCGAAGACGAAAAAGCCCATAGCAACCAAAGCAAACAACTAAAAACAAATGGTTACTATGCACAAAAATACAACCAACATCTATATTATCGCAAATTTTGGCCAAAATATTTGAATACAATACGAAATAAGTTCACAGGGCAAAAGAGTGATAAAGTTTGTACCTATACTAATCCAAATAAAAAATTTCAAGAAAAAAATTTTTTTGAGAAAACTAAGGGTTAACTACCACCTTAAACATATTTGTCATGTACTCTGGACACAAATGATTTGAGACTTTTGTAAACCATAATGGCTTTACGATACTCAATGCGATCCATAATAGGCATCCAGTTTAGTGTTGAAAACATGTCCTTACTAGGGTAACAATTGTCCGTAATATCTAAAATTACCTGGGCCGCTCTCTTCTGGGCTAATGTAATCTTCTTAACGTGCGGTGAATCTCCCCATACAATGGAACAATAATCCATGTGTGGAAGAATATGGACATTAAAAAATAGTTTTCGCGTCTTTGGTAAATACCGTTTAATTCTTCGAAGTAGAGCTATATTCTTATTTATCTTTGAAACAGTTGAATTTATATGATTCTCCCATGACATATTGTGGTTTATAGTTACGCCAAGTAACGGTTTTGAGGTAATATTCTCCAATGGGATGCCGTTAAGGAGTACACACAAATCTTCATTGTTTGCTATATGGAGCCGTTTTTGCCAAGATGTTATTAGTATACACTTCGTTTTGTTCGTATTTGGTATCATTTTATTTTCATTACACCAATTTGAGACCTTGCCCATAACTTCATTTAAATTTCGATTCAGCTGGTTTATTGTTTTCGCAGATGTCGTAATAGTAGAGTCATCCGCATACATGTCCATATCGCCATTTGGAATATTTAATGGCAGGTCATTGACAAAGACAATAAAAAGTAAAGGGCCCAATATAGATCCCTGAGGAACTCCTTTCGTCATGGGCAGTTGGGATGACATTTTACCATTAACAGCTGTTTTTTGATATCTGTTACTTAGGTACGAAGAAAACCAATCTACAGATTTGGTACTACATTTATACATTCGTAGCTTTTTTAGCAGAATACTATGATCGATTAGATCAAAAGCTTTACAGAGATCTAATAAAACAACTCCGTTCATATGCCCTTCATTTATTGTTTTAGTCCATTTATCAATCAAATGAGTGACTGCGGTTTCACAGGAAAAAAGATTTCAAAAACCTGATTGAGCTTTGTGTAACAATTCGTTTTCTTTTAAGAATTCATACAACGAAAAATACACGTGTCGTTCAAGTAATTTGGAAAGTGTAGGTAACATTGAAATGGGTCTAAAATTTTGTCTTTCCTGAATACTTCATTGTTTATGAATTGGTACAACTTTGGCCACTTTCCAGTCGTCTGGAAACGTTAAGGTAGTTATAGACAGATTTAAGATCCAGGTAATGGAAGGAGCTATAGCGGTCGCACCCAAACGTAATAGTTTTGGTGAAATTCCATCAAGTCCCATAGATTTTTTGTCATCCAGTTTACAAAGCTCTTCCCTCACGAAATCAACAGATACTTGTGGGATATCAAATATTAAGTTTACATCTGTATGTGTATTTATGAAATCCAGAAGTACATCATTATTATCGTTTCCAGAATCTGGAAGACTATCGGCAATTTAATTACCAATCTGTGCAAAGAATTCATTAAAACTATCACATATATCTTGTGGGTTAGAGAGTATTACCTCGCCATCTTTTAGTGTTGTTGGAGAAACTTTCGATTTCTCAGGGGCTAGGTCTTTAATGAGATTCCATAGCTTTTTGCTATTACCAATATTACTTTCAATAAGTTGTTTGTAATACGTAGTTTTACCCTTTCTCACAAGGTTGTTTGATTTGTTTCTCCATAGTTTTCTATTTTGATCATCATTAAGTCGGGCAAATTTGTCTCTAATGTTCATAGCGTTTATCATTTCTTCTGTAAGCCATTCCGGCTGCTTAGGTTTCTTAACACGTCTTTGCTTTAATGGTACATGTTTTTCCACAACATCAAGGAAAAGTTTTACCCAACAGCTCAATGCATCGTTTGGATCATCAAAAGACTCACATATGTTCCATGGCACGAAAGACAGATCTTCAAGAAAGGCTGTTTGATTGAAGTTCTTATATGATCTATATTTAATTAATGAATGTTTATGTTTTATATTTGCTGAATTGTGTGACCGTGAGTAACAGACCGGGAAATGATCGGAAATACCCACGGTTGCAACTTTGGTTGCCCTTACATGTTCTGCATTAGTCACATATATATGATCGATGCATGTTTTTGATGAATTTGTTGTTCTAGTTGAAGCTGTTATGATTTGAGTAAGATCATACTATTCCATAATATCTATCCATTGTTTAGGGATTGAGTTAGGCTTTAGAAAATCAATGTTAAAGTCACCCATAATGACCATTTCTTTTCCTTCACTATATGCAATCTCACACATTTCAATAAAATGTTCATACCACAACACAGTTGATTTAGGTGGTCTATAGATGGTAGCTACAAGTATTGGGGACGAGTTTGGATAGGTTACCTCAATCCATATTGCCTCAAGATTGTCATGTTGGAGGTCCTTTCGTTCGTCAAAGGGTAAATTTTGCTTTACTAGCATAGCTACTCCTCCCCACGTATCACCTGCACGATCTAACCGAGCAGCCAATTTGTATCCGTCAACTTGAATATCTTTATCCATAAAATTTTTGTTTATTAACCAAGTCTCAGAAAAACCAATCACATTTGCTTCGTTTGAAGAATTTAATATCAAACGAACTTGATCTAAGTGAGCATTAAGACTTTGTATGTTCCAGCTTACAAATTTTAGTCCAGAGGGCAAATCAGAAGCAAGGCAAGGAATGTTGTTATTAGTGTTTATAATTTGACTCGTTGGCGATTCATTTAAGTTGGTATTTAAATTTAATGTCACAGGTCCAGGGTTCAACTCAACGTCTCCTGACAGCAACAATCGTCGAATGGCAACAGAATTGGCATAGTATTTAACATAGCACTTTAACCTTTTCTCTTTTGTATGTTCAAATCGTATACTGGAATTTCTATCCCAAAATAAGATACATTCCACTACATTTACAACAACGTTTGATATAATTCCAGATTGAAAGCATATGCAAATTTCAGTTTGCCAGCAAGTGTACTGAAGCGACACATTCTGTTCATAACACTTTGTGCTTTTCGAAATATACTTTTCCCCTACACCACAGACAACATCATATTGGACAGAACTATGCATGGAATACCAGGTCATAAGTATCGGCTGTCCAGACAATATTTTCCTTTGTGAGTCGAAGACCACAGGTAGAGAAATGAAAAGATCACCAAACGAAACATTCCAAACACAAACCGCTTTCGGTATTTCATTTATATTTTCTCTTCGAGAATGTAATCCGCTAATCCCATCGACAAAGTCACGCGTGTTCAAGACCAAGGTACCAGAATTACAAGATGCGCTGTATTCAAAGCAAGTAAACAGCAAATAAAACGTAAGCAAACACCGAGCAATCCGAGGTAGGACCACCATTTTGACTGCAAACGCGTCACACACGCGTCAAATGGGCTTGAGGCGTGTGTCTGGAATGTTATGTTTTTTTGTTTTTGTGGTTCCTACATGTACAGGGGGAGTCAAAAAGAACTGACAGACTTCATATTCAAATTAGTCGCAAACTTCTTACTGGAATTTGTCTGTTACCATGTGTGCAGCCAACATGAGGTGGCTAATGATTGCAAAAGTGCAGTTCCATTCAAATTTTTACAATTAAAATGGATATATTAACTCCCACACGGGATTAGATTTATGTTTTAAATTAATTAATGGTTCACTTATTTGATATGCTTCGTTTACTAATGAGATATTTGGGCAACATCTGTCAAATTAAATCCGTTATGTGGCTAATTTGAATGTGAAAGCTGTATTTACATTGTATTACATTGTAGTATTCCATAAATGTAACGTTAGCAGTAAAATGCTTGAAAAACGTTCACATAAATGTCTATATTACACTCAAATATATAAGAAATATTAGCTATTGATATTTATATGTTTACACAATGTTTTAATGTACATAGCTTAATTAAGCTACTGTTCAATTAGTACCGGTAAGATAATCCCCTACAAATCTTACAGTTTGCATGTAAATGTCTTTCTACTTGTCATCGGACACAGCTAACGGGTTAATCGCTTCTCTCAACTGGCTCGTGACCACATCAGGAAGAGGGCATACAGATGGTAACACTTCAACATAAGGCAGCACAGTGGGGTTTCTTAGAAGTTCCTGAGCTGAAATTGATGGGTATGGTGTTGAATGCAAGGCAGAGTGATGTAACTGGGTAAGATGTCGACAAGCAAACATCAGCTGTTGTGGTGTGGCTGAACCTTCCGTGGAGATGTTGTGATGGTTATGTGCATTAACAAAGTCTGTTAAAGTCTTGTTAATCCTGGGAAGATATACAAAGTGCAGGCAGAATTTGTCAGTGCTGTTTGGTATGTCTAGTTTTTCCTCAAATTCAAATCCACGGAATGTTTCAGCAAAGTACCGATTAACTTGCACGTTGATGTCGCCATTTAGCCGTTCAACACATTGATTACAAACCAACGTCCCTGCTATAACACTACGTGGGCCTTGGTGGTTAATCATATGTTACCACACTTCGACATTTTCACCGCCATGATCAGTTCTTACACGTAATGGTCTGCCATATTTGGTGATTGCTCCCAGAAATTTTCTTATTACAGTATCTGCCTTGTTATTTAGGCCTTTACCAGCCTGCATTTACCTCCACATTAGGTCTGAATTTCCCAGCGTGGATGTAGCAGGGTACAAAGGTGCAAGACAAAGACAAACTTAATTTGTCGAGACAATATCTCGTATATCTTCATGTACCTATATTTTCAATAGACCATTTTAAATTAAAATTAGCTGGATGATTTATAAAATTTCTACGTTTACAAGGCCTTGTGTTTTTTCAGATCATTAGTTCAGTACTTGCAATCTATACCAGACAGAGCTGGAAATTAACACAATATTAAGTGGCAGCTAATTTGAATTTGAAAGCGTATACTTTTTTGTCAACCCTAAATATGTTTTGTTAACTAAATTTACATATTTGTTCATGCATATTATGATAAAGTTTTATAAAGTTACTGATCTGTTTCATTTATTTGTGCAAGCTCCCTTTTTGTGGCCTTTCCTTGGTTCTCCACATGTCTTGCATTTTGGTGCTTTTCTTTTTTGGTTTGCTGCCTGTTGCTGCTCCTTTTGAGTTGTCAACAACTTTTCTTGTTCAACATCTAATAAAGAGAGTAGAATATACAGCTTGTAATGATTGTTTAATATTTAAATTTATACTATGGAAAGCAGTACCTACTACTTATAGTATGCACCATATACCTTCAGGAAACAATTTAGTAGCCAATTTTTTCCTGTTTGCCTGCAAGGCTCTTGTCTTTGCCGGCTATGAGGACCATCTTGATGATAGATTTAGCTATATGCCAAATATCATAATAGTGCATTGTTTCCTTTTCGCTTGTTCGAATCCATTTTCCAATGCCTCTATGTCGATCCGAAATGAACGTTTTTATTTTCAGGCCGGACTTTTTTAAGTGAGAAAAACATCTTTTTGCGCCGGCGAGTTCCATAGCGTTACTGCTGCCTGTCTCGTTGGCCTATAAAATGAAAATTGATATATTTACTATCCATACAACAAGCAACAATTAAACTATAAAAGGCGTTTAGATGAATCCTCATCCTGCAGAACAGAATCAATCATTAAAATCACATGTACAAATTAAGAATGATATTCACGGATAAGTATTATACCTGTAAGAGTTCAAAGTGAACAATCTTCTGGAGATCACAACACAACATACTGTAAATCGCATACTTTGCACTATGGCCCATTGAATCGTACCTTCCATCACCACACCACGAAGCATTCGTTATGCCTTTTGCTTTTTCAATCAATTTTTCTCTGTACGTTTCCCAGTGTTTTATTACGACTGGAATCAAAAAGTTGGCTTGATGCTTATGAAATGCCCTGGCTGAGATAGCTGCTAAACCCATATGCTTGAATACTAAAAGTATCTTGCTTATTGACGCACCGGCCATTAAAGTAGCAAAACTTAATAGCAGATTCCCTGCAGGGTGACGGCCAAGTACAAGTGGTTGACTGTGCCATTTAAAAATAGAACCACTGAAACCATAGTAAACTGAAACCATGGTGCCATATACTTTCATTGTTACAGAGGGTTGATCAATTTTGCATTTAAAGCAAAATATCGAAAATATTGACAACAGCGTCCAGTAGAACACAATAAACTTAGGTTCGTCAGTGCTTGAGGTGCCAGGATCCACCCTATATGTACACAATTTATGATATCTGTATAGTTATACGCATGGCGTTTGCCGATTTCGTGGGGAATGGGATTCTTTGTATTAACTTACCTCACGTTTCTTCTAGAGTTTGACTGAACTGAATCTTCTTCGACTGTATCCTCCCCATTATCACTCCACTCAGGATCACCTGCTTCATCGTACACTGCCTTTGCCGTGCTGTTCTCATCTGAGCTGTTGTCTTCGTCCATCATTATTTTCATTAATTCATCATTATCATCATCACTAGACATCTTCTGTAAACAAAACAGAATAGAACATGTTACCATAACCACTTACTAGACTAACAGTTTACACTGTCCACTGTATCCTATATACGTGATATGGCTACAAAGAATTGACAACTGCAGGATGCTATCGACTAGCCTTGAGTTCTCACCTTATTATGTTTACTTTGTACATTCCTTTTCTCTAATTTCAAGGCTTCAATCTGATCGTTACGGGACTTCAAATCTTGTTCTAGTTTCCTTTGGGTTCGCTTTAATTTCCTGATTTGATTTTTCCTTTTGTTGCACGTTTTACAAGAAACATAAGAAGGTGTCTTGTCTTGCATAGAAGTGTCTGAATCAACTCGTGCATCTAGGACTAGGTCATCATTTTCTACAGTGGTAAAGGAGCTGTCTAATGCATCGTCTGACATCGAGATTGGGTCATAATCTCGATTTTCTTCAATTTGGTTTTCTTCAACCGTATCTAATTCGTCCTGTACTGCGACTGCTGTTGAAGGATTATCTTTGTGACGCAGTATTTTGCGAACCATCTACGATGAATTTTAAATGATACATATCCTTAATTTTACAAATTGTTAGCATAAAAAACTCACAGCAATAGAAACTTTAGAAGTGTGCTTACCTTTCGTTGCTTACGTGCCGATTTTTGCAGGTTATCAGGTACGACTGTATCTATTGTGGGAACTGAATCAGGTTTGAGGTAGCACAATTTTGGTTTTAGCGGAGAAGGAACATCTAGCGAATAACGCAATGGATAGCACGATCTTTCGAAGTGAGCTGAACAAACAGCTGAATACAATGTAGGTGTAAAATTAGGCCGGTGTTTTCTAACAAATTGTACCCACAATTTCCAAAGACCCGCCTTTTTTTCTTTGCTTGGAAATTTATGCATTGAAATACCAGGTGTACTTGCAGAGTTGGTACAACTTACTCCGCTACGTCCGCCGCAAACACAATACAATCCACCCCTCTTTTTTGTTGGCTGCATCGCCATGAAATATCAAGTAAGAAATCTTGTCTTGATGCATAGATACAGACCAAAGCACTTTTTTCTCTTTTACGAAAGACTTTCATATTTATACTAGTCGTTGACAATTTTTAATCAGATTACAAACTTTGAGGTTTCAAGGCTCAAGTGGGCTCGAACAAATATCTTATTCGTTGACGGCATACATCTTCCGTAAAAGCAAGTCATAGAGGGTTCGTGTGGGAAAATGCGTGTGGGAAAATGGGAAAATGTAAATACAAAATCGGAAGGTATGAAGACTGTTTCTATGTCTCATTTACATGAATTGCGTGAATTCATCCTAAGGCTGAGCACATAAAATTACTTCACATGATGCTAGCAATTATTTGCAGTTATTATTTTGCTTCAACTGATGACAAAAAGTGTATGTTTAGTTAGGTACGACACTTGCAAGTTATATGACATACAAGCATAATAAAGATGCTCAGGACATTCGTTCACTTGCAACAAAACATCAATATAATGATATTATTGGTAAATTGTATAATATTAGTAAATCAGGCACTTAATTTCGTTTTCAAAGCATTTGTATCAGGAGTATGTAGTATTTTGGTATAGTTATACGATTTCACAATGTATAACATGTCCATTTGCATACGTCATCAATGACCTTTATCACCGTCTGACCACGCGTCGTCTTTTTACCTTGAAGTCTATGTTTTAAATCATCTTTATACATTTCAATATGAAGGATTACCATCACACCAAATTTAGTAAAATTCTTACCTCCTAGTTCTTGATTCCTCACCTATTTCGTTTTCATTGCCGTGGTCAGTACATTCCGGTAAAGTGTTTCATTCAGAACACTCGCCATGAATTTTATGTATTAAAATGTATAAATCTAAGTTCTCATTCTTTTGTTTGGCACCTTTTGGAATTACTTGACATACTCCCCCTTGTATAATAACATTTGTACCCAGGCAATTTATCATCACGTAACTTTATTTCACATTTGGCACCGGCCATATTTTTATTTTAACATTTCGCATGCGCATACAATCCAAGTATTATATTAAAACCATACCTGGATTGTTTACAAACAATCTTTGGATTATTTGAAAGCAAACTAAATAATCCAGTTATGGTTTGTAAACAATCTTTGGATTATTTAATTTAACAATAAACCATCCCCGGATTGTTTGCAAACAATTTATTGATGGTTTGCGAATAAAACGTGGATTATTTGTAAATCATAATTGGATTGTATACATACATTGTATCTTATCATGAAATAATAAAAAATTACGCACATTTTGTTTGTGACCATTATTTTTACACTTGGCGCCCCATAATTTTTTAATGTTAAAAAAGTCTATGAAATAGTGAGAAAATGAACACATTTGCTATTTGTTACCTTTTCCACAAACTAATTAAAAGAGCGTAATTTTTCATGCACCTCCCCTCTATGTTTGGCATATCCTGTTCCATTGTAACACAAATAGCGTTTGCATGTATCTTGCAAAGATATTCTACATCCTCAGATACAGCAATCATTGTTCCAATTGCATTTGATCCCCGTTCAAGCATTTGTTCAAAGTTGCTTTCTGCCTTTTGTCGTTCCTCTACTCCATTGGGGCACCATTCATCCAAACACACTGTAGGAAAGATCTGTTCATAGTTTAGGTTTGTTTTTCATTTTCCTAACTTATAAAAAATTTTGGTTTATTTTAAATATTCATTTTATATCTTTAAAATACAGTGCCTTTCATAGTTTACTTATGTTGGGTCAAAATTTAGGCCATTCAATACTTTTCAGTTAACTGTGAAAGTAGGGAGCAATCTTGATTCAAGAATGTTTGGAACTTTTATGTCATCCAACACAGGTGGCAGGGTAGAGTGACTGCACAGACGTGGCATAAATCTCTCTTTTACCAACACAAAGAAATTGGTGCTGTTTCCAATTAAACTTAGACCTGCTCGAGCAGACGTCGTTTTTCCAACTCTGTTGGTCCCACATGCCAAAGGCATCGGGCAGTATTTGACCAGTTTAATTATCATTTCGTAGTGTAGCCCCATTAATATCCCTGCTATAAACACAAAAAATTGCAAATTGTTCAATACATAACTCACCGTGCTGAGAATACATCTGCATATGAGCAAATATGTAGCCAGAATGAAATAATTTACTAAGTGCTTGATATTGCTAAATTTACAGTTTTATCTTACTCAGCTAGGACCATTATTGTCCAATACTGAATAACTGGAAGCTCTCAGAATGTTTTATTTCCTTTAATTATAGGCAATCCACCAACATTAAGTAAGCACTTTTCTGCAAGGGGTGAAAGTAAAGAGTAATTTGAAAGTGTTCTCAACTGAACACATTCATACATTGCAAATCATACAAACAATGGAAATAAGAGAAAGAAGAAGTCAAGCTTTTTCATCCTTGAGAAAGATTCTTTACCTGAAAAAAGGAAGACACACTGTCCTTATCGGCCAAGGCCAAGAAAGAAATCTAGCACCCAACTCTGCAGAAAATTTATCGAGTAGATTTGCAGTACTTGGTGTGTGCCTGTACCATTTAGAATGCAGTAATTTGAAATACAGTAACATGACTATAATATTAGTGACCTACAGCTACTAAGTCAAGATGTCAATCAAGACTAGTAACTTACTGTAGTCAGTGCAGCACTTGGTATCATATTCTGTATTGCTTTAGCCCTTTGGATGTGCAGTCATTTATTTATCATACAAAAATTGCTGCTTTACTTTTGATGACAGATGACACATGTTACTAACAATTAACTCAAGTGCTTGACCCATTGTCAATGGAGCCAGCAGAGCACCCCCCCCCCCCTACCAGTTCATTTTGGATCCATCCTTGCCTAAAGTTCTTTTTTATTTCACCAAACTAAGTTCTTTGCTCTGAAAGCAATTAGACAATATTTTCTAAGCATCAGGCAATATTTTTTTGATAGTACTCTATCAAGTGCATATGCATTATTATGTATTATAGGGAAAGAATTTTTAGTTTACTGTATGGGACAGTAATAAAGTACTGTATTGATCATGTCTATTTTCTAACATTATTAGAGCCTATCCACTGTTTGACTTTTTGATTGCAGGATCTTTTCCCTTTCCTTTGGAAACATTTATTTAGAATGTTAGATGCAGAGATGATAGATGTGTTACATGCTTACAAGTAGGACACTACTTCAACACTTTTTACAGTGCAATAAAATACTGACAAAAATAATAATGCTAATAAAAGTTTTATGTTTTGCAAAATGTTGTGTAGGTGATGAAATTCCAATGCCTGGTGATGTGTCAAGTGAGCCTGAGATTGTCACAAGTGAAGGTTTGTGTGACCCCAATAGTTCAAAAATCAATGACTTTGTTCTGGTATTTAAATTTGACCATTGATACAACTTTGCCTTTAAAATGCCATTAAAGTGAACTGTACTTGAAAGTACTGTACTTATATTTTACTCTCAGTTAATACAATGCCATGCTGCACAACTTATGTGTGCAGTAAAAAACTAGACCACTGTCATTTAAGTTGACTTTCTGGACGTTTTAACCAAACCAATGGGAATAATGATGCACATCAATTAGATCACAGAATAGTTGCCACTTGGTCTCTGTGGTTATAGCTATAGAGGTATTGGTCCTGTTCAACTACTTATCGAACTGAATAGCTCTATCAAGCCATCTTCACCACACCAATTTGGATGGATCTGTTTCGTGGTTTACAATTCTATAGATGTGACTTACTGTATGTAATGTGATTGGCCCATGATACACAAGTTAACGAACTTTAAAATCAAATTCAACTTATATTATCTGGACGAAATGCCAGAGATATATGGTTGGTTCTGTGATCACCAGAAACATTACTGGCACAACATATACTCTTCTGTACTTTCACCACAGGTTCAGTTGTTTTTGCTGTTTGTTCTTAATTGTGCTGTTATTCCTGTCATTGCTCTAACTCCTGTTGTCGTTTCACAGGCTCCTGTTGTGGTTGATTTCGTTTCACTGGCTCCTGTTGTCATTGATGTCGTTTCACAGGCTCTTGTTATCATTGATATCGTTTCACTGGCTTCCTTTTGTCATTCTTGTCGTTGATGTTGTTGCTGCCAGAGCGTCAAGTTCTGTTGTTGATGGTGTTGCTTCTGTTTTCACTTTTGCCGTTCCCAACTCATGATTTGACATATTGCTTTCTAAAACAAAACAGATAATAGGCAAATTATTAAATGTAAATTAGTGTGAGCATAACAGTTTTTAACGGACATTTGCTGATTACGACAGTTAGGGGAGAATCAAATTTATAATCCTAAAAACTGGGAAAACCATGTTTTAATGTTTTTTCGTTCTGGTTTATGCAGAAATTAGGTCCTTCATTGCCAGGAACTAACACTGCCAGTGTGGGCAGTGTATTCAATGATAGGCGAAAGGTGTAGGTTCTCTCGCTAAAATTATAAAGGAAAATTAATGTTTCAAGCAATTTATACCTAATGTTTAACAAAAGTTAAAATGGCCGTTTTCCACTTCAGTCGTATTGTAATGTAACTTAGCATTTTCTATTGTGCCGGAGTCATTAGTTCCACTCTACTGCTCATGAAACAAAGAAATAAGCTATGTTGCAGTTGAAGTCGAAAACAGCCTTAACTAGCATTTTACTTTGGAAGAGTGTGTGAATATTCATACCTTTGTGTTCTACCTGACTAATTTCTTTTGAATACACCTTCAAAACAACTGGCTTTAAAAGAAACAGGTCAGGCAGAACACAAATATACACCCCCAGTTGAACCTCTAGTTATGATCTACGAATTACAATGGTCGATTTAAAGTGCCCCCACCAGAAAAAATTTAATTGTCTCATTGAAAAGGGCAATTGATACGATAATGTAAATTCTTTTTCAGATTTTCTACTTGTTTGGTTGGTTTGAGTTATGTCGATTTTTACTCCGCCTGCCGTAGGCGAGGCGGAGTTTTAAATTCGCCCGGTTTCTGTTTTTTTTTTTTTGGTGTCAGAAGTCGGTGCCGCTGCTAATGGGTGATACCGCTGGGCACAAGCCGCGTGAGCCGACCTAAACACGTCGTTTAAACTCAATTTCCAGCGGAATATGTCAACAAAACACGCATTTTAACATGTATGCTAGAACATCTAAACCGCAAGAAGGTTTTACGTGCAAAAATTCTCATGCAAAATGTTTTAAAACGACAAATCCCACCGCGAAACTTTACCGAGGAGCGATGAGAGCGTGCTTCCGTCATTTTCTGTTGTATTCCTACTTTTAAGGAAATTTAGAAATTTCTACACAAGAATCAAATGCAAATTCTACTGAAATATCTACATACAAAACACAATTTTTAACATGTAATAGTCAACAAAAAGGGACAGGAAGGTTCTTTATCAAAAAATTGCTCCAGAAATGTTTTAAAACGGCAAATAAAAGGTAAGAGACATTTTACATTCCAATTCCAGAAATACATATGTTAGTCTAAAGTTCCCAACAAATTATATCGTGGAGACTTCAGACTTAATAGCTTAGTCTAATTTTTAATTTTTGTTGTTTTTATGAGCGATTTTAATACTTGTTTTGTTAGAACGTCAACAGTCATAGCTGAGTGCGGCATTTTAGTCTTTATCTATAGTATTTATAAATTATAATAACTTTCTTTATAAAAAAATTGACATGTTTATTGTTGAATAGTTGACTCAGAGAAAGGATTTCAAATTGGATATCACAGAAAATACAGATCACAGAAATACTTTTAAGTCGATTACTGTAAAGATTGTTGCTATAATTATTAAAATAGCAAGAAAAAAACTCAAGAATGCAAAATAAAAAAAAGAACAAAATTTAACTTAAATTTAGTAAAATTTCAACTGGCACTTTCTTAATTTGCCAAAACTTTATCAGACACCCTGCCTATATACCAATGTTTTAACTGACACCTGAAGCTTTCTGGAAGTAAATACTTTGTCAGCATGTCGAAAGTCTAACTGACAACTTGTGGGCATGTACAGGTCAAAGTCTAACCGACATCTTGTCAACAAGCCAAAAGCCTAACTGATATCTTTTCAACAAGTGAAAAGCCTTACCGACATCTTGTCAACAAGCCAAAAGCCTTACCGGCATCTTGTCAACAAGCCAAAAGCCTAACCAACATCTTTTCAACAAGCCAAAAGCCTAAGTGACATCTTGTCAACAAGCCAAAAACCTAACTGACATCTTGTCAACATGCCAAAAATCTAACTAGGAGCATATCAACATGTCAAAAGTCCATTTCAAAGCTTGTCCACATATCAAAAGACTAACTCAGATCTTATCAACATGTCAAAAGTCTGCTCGAAAACTTGTCAACTAGTCAAAATCCTTACCAACATTTTATAAACATGCCAAATATTTACCTGACACCTTATCAACACATCAAATATCTAATTCAAAGCTTGTCAATATATCAAAAGGCTAGCCAACATTTTCCCAACAAATTATATCGTGGAGACTTCAGGCAGTGTGCTACAGAATAGATTTAATAAATTGATGGATTTAATAGACTGATGTATTTTGTATACACTTTTAGTAAAATTTTCTTTACTTGCAAAATAAAACAGCTATTTGTTGGTGGCATTATGGCAAAAGAATCTTGTTTAACATATGTACTATGAAAGTCTTTAATCTAAATTAAATTCTAAAAAATGCAATCCTACTAGGACTCTGGACAGAGTGCCTGGCAGGTCACTCAGACATTGATTTTTGGTTATCTTAGTGATTGCATAAGATGTGCTAGCAATGTCTTAAAATGCCTTGGAAGGTACTGAAATAATAATTGATTTAAAAAGGAATTAGTTGGACAGAACAGAAATAAGTGAATGTACCCCACCTCCAATGAACTCTCTAGTTTACAGCCCTGCCTGGCCTTGTGCCCATTTTCGCTTGGCAGGCGGAGTGAACGCCTTAGCAGGCGTCTTGTTTTAATATGCAAAGCACCTTACATGATGTCACACGTACATAATAACTTGCTGACTTTGAGGTCAGGTCATTTACTTTCAACATGACTCCGCAACAATTTCGATGTTGGAAAATGTCCGCAAAACAAGCACCATGTTACATGTGTAACTTTCCCCCCAACTCTGTTGCATTGCGAGTTGATGTTGAAAATTGTTTCATGTAACATTACTACATTTAAAGGTTTAGTAGAAGGTCGCGGTCCTGTTAAGAACATCCTTAATTACACTACTTCAAATACAAGCATCAAGTTATAACTGTCCCATCAAGGACAAGGAATACACAGATTAGCAGGTTAATAAATCAAAGTACTAACTACCACTTGTTCAATCGCTAGCTCACTCTGAGTTGCGTATACTTGTCAAACAGTTATATAACACTGTCTTGCTACTATGAACTTCGGTATACCTTCTAACAGCAGATTTACATTCTTTTAATAGTTCATTTGAAGGATTCCACGAATGACAGGGGATTAGGGTCTTCGCATACTTAATCAGCATTATTGAGTTCAGGGACCCCTTCACTGCCAATCTTGACCTGAACTCCATTTTATTTTTTCTTATCATCGAGAACACCCTCTCCTCAGCAGCATTACTGTGAGGAACAACTAGAACAGATAAGGCTATTTCACTTAGCAGAGGTACTTTTGGCTTCAGATAACCCCAAATAATATCCATGCGGTAAAATGTTTCTTGTTCCGTTTCTTGGACAACTGCCTCCTCCCATACATTTGTTGGGATATCTGTCTCCGCCATTGCCTGAAAGTCGAGAAATTGTTCCTCAGCTGCATCCAGCATACTAGGATCGTCAATTATGTGCTGATTAATGCTGGTGATGGTGGTCTCTATGTTTCGAAAAGTGACATTGTTGCACTTGCCAAAGTCAACAAATATGCAAGCCTTTAAAAATTCATCATCTATGGGTAAGTTGTATGCCACTGCAAAGAATGCCCTGGTAACATCAAAAAATTTATCCACTTTCCTGGGCTCCACATCTCTTTTCTTGAGCAATCTCATTACAGTTGTTCTGGTGGTAATCCCGATCCCTAATTCTGCGTTATCTCTCTGGCTCTCCAAAGAAATCTCCAGATTAGCAAAAGATAAACCTGCAGGTTTATGCTCCTGGATTACTGTAGGCTTAACGAACTTTGAGGCCAGTTTATGCAGAAAACGTTGCTGGGCATCATGTAACTTGTAAATAAGGGGCTCTTCTCGCTGCAGCAGCTTGTTGAAATTAATAAAACAAGGCAATAGGGCTTGAAAAAATAATAAGTATACTTCTGTCATAGGGTCTTTGTGGGCAGATTTAAGCGTCTCAATCTTGCATCACGTGCAATCTCTGACAGAAAATATGATTTGAGTCCAGCGAACTTCTTTACTTCCCAAAAAATACAAATCTCCAAGCTGAGCCAACAGGTAGAAATATACTGGATCACTTCTTGGTAACTTGTGTCGCAAAATTCGTAATATTCTTTCAGAATAGATTTTCGTTTACTTGATTGTCAATTGTCGACACAGTGGTCTTCAACATCAAATCCCGTCACAGAAGCAAACTCTGCAGCAGCCTTTCCTGCCGCGTTATGTAGGATGTTGGCATGGGCAACCAGATATTATTATGTTTTCATTTTTCTCTTGCGCTCTGGACTTTATGGAGTTGTGGTCTCCTATCTTGACATTGTTATTGTCAAGACCAATAGCCATGCAGTAATCCCATCCTGTGCTTTTACTTTCCAAAAGATTGTCTTCACTCTGAAACATCCATTCAGCAGTAGAGGCATTAAACCCTTCAATGACATTCATGTCAAAGAACTTTATGATGACACGTTGAAATTTCACATTGATTACTTGCACAGTGACCGGGAACATTTTCTCAATGCCAGAGTCACTGCTACCATCTAGCATTAGGCTGTATGGTAGCTCTTGCATATATGCCTTCAGCTTATTAAAGAAATAATCTCCCATGCAGTTCACAATCGCTGCAGATTTTGTTCTAGCGCACTGAAAGGACTGAGCCACTGAGCTACGTTTGAACTCTTTTCATATGAATGGGGACAAGTGATCACATAAACTGAAAAATGTGTTATGTTGTACAATTAGCATGACCATTTTGGTTTCTGCCTTTATGGTTGGATCAACATCATTTGTGGAGGTTGCTCTTTTTCTGAAGAGCTCATCCATTCGTTTGTTTTCTGAAATAAAATTTGCAAATCATTGCTTACCAGATACATAATGTATTTTGAAAAACTGTATGCTCATCAGTGTTGCATGAATGTTGACTAAATTGGTATGTGAATAATTTTTATATTGAAATTATTATATCTATGCTATGGTGGCCCAAAACTGCCATTCATTTTTTGATGAGTTGCTTTTTGTTTTTGTTTAGTTTTTTCAGATTTTGATTATATTTTTTATTTAATTTGTTTAACTTTCATTTTTATTGATTATAACCTTGGAATAACAGCATATATTTAAAAAAATAAATAAAAAAATCTTACCAGCAACCCAAAACTGCCATAGTATACCACAATGCAATGCGCGCTGTCTGTTTATCCAGTTGCATACATTACAACATAGTTCAGTAGTTTGGCTGGAAAGCAGTTCCAACATGGCGTTTAAACAAAAGTGGGCCGGTTTTGAAAACAGAATGAAAGCGAAACGTGAAGTAAATGGCAAAAGAAAGCTGAAGCAGCAAACACTGCAAAAAGTTGATCAGTTAACTGTGCAAAGATTGAGTTCTGACGTTTCTGGGAAAGCTCAAAAATTTTTGAGAATTGGGCATCAGGAATTTGTTTCATAGCCATATGGCGATCTTACAAAGGAAGGTATAAAAAAAGGCATGCAAGGCCCACTTTCTGTCGCAACTCAAAATGCATGCAGAGTGTGATGTTCTAGCAGCCGAACAAGGGCCATCTTGTTAAAGTCTGGATCAAATCCCCAATCTCAAGTTAATACATATTCGTTTTGTTGGTACAACAGTGAAATCAAGTTTGCACAGTTACACTTTTACCCTAGCTTCTTACAGTTTATGTCTCTCCTGTTTTACGGGATGTTCGACCAGCGAAAAGAAAGCCTGAACAGGCAGGCAGAGTATGTGGAAAGTTCACACAGCCCAGTTCAAGTGGAGTCTGTTCCAATTCTTCAACATCAAGGGGAAAAGTCTAACGTCAATACTTCCTTTCCAAAAAGTTTATCAATAGCTGAAATGTTAAACTTGGGAAAAGTTGTTCGACAGAAGACGACTGGTGCAGAAATCTTTAAGTTTAATTTGGAAGACATGACTTGGCCATCTGTATCAGAGAAGATAGAACTTGTTGTTGAACAGAAACCATTTGCTGCAGAAGGATTTCAAGAGGTGTACAAAGCCAAAAGTGGAGTAATTTCAGAATACCGGCCAAATGTTCGCGCTTTCTTTGGATCATGAGACATGGCTACATGGCTACTTTTCTTCTATGTGTGTCTTTTCCGACCACATGCTACGTGGCTACATGACTACATGGATACATGGCTATGTGGATATGTAGCTGCATGGCTACCTGGCTACATGCAATATCTATGACTACCTTAGTACCTTACTACCAAGAGGGAGTGCATAGCGAATCTTGCTTGTGGCCGGTTTCTTGACTAAGGATAAACTTGTCTTCGAGGTAACGTTTCTGGGAATCACTGAAACGATTTCCCTTCTTAGATGAGCTCAGAGCCCAACCCTCACGGGGTAGTGTTTTACCCTCTTGAGAAATCACTTCGGCCTGGATAGTTACAGAAGCACATCCGCCTTCCAGGAGTTTTCCTCGATACAATGTTTTAGCCTTGTCAAAAAGCGTCTCTTTTTCTAGTTGCAGTTGACATTTTCAAAGCTCAAGATGCTTTTCAAGATTAGAATGACATTGATAGCTTTTGACGCACCCCTCATTTGGACATGAAAACAAAAACTGGGAAGGAATTTCCAACGTCGCTTCTTCTTGCAGATCGCTTTGCTGCTCATTCGGCTTTTGGTGATCTGTTGGTTGTTTCCTCTGCCATACATCTTTGAAGTCTCCAGGCGAAAAATGACTATCAAAAGTTGTCTTCAAATAATCTGAAAGTATAGAATAACAGGAAATAAATGTTTTCATATGACTGAGCACGGACGATTTTTATTTGCCAATGCATACACAACATCAGTTTTTGATACATGCGATTGAAGGTCTCTGTAAAACTATTTTACCTTGGGCTTGCGCTTTTCTTTTTACTACTTTCCCTTTCTCAACGTTGTATGCGTGCCACACAGTAATTTGATCATTTGAGTATTGGAAATTATTCGGAGAACTGACTCTGTCCCACCTTACTTCTGTCTCATCAGATTTCTCACACACGACAGCATCAACAACAGCAACCCGTACTCCATGCACGCCACCACTAGTCAGCATAGCCTCTTTAAACTGAGATGCAGTTTCCACATGTGCCTTGATGGTTGCGGCTTTTTGATGGCAAGCACCTTCCTCGCCCTGAGGATCACTGAAGTCAACTCTTTGTACTGTGATCCCTGTTTTTCTTGCCATGTAGCTACAGGTTTCTAACATAACGGTACTGTGGTAGCAGGCTGCATTATCTTGACGGAGATATGCATTTGACAATTCGGGATGCTCATTTTTTAGCGTACGAAGAACATGCTCGATGATTAGTACTACGACATGTCCATCCTGGTTGCAGTTCTCCACAATATGTACAAACGCTGCAGCTTCCCCCCTTTCTTTCGCGCTACTACGCTGATGTGCCACGAAATGCCTCGTTTCCCAAACCAGTCAGACTGCGTTTCTCTATATTTCAGCGGAAGAAATTTCATTGCCCAGTCTTGAAGGGTATGCACTGAGGAATCATCTAGGCCTTCCAAAACAGATGTTCGAGCTGTATCCTGTCTTACACTCCTTAGCTGGTGCGATTTCCAAGCCTGAACTTTCTGCACAGCTAATTGGTAAGTGTAGCGTAAATCGTCCAATTCATTTTCGGTTATATTCAATGAATCCAAACAGCCATTGATACTATGGATGACATCTTTGAGCTCTTCACACTTGGTACAGCTTTTATCATGAGATTTTATCATAAGAGTCGCGTGCACTCTTAAAGGAAGCTTTTTTGCTATCATTCAGGGCATATGTAGTGCAATGGTCAGCAACAGAGGATGACTCTGAGACATGAACCTAAACAATGAAGCCAGTCAAAGCTAGGCATTAATGTACGCATTGTATAGGGAAATAATTACAAAAGCATGTAAAACCCATATAATTGTAGAATATGGTTCTCTATTACCTTAAAATAAGCTTTGAGGTATTGTTTGCCTTCTTTTAGAGATTTTTTCCAAATGTTTCCTAATTGCATTGACAGGCCACATTCTTTCAACCGTTCCACCAATTTGCACAGGTTGTCGAATGCTTTTGCACCATCTGCGGCTATATAGTCTGGCCCCTTTAATGACTTCCTTATTGTTGATCCACAGGCAGACAAAATATGTAAAGCGGTATTTCTTGAGAACGGCTGGAAACCACTCTTCTTACATAACTGCTGATACTGTAGAAGAATACGTTGAGGAATCATCATGCGAATAACATTTGGAGTTTCCAGCACTTCACCGGAAGACAGATGAATGTAACGCTGACCGAAGGGTAGATCTTGGACAACGTGTGAACTCATTATGTAGCTAAGGAAGAGTGGTCTAACTGCTTACTGTCAATTCACATTCTAGGACTTTTGTTTGGCGGCAAGAGAGTACCACGACCGTACTCTGTGTGCTTTCGTTCTGCTGTAAACCTGTATGAAGTAAGCCCTGGAATATAGAAGACAGAAAGAATCTGTCGCAGTGTTTCCCAGGTTGAGGCATCTTCATAAGATTCTGCTAAGGCTTCTAGATACTTTCTATCTTCTGCCATTTCTAAATCATTTGTTTGTAGTGGTTTTTCAGCTGAATTTAAAGCTTTTAGCGCCGTCCAAAGTTCATCAGCACCTCCAGGAGCAATTACATTTAAGGCTGCTGCGACAAAACTACTTGTTTTTGATACATGTCTTTTCTTCGTTGCTGTGCTTATATTCTGCCACCTTTTCCTTCATGGTTCAATCGTATCAACGTTACAACTTCTTAGAAACTCGTTTAGCTTTGCTCGCTGCTTTACACTTGATTTTTCTGTCTGGCGTTCAGTTTCATCTGATGTGTTGCTATCGGTAGTGTCACTGTTATCTTCTGGAACAAACATGCTGATGTCTTTTCGAGCGTAAGATTCTTCATTGCTCGTTTCATCGCCATAACTAATATCATCCTACAGTTTTAAAATTCCAATACTTGAATGGATATTAAAAAATAAAATACTTTACTGTAACTTATTCCCGGGTATATAAACAAATGTTTTTACAGAATCACAGTTTGTTTGTTGGGCGGTAGTCTCCTGTTGTTGCACGGTTCCTCCATGCTTCCAACTTCAGATAAGGTAGCTGGTCCGGGCATTGCTTCAAGAAGTTCCACGTTTAATTTTTTCTGCATTGCGAGCATATTGCTAGAAAAAAAACGAAAACACAATTTGTATTTCTAATCGCTATATATGCACCAAAATAAAATTAATAATTATGTCATACTTATAAAATTCCCGACATGCCGTTTAGTGTTTGCACAGAACTGAGCAATGAGGATCTTTAACAAGTGATATGATATCGAAACAATCTTTTATTGTTTCCTACAGTAGGCATACTTACGTGAACCAACAGGAATAAGCACTTTTGTCAAACGGAACACTTTCTCAGAATGAAAGAGTTATTCCGTGGTCTCCTGTCACGGTTTTATGTGGCGCCAATTCACTTGGACAAGTGCAATTCTTTTTTTTGCAGCGCCACCTGATTCCAAAATTTTCACGATGCCTTGGACATATCGTAATAGCACGACTGACATCATCCAGGTTAAAGACACCTTAAAAAATCAGGCATCATTATTGGACCATCTGAAACCTTATGAAATTTAGATCACGTGATAGAGATTTCCCCCTTCCCGCTGCTTGTTAAAGTTTCGCACTACATCTGAAATAACTCAGCCTAATTGTCGTTGAACAGCAAGTTTGAGCAAATTGTGCACGATTTCTGATTGTACATGTAATCAAATTATAGATACCTGCTCGTGCAGCAAAAGCTTCTCCTCTGAATCTAAGCTAGTGTCCCACACTTTGTAGTGACTCAGATGACCTCTAACGTTCTTGTCATTCTCCAATCGTTATACACTGATTAAAAGATATCTTTTCTAAACTAGGACCACAAGGTCGGCCTACAAACTCTGAGTATTGACATGATGCCATTTTATGCCGCCAGGCCAGTAGCTGCTTACATTCCAGGAGGCAGAAGACAAGGTTTTGCTAATTTTTGCATATTTATAGTCTGACTCTGTTTATATCAATAATTTGTTGATCTTGTTAAATTATGACCTTGAATGGTACCGGCCGCCGGTACGGAATCAGTAGCCGTTTACATGAAATTTCCTAAACAGGGGCATAAATATTTTCTCTAAGATAATAATGTGTCGAAATTCTGAAGAATAAATTCAATACAAAGCTCTACAAAGACTAGCTTTCCTGGTCAATTTCCTAGTTCGGTCGTATACTACTTCCACTGCCTAATTTGTTTGGGAAACTTGTGCCGTATTTGCCATCACTACACTTCTTGCGGTAAACTTTCAACGTTAAAAGGTAATTATCACAAAAGAATTGTCTTGTTGTAAAAGTTAAAGCGAAGAGAAAGGCGGTAAACTACCGTGCAAGTAAACAGGCAAGTAAAATTAAGTTTCGCTGTTCATAATTTACAGACCATTAATTTTTAGATAGATTTAAAATCACTTGTCCTAAAAACTTATGCATAAACTGGTGCATTTATTATGAGTAATAGCCTCTATTGTTCAAACACATTTGCCAAAATATATTTGTGCTGCTAATTTGTAATTTTGCCCTTTTAACGCTGTATTATTGTTTGTGATGTGGCGGCAAGTTGCATTTAAATGACGTGAAAATGTCGCACAGTTTAATTTTTCCCAAACATTTTATTGTATGAGGTACAAGAACAAAGGTTGCACTTTCGCCTGGTAAAGGTCTTACGAAGCAACACCATGTACCAGTGGATGATATTGATGTTCAAACTATTATTTTTCTGTTGATTGAAAAGTAACCTGAATTTAAATGTCTCAGGAACGTTAAGGATGAAATGAAATTTTACCAAAATATCAGTACATAAGAGAAAATTATTGTTGTTACTGCTGACGTTTGCAAAATTTCACAACACGAAGTGTTTAAAAAATATCGGCCCTAAATAATACTCTGGCAAAAGTGGCGGACGCGGTGCAGAGAACGTCGTAGAGCAAGAAGTTTTTGTCTGTAAGCCATAATACTAATTCGATTAAGCTGAAACTTTCACAGAACTAATATTTCACCTTGACGGTTAATGTGCAAAATTTTGAGCCAATCTGGTTTTCGCCGTATGAAACTCTATGTTCGATTTTTACAGGGAGTCGCTCTTAAATATTGAATAAGAACTGATCTTAAGTTTAACTGAGGAAAAGTAGAAAACATTTATGTATTAAACCAGCTACAATCATGGACAAAACCTGTTAATTTACAGATACATGCAATTTCGATTTCATCAGAATTAATTTGTGTGTTTTTATATGCTATAGTACGGTGGCCCACAACTGTCATGGCAAAATGAAATTGTTCACGGCAAAATGAAATTGTTCACGGCAAAATAAAATTGTTCACGGCAAAATAAAATTGTTCACGGCAAAATAAAATTGTTCGCGGCAAAATAAAATTGTTCACCACATAATAAAATTGTTCATGGCAAAATAAAATTGTTCACGCCAAAATAATATAATTGTTCACGCCAAAATAATATAATTTCCACGGCAAAACAAAATTCTTCACGGCAAAATAATATAATTTCCATGGCAAAATAAAATTGTTCACGGGAAAATAATATAATTTCCACAGCAAAACAAAATTCTTCACGGCAAAATATAATTTCCACAGCAAAATAAAAAGTCACGGCAAAATAAAGAATTCGTTTTCGCGCGCTTTTGCTGTCTCAAGCATGGTCTCAAGTGTTCTCAAGGCTCGAAGTATCTTCGTAAACGATGTTCTGCCCAAATTGCGGAAGACCCGCCGAAAATAATGATAGATTTTGCGCTCAATGTGGTACAGGTAAGTTTTGCAGGTTATTTGATCTTTTGTGTGTTATTTATTTATTTATTTGTTTTAAATTTCAGTAGATTTAAATGTTGTTTTGAGCTGACCGATTGACCATGAATTTGTTGTTTTATATTTCCCTTCTCTCAGCTTTTCGTATTGGGGAAACAACCTCAACAGACAAATGTAACACACCCAATGTAGCTACAAAGAAGCCAGTAAAATCTTTTGAAGAGTATAAAAGAGACAAGGGTGCTCAGTGGAAATCACGGGTATCGAAGTCAAGTAGTACAGTAAAAAAGAAAGAGGATGCTGTTGTTATCAATATCTCTCTTATGGAGTATAGCGATAAAGAGCACGTCTTGAAGCCGAAAAGAGGAAAAAAGTTGCCTTTGAGAGTACTGCCTACACTACAGTAGACTACATTACTCTTCTTCAACAAGCAAAAGAGAAATGGAGAAATTTCAACAGTAATATCTATGATGAAAACCAACTGTACCATCTGTTGTATGAAGACGGAAGCCATGCAATATGGGTACCTGGTACTGAGAGGAAAGAAAAATTTACTTTGAAACGTTACAAAGAGGAAATTGGAAAGGACTACAAACGAATAACTATGTTTTTATGTACGGATTGTGAGTTCAAGTTGGCTCAAGATATTTCTGACAAGGAAAGTAATGATGATGAAAGTCTTGGAAAGCCACAGAAGTATTGCAAATTTGATAGCCATCCTGGTTTTGACTGCTGCTCTGATAGCAGTGAACTAATGGCACATTCATTGCCTAGCACATCAACCCCAGCCCCAGTCATGGTTGATCTCATGGACACCCATGATCAGGCAGCTAAGCATAATGAGAAATCAGCTGAACAGGATATACAAACTAAGCACGATGCTCAACTAGCTGAACAACTACAGGAATTTTATGACCAGGTGGATAATGATTTAAATTCAAATCAAGAAACACATGAGCTGGGGTTCGCTGATAAAATATCAGTGGTAAGGGCTATTTCTAAGAATGTTGATCAATCTGGTGAACTTTTTATTGTAATACGAAGAGGATCGCCAATTGGTAGAATTCTTAGCATTTGGAAGAGAGAGATGAAAAGCACAAGTTGTCAGAGTGCGTATCCTTGGAGAACAAGGTATTGACTCTGGGGCAATTACCCGTGAGTTCTTTACAGAAACTTTAAGAAATATTGCGATCTCTCTTTTTCCTGAGGGAGCCCCTATCGATTCAAATCTGCACGTGCAGAACAGTGACTTCTGCGCATGTGGTCAATTTCTGGCAGCAAGTCTAGCCCAAGGGGGACCAGCTCTAAACTGTTTACATGAAAGTGTTTATACTCTGATGTCAGAAGCTCACAAATTGTGTCCTCAGGATTTTGATGCTAATAAGCATTTAATGCCTGCTGACAAAAGATTGTTGGATTCTGTGCGCAGTGACTTCACTGCTTATAGCTCTACTATCATTGAACACGGGTATACTGGCCGGATTGATGATGACAATTCTGACCAAATTATCAAATCCATGATTGTAAGCATTGTCTCAAGACGGCTGTTGTGTGTTAACGAGTTTATGAAAGGCCTCCAATTATTTGGTTTAGCAGAAGCTATACAAAAGTATACAGAAGCATGTAAGGAAATATTTATCAAGAAATCAGATAAGGTGGATGCAAATTACTTGTTTTCGTTAATGTTTCCTGAATACTCTAAAGATGGCACCACACTGAAGCAGATAGATGAATCAATAATGGATCTTTTCCAAGATTTTTTGTTTAGTCTTGAAGATGGCAAAATTGTGTCTGGATACACAGAAGCAATGTCTTCCAATGATGGCAATGTTGAGATAGCTGACACGGCAGGATCATCAGAAGAAGGTAATGAAGTTTTCCAAGCAGCTGCACCAGCTGGTGTAATGGGTTGGTTAACTGGACAAAAACATAAACCCCTCAATGGTGAGCTCATTGCCATACAAGTGAAGTTTGATCACAATTGCTTGGTCAGAAATCCTAAGCATACAAGATGCTTCCCACAAGTAGGTGCCTGTGGTAAGGTTCTAACATTGCCTGTGACACATATGAAGACTGCAGAGGAGTTTAATGCAACATTTTTATTGGCTTTGTCTAAAGGGCAGTCATTTAGCAATGCATAAGTCTGGGTAAACTAGTGCAAGTACATTAGTGCTTCACAGTGCATCTCAGCTTTTTACATTTAGTTTGTATTACCATTTCAGTGTTCTCATGACTGTATTTGATGCACACCATATGTCATAACATCACTGATTTTTTCCTGCAGCATGTTCCCCTTGACCTCTAAGCATTTTAATTTACTGCTCTGTTTCCCAAGTTTTGATTTCAAGAAATTAACTACAATGTTTGACTAGGCACATTTTTTGGGGCAACTATATTGATGATCATGATGTGAATATTTAACTATTTTTACTAGTTTCTTGATTGATATTACTGCTTGTATATAACTTTATTTTAGTTGTCATGGAAATGCATTTATATTGAATAACCAATACAATTTTCATAAAATGTTGTGTTGGCTGATGATAAAAGCCCACTATTCAAGCTGCTTTAGAAAGTGATTAAGGGAGTTGAGTAAAGGCAGGCTTCAACTTCATTAGCTGACATTGGATACATGGTTTTAAAATTATGAAAATAAATATACTGATGCTGGTCGAATAAGGGTTGCTCCAAAGTCTAAACACCTGACCCTTTGGGAAACTACAACCCACACAATGCTGCCAGAGGTAATCACCCAAAAATTTTCCCTTTTAAATTCCCTGATTTATATTGAACATACATAGTACTTTGGTATATACTTCTAACCTCCATTCTCAGAAAGATACATAAGTTTACAGTACAACTGGTAGGCTTCTCTCCAGTCCTTTGGAGATTCAATATCAAGTTCACAAATAACATAATCAAAGTATTCATGATATTCATTTGCAACATTCTGAACAACAGTTACAGTTATGCATTGTATGTCAGCCTCTATAACCTTGTGAAGAAGACTAGGCATTGCCCCATGTTGTTTCGGGAGGAAAAAAAAACAAGTCAGGTCTGCCTGGAACTGTGTCGTGTCTCGACTGTCATATATAATGTGTGTTCCAATGTTCCATTACAGCATTCAAATCATCTTGTATAACCCCAGAAAAACAGTACCACAAACACTCCTTACTTAGTTCAGAAGATGAGTCAAAAATATGTTGATATTCCAAGTCTTGAAAGAATGATCTCCACCAGTTTGATCTGTTCTTGCAAAAAATCGACCACCATCCCTCTATCTGCTGGTTACGTGGAGAAGCAACATATCTGTGAGAATCTGAATTGTCTCGAAAATAGCTCTGGGCTCCTGCAACAATTGCATTTTCTGTTCCAAGGTCTGTGACCAACTCAACTGGGCAACCCCACAACTCTTTCACTGTGTTAAGATAAAATGTTGCTATATTATCAGGTGAGTTATTTGAACGAGTAACATGAAGCCATAGAATCCTACGACTGAAGCCATCAATGGCACCGTGAATAGGGAATCCCCATGGTTTGAGTTTATCGTAACCATCTATATGCCATGAATAATTAGGCCTGGGTTACGATTAGCTCTTCTTTTGAGGCGATGAGCTTTTCTTGCCTTTACTCCATCAGGATCCAACTCCTTCAGAAGATATTGTACAACAACACGAGGAATTCTGAGACCTTCCATTTCCAAGCTATGCCAAACTGAGCGGTATCCACCTGATGATCCAGGCCCATTTATCATCTCAATGATGCGGTTTCTTGCTCTTTCGGAAATCTCTTCAGACTCATTTTTTGTAAAAAAATTTCTTCTGCTTAGGCCATGTAGTTTCATTCTTCTCAGTAAAGTGCTGTAACTCATTTCAATATTATGTCGTTTAGCGAGAAAGAGAATAATTTCTTGGTATGTAAATCCATGCTGGAAATAATATTCGATAAGATTTTCTTCATCAAGCTCTCCTTCCTCATCTGCATCATCATCACTTAAATCCTCAAGTGAACCAGGGTTTATCTCTAAATATAAACAAACCAAATGATGGGGACATTTCATTTGCAAAACCAACCCTCTCTTGCTCTCTTAAAGCCCTTTAGCAAAATATTTTGGTACAAAAACTTCGTTTCTACATATTAAATTGGAAACAAGCTGTGTTATGATAATTGGACTATTAATATATTCCCCATCCCTTGTGTGATGACCTTTGATTTACAAAAAATTCAAACCCCCACCCTAGAAAGCTAAAAATTTGTAAAACTGGTGTGTATGGCAATGCTAAATTAACCCCCAGAATGGTTATAGATACTAGATATTAACTATCATATTTGATGAAATTAATATTGACTTATATTACATACTTGAAACAATCGACAGTCTCTTTCAAGTATATTCGTGCAGTTGTACGCTTAAAAATCATACTTTTACGGCTCTACCAGAGAACAGGCATGACCTACGAAAGCTAAAAAAACTTAATTGTACCACATTGAGCGCAAAATCTATCATTATTTTCGGCGGGTCTTCTGCAATTTGAGCAGAACATTGTTTACGAAGATACTTCGAGCCTTGAGAACGCTTGAGACCATGCTTGAGACAGCAAAAGCGCGCGAAAATAAGGTTTCTGATGAAGTTGACCGCTGACCAAAAATGAATTCTTTATTTTGCCGTGACTTTTTATTTTGCTGTGGAAATTATGTTATTTTGCTATGACTTTTTATTTTGCCGTGGAAATTATGTTATTTTGCCGGGACTTTTTATTTTGCCGTGGAAATTATACTATTTTGCCGCGAAAATTATACTATTTTGCTGTGGAAATTATATTATTTTGCCGTGGACAACTTTATTTTTCTGTGAGCAATTGTATTTTGCCGTGAACAATTTTATTTTGCCGTGACAGTTGTGGGCCACCGTATCAGGGAGCCACCTCAAACGTTTTGTTACAACTCTATTGCACGCTGCAAATAAAGTGGGAAACGTGGGAAGTCAGCGACCCAGGCCGAGGGATGCAATGTTATTTGCTTGAATTTATTTACGTTTTTTGCTCATTAATATAAATGAATCGTCCTAAACAACACAACAATCGCGTATAATAAAATACAGGAACATACCTGGTCCACATTGTTTACAATAATTAGCATTTTCCCCCGTCTCGTTTCCACAATTTGAACAAAACATGTTAAACTTTTCTTACTAGACTTTGTACCTGAAAATGACGCGAAGACGGCAACTCCGCAACATGAATTGTAACACGAAGTATGGAAGAACCGCTGAACAGACCGCTACCAGTTCTTTGACTTTATTTTGCCGTGGCCAATTTGCTTTTGCCGTAAATGATTTCATTTTGCCGTGGTGAATTTGCTTTTGCCGTGAGTGATTTTATTTTGCCATGACAGTTGTGGGCCACCGTACTATAGCCCCCCTTCCCCCTGAACAATCTTGGGTTTAGTTCATGTGTAATGCGAAGTCAATATATCAAATATTGAATGGGGGAAAGGGGGTCACCAAGCCATTTAAACATTATTTAAACAATTTATTTATGATTTTGATAAATTTTATTCACAGTTTTGTCCACGATTGTCTGTAAAGTGCTATGCAAGCAAGCGCATGTTCATCTTGCAAACTCTGCTGTTTTACATGCATATAAAGTAATTAATACCTCAAGACAAGTAGATAAACCTTTAGACAGTTTTATTATGCCTTTCAAAATTGCAACGGGTGCTGGATACTGGTTTTATGTTACA
Source organism: Muricea muricata (assembly GCA_963855995.1). NCBI lineage: Eukaryota > Metazoa > Cnidaria > Anthozoa > Malacalcyonacea > Plexauridae > Muricea > Muricea muricata. Next base: position 82,795,463 of record OY979716.1, read on the forward strand.
GTACGATAGGAGCACTTGCTATTTACTTCACCCATTACACCGTGTAATGCACTGTTGCAACTCTGAAATAATTTAACATCTAGGTAATCATAATAGATGGGGCGTGCTAAACGTCCAAGATTTGACCTACACTAATGTCAATGCTCGACCTATGCGATGGATCAAGTAATGTTCGTCATACAACCTGGAGGATGTAGGGCCAGTTGGAGAGGGGCTTGCACTGGCTAGATAACAAGTCCTTCAAAGCATACCAATCTCGATCAATTCTATTACAATCCATGAAATCCCTGACATGGTGCTGTAATGGTGCGATAATGGTTAACATAAATCGACTTCTATTGTTACTTGGCAGTGGACCTTTAAAGTCTAAATTCAATCTTTCAAAAGGTTGCGTTGCTTTAATTAGGTGCGAAGGCTCTGGAGAATAATACTGTGGTTTGCACTCCCGACATTGTTTACAAGCTTGTGTCATACGTTTTACATCATCAACTGAGAAGAGTAGATTTCGGCTTTTGACGAAATGAGTCATCCGAGCCACACCCGGGTGGCACAATGATTCATGAAGTTCGTGCAATTTGTCTAGCGTAAGAGACATACTCTTAACCCTGGAAAGAGCATCAGCTGGTATATTTTCTTCTCCCGCCCGATATATAATGTCAAAGTCATACATAGATAATTCTTTTCTTCATCGCATGACTTTATCGTTTTTAATTTTACTGTGACGTTTGGTATCGAACATGTAAGCAACGGATTTTTGATCCGTTATAAGTTTAAAATGCTTACCGGTAAGATAATGCTTCCACTTACGTACTGCCTCAACAATGGCTGCCGCTTCCTTTTCAACTGAAGAATGTTTTAATTCCAGGCCAGTTAATGTTCTCGAAAAGAATGACACAGGACGCCCTTTTTGATTCAATGTAGCAGAAAGCCTATGATCGGAAGCATCAGTCTCTACTTGAAAGGAACACGTTTCATCAATTGCCCCTACAACTGAATTTTCTATATCTTTCTTTACGTTAAATGCTCTATAAGCTTCCTTCGGCAAAGGAAATACAATATTCTGAGACAAAGGTCGTATTTTCTCCGAGAAATCCTTAATCCACTGAGAATAATATGAAAATAGGCCAACTACTCTTTTTTGCGATTTTAAGTCTACTGGTGCAGGTAATTCTTGTAAAGGTTTCAATCTCTCAGGATCTGGCTTTATTTCTCCTTTTGAGACCACACTACCAAGAATACTTATTGTTCTGGTAGAAAATACACATTTACCTTCATTGAAAACAAGATTTCTCCTCTTAGCTGCTTCCATAAACTTACTAAGATTCTCATCATGATGAGCTTGATCCCGACCACAGATGGTAATATTATCTAAGTAAGCAAAAGTATCTTTTAGGGCTTCTTCAGAGATAAAGTTGTCCATTGTTCGCTGGAATGCTGCAGCTCCATTAGTTACCCCAAAAGGGATTCTGCAAAATTGGTAAAATCGACCATTTGCTTCAAATGTCGTAAACTTCTTTTCTTCCTCTTTAATAGGTATCTGATGATAGGCACTTTTGAGATCTATGGTACTAAAGACTGTATACTGACCAATTTGATTAACAGTATCATCAATTCTGGACATTGGGTATGCATCGAGTTGAGTAAATCTATTTATTGTTTCTGAATAATCTATAACCAATCGTTTCCCATGCCTTTCGCTTCGTGTTACCACTACTTGCGCTCTCCATGGAGAGTCACTGGGTTCAATTATCCCTTCTTGAAGTAATTCATTAATTTCAGTGGCAATAAATCCTTTATCTTCCATGCAATATCTTCTGGATTTCGAAGCAATTGGGTTACGTTCAGGTGCAAGAAACTGGAATAATGGTGGAGGTTCAACATGCAGTGTAGATAGACCACATATGCTCACAGGTGGTGCAGCCCCTCCGAAACATAGAGTTGCACTGTCATGCTGCTGCTGCCAGTTCTGACCCAGGATGATGTCTGTGCATAAATTAGACAAATATAAAATTTTATATTTGTGTAGACTCTATCCTTTAAGATTATATCCGCATAACAGTACCCTTCGATCTTTGATGAATGGGAGGAAGAAGCCATTGTAACTTTTTCTAAGGTAGGATAGACCACTAACCCAAGAGATTTTACAATATCTGGGTGTATAAAGTTATGTGTACTCCCCGAATCCACCAAAGCCTGTGCAGACTTCCCATTAATCAACTCCTACACAGGCCTTCTTTAGTGATTCAGCAGCTGAATGCTTCAATGAAGCAAGCGTTAAGTAAGATGATTGTGATTCAATTACAGCTGTAGATTTACAGACTCTTTGAAAATGTCCTTTCTTTTTACATTTATGACAGAAAGCCTCCCTAGCCGGGCAAAGTGCACGGGGATGTACCTTATTGCCACAAAAGAAACACTTTATACTTTGTGATGTTGATGCTACATACCTTCCAGCAAAGTCCTGACATTTGTTACCTGGAAAGTAATAGTCTCCTCGCACGTTTGAAATCGGTTCTTGTTGTTTGCTTTGCTGAATGCTGCTATCTTTCACTGCCAAAGCTGCGGTAGAAAAATTATTGTATGTCTCCAATGATCGTTGGGCAGTGTTCAGAGCACGGGCCTGATCGAACGCAGTTTGCAAGTTCAAGGTTTTATTTTCCAGCAAACGCTGACGTATGTTCGTAGATAATAGTCCAGTAATAAACGCATCTCGCACTGCTTCATCTCGATACTGATACGCTGTAACATCAGAAAAATTACAGTCTTTACTAAGTATCTTTAATTCTTGAAGATACTCGTCCAAGGACTCCCCGGGTTGTTGCTTTCGCGTGGCTAACTTGTGTCGTGCAAATATTTCATTGGGCGTTTTCACATACAAACTTTTCAACAAATTTATGGCTTCATCGTACGTAGTTGCTTCATAGAATAGTTGATACACCTCCGAGGAGACATAGTTGATTAAAACGTTCAGTTTGTTCACTTCTTCGTCCGGGATTGCTTCTACAAAATTTTCAAAAGTTGTCAGCCAATGTCGCCACAATTTCGAAGCATCTTGAGCGTTCGGTTTCGTATCAAATCTCTCTGGTCGAAGCACTTTATCCATGTTCATGATCTGATTATTCCAATACTGAGTGTAGAGTATATTGATATGAAACTTAATATTTATTTAAAATAAAGAAGAAATAATAACCTTATTCTCAAGGCTTTACTCTACACTAAATTATTTAAACAATATGGCATCCTTAAATAACCTAAAACAAGAGGCCTGGCCACTAAGGCAATTCCTTAAATATAAGTAATTATTTCCTTATAACCACCACACCAATGTTGCAAAACATTTTGGGCAAGGCAATAGATCTTGTTGCTGCTTTTCTGAAGACAAATTATATGGGACGAACATGCAAAAACAATATTTTTGAAAAGTATATCACATATCCTTCACAAAGTCGACCCCCTCCCCCCAAAAAAAACAATGTTGGTGCACAACTGAATACGCTATAAGTGAATAATAACTCGCCGCTGTAACCTGATACATTATACAGAGTTAATATGTGTCTCACTGGCTAATGAACAATATATCGAACAGTCTAAGCGTCACTTGTTAAAATAACAATCACGCAAAATAAAATTACAATAATATAGCGTGCGCGCGCTTCAAGCTACCACATATACATTATATAAAGATCTTAAAAACTTTCAGCAAAAGTACTTTTAGCATACAAATATGTAAAGATTAGCTCTATATATAATGGAATGATATTTTAGGAAGCACCATAACAATTTGGAAGGCTTCATTGCCAAGTAAACTAATACTAACAAATCCTAAGTCGTACAAACCATTGATAAAAAAACTCAGACAATCAGTGACATTGAAATTTGGGACACTTAGATCAATAAGAAATTTTTTTAAGCATTTGTAAAAATTCACATGTAAAGGGAGTCAGTTGGAGAGGGGCTTGTACTGGCTAGATAACAAGTCCTTCAAAGCATACCAATCTCGATCAATTCTATTAGAGTCCATGAAATCCTCTACGTGGTGCTGAGAATAAACCCTCTCCAACGCCACTTCCAGTGCAACTGGAGAAGGGATTCAAAGCAAGAACCCTCCCTAGAGGTGTTTTTTTTTACGAGGAACTACTCTGATGATACCAAAACATGAGTTGGGGTTCGAATGTAATGTAAATGTGCATCACACGTAAAATCAAGCAAGCAACGGCAGCATGACAAGGCAAGAATATATTAAATATGTAACGACATGCAAACATGCAACAACGTATAGATATTTTATAAATTAACTAAAAAAAGAATGTCCCAAAATACTGTTATTACAAGAGAGCTAGCGATTGCTATTGTTATACTTAGGTAGCCTGCCACCTAGAGTGGGATCCTGTTCACCGTCCTGAAATGGCGATGCTGTTGAGCGGCTTGGACAGTGAATTCGGCGATGAGGACCCAGGGAACATCACACAAGTGCCCATAACGGCAAGAGGAGCAAGTACTTATACACCGTCCGGCATTCCACAAGTGGCAGATCACAGTGCCAGTGATAGCCCCAGCACTTTCAGCACGGTCCACCCGGTGACCGAGTACTGGCACCTGAGACAAAGCTGCAGTGTGATAATTATACAACTCCATATGCACACGAGACCAATCTGAGATTGCGCAAGCGGCCACATCCCTGTGAAACGCTTCATCATAGTCATGCCAGGTGTAGTACTGTCCCGCCCGAATGGGGTCGGAAGTAATTAGTATTCAAGACGGCGGCAGAATGCTGACATCATCGATAACGCATGCGAGGATGTGCACACCAGGGTGCGTGGATGTGCATTTCAGAGTGCGAGGAAGCTCATGTGTGTTTGGAAGCGAGAAAGTGCATGCTCGGGAGATGGTTTGACTCCATTCTTTAAGTCAGTAGGGTCTAGAGGGGGTGATTTTTCCGCTTGGTTTTCGGAAGTCGGAATAGTGCCAGCGCTGTAAAATCACTCAAATTGTGCTAGTACGCCCTAGTGATACCTTTCTAAAAAGTATAAAGCGTTTCGAGCTTTGTCTTCCTTTCTTTCTTTTTTAACCGCAATGCACGGTGTCGTTCAGCTTCTTTTTTTTTTACTTTTTCCATGTTAAAAAATATAGAGAAAAATATGGAGGAAGTGATTTTTCACCCGATCCGAACGTTGTATCCCAATAAAATTATTGTCTCCAATAAATTATTGGGATTGTTAGGGTTAGGGTCAGGGTTGGGGTCTGGGTCAGGGTTCATTTCATATGCATGAAATGACAATTCCAGTAACTATTGGAATTATCAAACATTGTAACCAGTAATTTTATTGGAATACAACGTTCGGATCGGTTGGATTTTTCGTGCTTTTTTTTGTTTACATTGTGTTTCCACTTGTCGCTTTTTATCTGAACAGAATTTTTATGCTCAATTTTGGATTATGTAATTCTGCCCATGGAAGTTATTTTAGACGAGTTGCAAAAAAACAATGTTAACATTGATGTAACGATATTATCCCAACACGTTAATTACATGCTTGGCATTCACGAGGATATGTACAACGAGATGGCAAATCGTTTGAATTCAGATGAATTATTGAATGTTTTTAATGAAATGAACGATGAAGATGCTTGCACTCACTTTCACTTTACGTATCTTGAGATAAGCTTCGGTCAGTTTCACTTTGTGAGCAGCATCATCGATGTCAGACATTAAGCAAAACGTGTTGATGTTCCGATTCAAAACGATTTTGAGGTCAACAAAACTCAGCAGGAGATGTTTGCTCCTACACACGTCACAGATTAGTGGTCCTACCATTTCGATGACTCCGCTTTCGTGGTTAAATGCACATCTCTTTTTCAGTCCCATGTTAGCGTTAGCGGCTGTGCAGGAAATTGTTGACGATGCCCACGTGTTCATTCGCGTCGAGATCGTTCCCATTTGCTTTTGTCACTTTTGGGTGAACTACCAAAATGGTCTTTGACAAGTCTACATAATCTTCTGTGCCCGGACACAAAAACGTGATGGGCCCTCCATCCAAAACACTGGAGACAGGCTGGTGATCGATTCACAACCCTTTTTCCAAACTCCCTTGCGTCGGTGGCCTGAAAAATAAGTCCAATTCACTCTTGGTACATTCCTCTGATTTACTGTGTGCAAAATTCATATTTAACCGAATATGTCTCGTGAAGGTGTTCTCGGTCGCTTGGTCTGTTTACGTCTGGTCATCGATACAGATGCCTTTCTCGTTTTAGCTCTGCATTTGGTTCTTGACACTTTCCTTTTTCTGCTTGAACGCCTGCTTGTCGAACGCCTGCTTGCCGAAGCGGATGCCTTTCTCTTTTTAGCTGAACTTCTTGACCGTTTTCGTCCTTGTCCGGTTTTGTCAGCTTGCTTAACGTTTTAATGGCAACGACGTCGCTCACAAAATTGACTCCGGTGTTCAAGAGCATGTTTCCAAGCGCTTTAGCGCCGCGTTTCAGCAAGGGCATGGCAGTTCATGCGACTGCGAAACAGAGCGCCAAAACCCTTTTGATCGTGCCCCATTGGCCAGGGACTGCCTCTGAACACGGACATCCCACGGCCTTGCTGTTCCAGATAATAATGCGTGTACGAAATATTCATCATGTGAAATAAGTATGCTGTCTGAAGTGCAGTGTTATCACCACTTTCCCATGTTCAAATGGCACGGGATCGCCCGTGTCGCCCCTTAAAAGCACTTCCACAGCTTTGAAGGGTTTTGTTTGGACCGGTACGTATTGGATGTTGGTAAACGTTTTAGCAATCACCTCACCAAACTTCCCTTGGGCGGGAATACTTTTGAGTAATTTGGCACTCGTGTCTCCGACGATCTGCGGCTCGACAATGTCACAGTAGACGTAGATGGTCGATAGGACCGTTAAATCTGCGCTGTATGGGCTTTCGGTCGTTTTCTTGACTAGAACGTCTTTTCCTCCAAAGCCAGGCATGATGCATAACGGCTTATCAAGATAAAACTGGAAATTGTTCTTTATTTGAACAGTTACTTTTCTCGTGACAGCAGCGTACGTCAATTTAATGTTATCATTCACATCCCCGGTTGCCAGCAATGCTGCATTGACAGCCTTGACCTAATCTTCCGCGGACGTATAATAACCATAATTCACGATAGCCGACAGAAATATACCGGAGGGATCACCATAATAGACATGCGTATCAATCCCTTTTTGTAAGGGGTACCAGGTGTTTGGATAAGAAATAGAGTACAAACCGACCTCCCAGTTTCCCTCCAGATTGATGGTTTGCGGAAACTTCACGCGATAACTTGTCATTTTATTATCAGGAAACACATCTGAAGATGCATTGCTCGGTAGCATGAGATAGAAATGCGTTCCGCTTGTGTTGAGCGACTAATAAAATAACACACAAACAACAGATTCATGAGATTAAATTTATTTCAGAAGCAGGTACCCAGAAATTAAATTTATTAGGTACCCTAACCATTTTACAAGATATTGTACGTTTCTTCCTCTACCACGTTTCTTCAGAATCTTCTCCACTTCGTAAACGTCATCGGATTTGATCACTTTTTGTAATTCTTCTTCTTAAAACGTCTGTTTCAATTCTTCGCCGTCGTAATCGTTCAATTTGCACACGGGCGGATCGCGGGTAATTCATTTGCTCATGGTAAAAATCTCTTTGGAGAAGCTTGGCTAGTATCCTTTTTCAAACGTAAGTTTGATTCTCACTTGATCTCCCAATGCCGAATTTATATTGTACATGTTTCACTTCATCGCAATCATTGTACAGCATGTGCCATACTTGCTTTTCGTCATCAACAGTGATGTCTGCGAGTTTCTTTTTAATGCTGTGATGAATGGTGTGATTGCACGAGTACACTAAATCAGGCAGCATATCGATGTATCGCATGGTTTTCTTTGCCATAAAGTATTGCCACATTCTTGTTTTCAGCGTACATATCAAACGCTCCACGACAGAAGCTTTGGTTTCATTCGTGTTGTACAATTCGATGTCTTCATCTTTGGGCAATGCTTTAAAATGTTTGTTGAAAAATTGCGTGCCCTGATCCGTAATGATCTTTTCGAGCTTGCATCCGCTAGCCAAAATGATTTTGAAGGCTTCCACCAGGGAAGGACCCTTTTTATTTTTCAACGGAACCACCCATGCGTATTTGGAAAACACATCGATGCACACCAGCAAGTAGCAATAACCATCGTTAAATTTTTGCATGGACTGCATATCGACCAGATCCATTTGCCACTGTTGATCAATACCGCCCATGATCACTCGGTTTCTTTTAAAATGACGACTTATGGGTTTATGGAGAGTGTGCGCATCTTGTTTCATCAACCATTCTTTGATTTTTGTACGGTTTATGTTGAATTTTCCCTCTTTTTTCACATCCTTATACAAACAATCGACGACGCCAAACCTTCCTGAACGTTTCGGATTGTAGTACACACTCGCCAAATAATCATCCACGTTCAACGATTGGTCATAAAATGAAACCAACACATTTATTATACGGCATTTTATTCTTCCTCCTCACCATTTGATGGCTCCTCTCATGTTTGAACAGGTTGTGTCTCAACAAGTTGTGTCTCGACAGGTTTGTTGTAGTTTTTGATGGTTTTACCATTGTAGCCCATCTGTAAATGTCCTTTTAGATTGAGATCGTTTCGGCCTACACTTACACCTATTCTAAACATTTTCTGCCTGTTATAATTTTTGTTGGTCTTTGGATTTTTACTTCTGGATTGGCCCATATTTACGTGACGGGCTCGACTTCTCAATTGAAAAGAAGAACGTTCTTGCAAATTTTTTCATTTAGCATCTAGTGCTCGTATGGTGAGGATGGATATCGATGAAAAGGAAATGATTGCACATTATCGTCGAAAACGTATCAAACGAAAACTAATAAAAGTTTCTGCCACGGAAATAGCAAGGCATATATATTGTTTGGTTCGCAAAAATTGCAAATGGTGCACCATCACCCATCTCTCACAAACGCACCACACGTGTTTGTACATGGGAAAGTTTTAAGCGACTTGAGTACTCTGGTGCAGCATTGCATCGTGCTTCGGAAACGGTGGTGATGAAAACGTTTACGGAAAGTCTGAGTGCAGCAGATTTGAGTATTCATGCTCAACATCCCATCGAACATTGGAAGTCGGTCTTTTGTGTGGATAACGAACAAAAGCTGAAGCAAGAGATTTTGAAAATACTGTAACGATGATGATCGATGTCATGTTTATGGCCAAGAACAAAGTAGTGCTTTGCATAACTATGGACGTTACTAATTTCTACTGTAAAATCATCCGGGAACTGACAACGGAGGAGTTGGGAGTTTCACTACGAAAAACACACACCGATAAGAAGTTGATCCAGAAAGTTTGGTGCATATGTGTGCACTACGGCTATATCTCAGAAAACTATGACATCACAGAATTAGACGCAATGAAATTTCAATTTTAAACGATTATACTCTGTGCTTTCCCGTCAGTCGGAACAAATGTTTGCGGTGCAAACGTGTCGTGGAGAGATATTGTTGGTACATGGTTGTCGAATAAAAAAGATCTGTTGGATTTGATACGGTGTCAGGTGGAGACAAATATAATACCCGTAACGCTTGGGGATAATTCAACACTGCAATCGATTTTGCTGACGCAAATCATGGTGGAAACATTAACAGAATATCAGTGCCTAAAGCACCGCAAGGGAATAATTTTGCTTACCTCATGAATGCCAAAGAGATGATAATGTGGGAACTCAGTGCAAAGAATGCAAACACATTAAAGTGCATATACGAAAATTACCATTTTTTCCTCAAAAATTGGCGGTAACGAGAGGAGCTAAACGATATATGAATGAGAGTGAACGGATAAATAGGTCTGGAGATATTTGCGTTCAAAGAGGGCGAAAAATAGCTTTTCAGAAACTGTGGCCGTAAGAAAAGAGTCTGAGTACGAAAGATGTGTGTGACGTCATACTGGGAAGACATATTTTACACGTGTGTTGTTTTCTATTGACTGCGACAACTGCGGGTACCATTACCAGCTTGTGCATACAATGCTATTCGGCAAAAATTCCCATCAAATGAAGAGTTTGCAGGATTTGATGAAGATATTTCAGACTGACTATTAAATATTTTAAATTTTCACATCGAATGAGTCATATTATACTTCTAATTTTTGAAATAAATGGTATGTACAGTGAGGATATTCCCAATTCAATTTGCTCTTCACAGATTTCACTGTTTGGGTCCTTTAGTTCTGGGGAAACTGCTTCTGTCTCGCGCGGTTCCGTCAACACAGATGTCGAAGGAGTTTTAAGACCTGTAAAAAGAATCAGATAAAAAATTGGACAGGTGCATTTACACAATTGAGTGTTGTCAACACATTGTCTAATATAATCATGCAAATTATATTCATTTAATTATTTGCGCTTAAACACTAAATCACCTACTCTGTTTCAAGTTCTTTACATCGAGTTTTTCTTTTTCAAACCTTTGCTTTAAATCAATTATTTTGTTGTGCAAAACTCGGTTCTTCTCTTGCAGCAGGAGACACTGTGAGCACACTTTCGCGTCCGCCATTGTTTGTGTGAACTTTTCATTGTCAATGGCCTGGGTAATTTCCACTTCCTAAATATAAATAGAGTAAATCCGGCGTTGCTTTTTAATCTGTCAAGGTGCTAGCAGTAAGGTGCTACGGAAGTCTATATATATAGATGACATGTTGACTTGTATAGAAGCGAAACGCGAAGAGGTAGTATGTCCATGTCCTAGATACACGAATATATAGTATATTCAAAAATAAAACGAAATGATAGAATATTATATACTGATGTACCCAGGAAATGAACATATTACCCGCACAAAAAATGCAAATTACTCACTTGACATTCCATGTTTTGTTCACCAGCACTTTCCGGCTCATATAAATAATCAGACGAGCAGCTTGCTTTTGGTTCTTTTGGATCGATGATAAATGGTTCGTCCTCCGCAGTAATAATCTAAAAACCGTAATTTGCAAATAAGACTCGGTGAAGTTGTCCACGAAACCCTAAAACGAATATCAATGTTTTTCTCACCTTGCGTTTGATAGCTCTGACTTCCCTATTAAATAGCTCGTCTCCCGTGTCATCAGCAGCATACACAGTTGGAAATGCCGTAATTCCTATTGTGTCTTGTTTGAGCAATGGTCTGTACGTCTTCTCCAGTCCAGGCAAATTGAGCATTCTTTCAAAAGCGTCTGGCGCGAAGTGCCTTGAACATATGCAGCTCGAGTTGGTGGGCTCCCAATTTGCGCATTTGCGTTTCACAAAATCGAACCAGCGTTTTCGTCTCATTATTGCCTCCGGCCTTACATCTTGGTCGTAAGGTATCTTATGCAATACAATTCCATTTTCTATGTCAGGTACGTTTGAACAACTGTATACAACACAGCGCGAAGGCATTTTGCTTGCGTTCGTAATATAATCTCACTGTGTGAGCTGTGTGAGTCTTCCCGGTATGACGTCACACGCGCCTTTCGTACTCAGACTCTTTTCTCCCGGCCGCAATTTCTAAAAAGCCATTTTTCGCCCTGTTTGAACGCAAATATCTCCAGACCTATTTATCCGTTCACTCTCATTCATATATCGTTTAGCTCCTCTCGTTACCGCCAATTTTTGAGGAAAAAATGGTAATTTTCGTATTTGCACTTTAAATCGCTCAAAGAACAGACGGGCGTGAACGTGGACCATTATTATAAACTAAAAATCGCGTGAATAGCACGAAGCCATTTCACACAAAACATTTTATTCTGAACAACATTTGCATTAGTCTTGGCTGTGTTAAATAACAGCAAGACTGATTAGGCATGTTAAACAATGCTTTAAAGGGAAATGGCAACAAAAAATTTTATTTTCTCATTTGAAAGAGTCTCTGAAATAATATATAGAAGTCTATTACAAAATTTTTATATCTGTTTTACTTCGGTAGATATTCTGACCTAAATAATCGAACTGTCCGCCATCTTGGATTAATTTTTAACCTCATTAACAATGTTTTAGTGACGTCACAACAGGGATAAGGGATTCAAAGCTTCTCCTAAATACCTACCACCAAAAGAATATTTTTGAAACCTTTTCAGTCCCTGCTGAAATCCAAAACACTTACTATGTGTGTGGTTATTAGAAAAAATTAATCATTGTGTCCTAAGAAAAAAAATTGCGTGACCCAAGTTGTGACGTATCATGCATATCTACAAATATCCAAGATGGCGGACAACTAAAGATTTCAAGTCAAAATATCTCACCAAATAAGGCAGATATGAAAATTCTGTAATTGACTTCTATACATTGTTTTGAAGTCTCTTTCAAATAAGATAAAAATTTTTGTTGCCATTTCCCTTTAAGCTGTGTTAAATAACAGCTTAATTACCTATTCCAAGCTGTGTTAAATAACAGCATGATAATGACTTATAGTTAACTGGCACCTCATCCAATTACGGTGCACGTTTTGCACAAGGCGAACATCAACTTGTCTTGAGCATGATACGGAAGAATGGGATGGAATAAAGCACGAGGTGGTAATATCGTGCATTTGATCAACCCGAAATAGTTGGAAACGTCCTCTTGAAAATTCTCGGTAATAATTTCTGGGTGATCTGTAGGTACAGCTTTGGATTGGTTGACATGAGGGTATAGGCTGGTAAAGTCCACGTACTTAATCTGTTTGTCTCCTTGACAATGATGGTACAATTTTGCGACGTTGGTTCGACCACCTTACAAAGCATCACGTGGCTCTAACGGGTCGGCAATATGGTAATGATTGAAGTAATATTTCATGTCTTCGTCGTCATTCAATTCCCGGTTGACGTCGCATTCCCATATTTCTACGACGTTGTAGCCTTGACGTCTCAAGCACTCGATGTTTTCCACGGTAGAACAACGGAGTTCCTGCATGGTTTTGCCATTGACTGGGTTCACCGTATCGCGAGCGTAACATCTTGGACATCCATGCCAGAAACAGCCGTGGACTTCGTAGGCCGTGTGTGTCTCTTTGTGATAACTGTCAAGCAAATAGGGACCAACACGTTTCTCGCCACCATTGCGAGCGTGGAGAATAAAAGTTTCGTTCTTTTCGGCCGTGTACAAGAGCCATTTATGGGCAAACAACGATTGTTTGTTCTCGGGGCAATACCCCATCGGTGGAATGATGCCGATCGTATCTTTTAGAAGGTAGTTAGTGCGATATATGAGATGGCAGGCTGACGGGATGGCGAGTGTTATAAACGGATCGATGTCTGTGACGTTATGAAACAGTTTGCAAAATTCCAGGCAGCACCATCGGAGAATATCGACATCGGAACGACAGTACATTATCATCTATTCTTGAAAATTGAACACGTAATTGCTTTCTTTCTTCATCGTGTGCCATGCCATGAACGTTTCCCTGTCTTTTGGATTCATCCCATTTGAGTTGTAGTAGAGCGCAGGTAGAATGGGGCCAACGAAACTCTCGATTTCTTTTTTATTAAAGAGGTGAGGAAAGTACCCTTTAGTGAGTTCTTCAATCCCAAAGGTTTTCGGGAAGTTGGCGAGTTTGACGGGAATGAAATTGAGCGAGTCTACGAACCGGATGTTAAACATCTCCACCGTCAAACTAAACACTTTAGCACCACGCATGATTACAGCGTACTTAACGTAAATACTGGAGAACGAAATAACTATCATACCCTTGGAAATTGTGGGCCATGACCGTACAGTTGGCATGTTCGGTGGTGAACAACCATTCGCAGAACTCGTTCCGAGTATTGTCGCCTTGGAAAATCCATTCATCACCAGCCTCATTGTGAACAATACACAAATTCGGTTTGTGGTTCCCGTTTTCTTGTCGACCCTCGAAATCAAAGAACAATAATTCTTGCAACGATTCTTCAACCGGCTCATCTTAGGTTTTCGTTTGCCTTTATCGACATTCGGTATCGAAGAAAGCTGATACGTCGTACCCGTTTCGGCTACTTCTTCCTCTTCTTCTACAGAACTTGTTTTTCTCTTTTTTGTCTCTGGTTGGATAAAACATCGATGTCCTTCGGCTCGGACGAATTTGCCACAAACCCAGCACTTTTTCAGTCCACATTGACGTTTCTTGGGCACTTGTTTACAATGTCGAACGGCTTGTTTACATTTCGTACATTTGAGTAGACTTTGGCAAACGGACCGTGCATTGCCTCTAGACTGTTTATGCTGTTCGTAACACTGCTGACTTTTGAACAATCGATGACAATCGTTCTCAAACTTTTTGATGTTCACTAGCGTGACGCTTTCGATGTTAAAAGGTCTTTCATCATCTTGGCCACGACCGACTTGAAGAGGGCTCATCACAATCCAGCATCTCATCATAAGATCTTTTTTGACCACGGCCCATTTGTGGGGTTGAGGCTCCTTCATTTATTTCTTCATGCGATCTTTTCTCCCCTGATTAGTTTGTAAAATAACTTGATCGTCAAACCAGTAACGTAAAAATGCTTTTCGTTTTTTTGGCGTCCAAGTATCAGTAAGATTGGGTGCAAGTCCTAACTGTTCATTTTCTAAACACCATTTCATTATCCTTTGAAAAATCTCCATTTGTCTTTTAAACACTAAACATTGTTCCATTTCGTTCAACATGCTTTGACTCCCCAACACCAAAAGCTCTTTTAACGTTTGACATTCTTTAATCTTTGTCTCCATGTCGATCCATAAAAGCTTGAATTGCCTGAATAAATGAACTTCTTTCATTGAAGGCTATAACCGTAATGACAATAATCGATCAGCCCCCTATATATATATATATCCTCAGATAATCACATCACACATTGGGAGGCGCGCGCATTCTCACGCATGCAACTTCACGTACATCCTCGCAAGCGCGCCTATTGTCGCGCGCACGACTTCGCGTACATCCTCACAATCGTGCACGACTTCGCAAACATCCTCACAAGCGCGCACATCCTCGCGCATGCAACCTCGCGTAGATCCGGATAGAGCGCACACCCTCGTACAAACATTATATAAATCATCAGATTTCACACTCAACTATCAGTCACGATGGATACGTCTGAGCAACTTTTCTGGGCAAATAGTCTAAACGTTGATGAAGTTGTGCCTTGGGAAATAAAAAACTTATGCTATCTACTGAATGCTATATTCTCGGAAGCTGTTGGTCATGAAGTGGATAAACTTCGTCAAGAAAAGTGTTGTTGTTTTGAAATAAATCACCCAAGTAAAAAAGGCATGAATGTCTCATGATGTCGGTAGAAGAAGGATGGATAATGCATGGTCTGGAAGCCATTGAACAAATTATCAAAGACGAAATTGTATGGAAACAATTCGTCAAAGCCATTCGCGGTATGAAATTGGACTCCACAAATATGATTGATTTAGGAATAGAAACTGAATTGCAGCTACAGAGCAGCTGAATTGCTCAGTTATCGTTAGCTAAAAGTACAAATACATATATTACTAATACAAATTCTTGCTAAAGATTAAGAACTATTAAAAGTTTGCACACTACTTGGTATAAAACTATTTTTAAAACGGTTAGAAAAATATTGAAACTGTGTAAAATTAGCAGTATTTCTGAGACTGTTACTACGTCTCTCTGGGAGAAGATAATGCAATTTATGACTTGGATTAGTCATTTTACCAAAGTAAGATTGACAAAGTTTATGTCGTCTTTGTGAAAGACTTGGGAGTAAGGTGGCTTCCAAAGATTCCCTATAGGATAGATCGAGGTGGATTATTTGTAACACTCGCTTTTGAATAAGTTCAATTTCATCTGAAAGGTATTGGGTGATACCATAACTCCAAGCTTGGCAGCCGTATTCCAACACAGGTCTTATGCAGGTTGTAAAAACAGTTAAAAATGGCGATCAACACCAGAGTGTTTTAAAAGGCGAAGGAAATAGAGGCGTTTAGAGGCTTTTGATACTATATGGGTTATATGAGTGTTCCATTTGAGATCAACAGAAATGTACATGCCAAGGATTTTAGCCGAAGATACTGGAACAAGTTCGTGCTCCGCTATAAATATTGGATCCAATTTTGGATGTTCCAATGCAAAGGAAATAATCATATCTTTGCACTTTGTTTGATTGAGTTTCATGTCATTTTTCGTACACCAGGTGTTAATATCATTGACAAGGTATTGCATCTTCCCCATTTCATTTTTATTGATAACCTCAGAGACTGATGTATTGTTGACAAATTTCCATCGTCTATCATGGTCTACGACCAGATCGTTTACCATAATTAAAAAGAGAATGGGGCCAAGTACCGTTCCTTGGGGTACACCTCCATTGACTGGCAGCCAGTCCGAAAAGACTCCACTTATTTTTACTCGCTGTTTCGTTCCGGACAGAAAGTCTATTACCCAATTAGTAATGGATTCATTTATGTCAAGTTTACGCATCTTTGATATTAATATCTTGTAGTTTATTCGATCAAATGCCTTGCTGAAATCAAGCAAGAAGACACGCACAGTTTTTCCATTTCCATCAGTGTCAGCATATAAGGAGTGGAGTAAGCTGATAAGAGCATCAACAGATGAAGAGCCAGCAAGTGCTCCAAACTGTCTGTCCACCAAAGGGTCGAGTTTGTGGTAAATGCTGTCTAGAATTCACTCTGCATAAAATGACTCTAAAATTTTAGATAATGTGGCAGTGAGGGATATTGGCCGAAAGTCGGTATTAAGGCCTTCTACTGGGTTGGTCTTTGGTATCGGTATTAACATCAGCAACTTTCCATTGTAAGGGTACTAGAGCCTGGGAAATTGAGGCATTAAATATAGATGCTACAGGTGTTGCAAGTTCCACGGAGAATCGTTTTAGGAGCCAATTCGGTATACCATTGGGCCCCGGTGCTTTGAACAACTTAACTTCTTCTAAGCGTCGTTGAACTGATGCCACAGGGATATACAACTCACGAGGCAGTTCACTGGCAACTTTGTCAAGATCAGAAATAGGAGGCATTAGCTTGTGGACATCCACGAATGCTTCATTAATTGCGTTTGCCAGTTCAATACCCTCCAGTATACGATCACCAATGATCACAAGTAAACATTCTTATCTGGAGTATAACCAGCTAGGTTTTTGACGGCTTTCCACCACTTTGTCGGATCGGCAGTTTTAATTTGATTAACCTGGGTTTCAAAATAAGAGACCAGGGGTATTTAAGGTTTTAGGTGGGAGCTTCCCCCCCAAATTTCCAGAGATTTTTTATTTGGGGGGGGGAAATTCCCCCTGCTCTATTTTATTCTGAGGTAGCATTTGGTATGCTATTATTAATACAGTTTTTTTTTTCAATGAACATAATTTATTTAACAATTACAGTGACTATCATGGAGTGTCAGAAAAAAAGTCAATTTGATCACTTATATAATTAATATATATTAGAATGTTCAACTTCAACTGTTCAATAGACATTTAACTTCAGTTTCCCATTGCTATAGTTCAAAAGTTCAGTTTACTACTCTATTCAGTATTCTTATTTCTATTTAAATATAACTCGGCCATTTCCTTTCAAATTTCTCCAATGATTGATGATCTCACTGGAATACTCAGCAAAGTATTCAGATAATGGAGGACCATTATATCTTATTCTCATGAGAGAATTCAAGAATGCTTGTGTCATCTTAGTTCTTAACTTGGTTTTGATAATCTTCAGCTGACTGAACATTCTCTCTGCTTCAACACTTGTCAAAGGGAGCAAAATCAACACTGTCGCAAGAAAATAAATAACATCTGGGATACCATCCGGTCTTGACATTAGAATCCACTTCACAAAGTTGCAGAGGGGGACATCTCGACGACGATACATGAATGCAATCCATTCCTTCCTATAATTTTCTAGTTCTATTCGATGAAATGGTGAATCAAACCCAATCTGACTCATACAGTAATGATCGCATATTATTCTGATGTCATTTTTCAGATGATCTTCATGATTTTGAAAACTCCCTGGTACCAACACTGGGCTAAATAACTTTGCTAATGATGTTACATGTGGTTGGATTTTGCCTAACCGCTCAGCAATATTAGCTTTAACATTCGCAACAAAAGGCTTGTAAATCTCCACTTTCAAAACATCCCAATCCAGTCTTCCCCTCATGTTTCTCCTTCCACCAGTGTCTAGATTGGAACAAGTTACTTCCAAGAAATTACTCAAGTTATTCATGTGTTGCCCTCCATTTTCTATCAATTCATCAAGCTTATCAATGCAGTTTGCATAATAGTCATTGAAATGTTCTATTGTCAAATCCTTACCACTGGTGTATTGTAACATTCGACACAGTGTGGACACAACTGGCAAAACATCACGTAAGGCCATCAAGCAAACCACATTCTTTCTGGATAATAACCCTTCAGCTAAGCCACCAGCAACGCTATCATTCTTCATTCAGCATAGTTTCCTAGATTTAATACCAACTCAGGATAGAGATCATATATTCTCTTGGAAGCTGCATCAGAAGTCAACCAACGCTGGTCTTTGTTTTCCAGAATCTTTAAGGATTTGCCCTTGCAAACTTCTTGCAGCTTTTTGAATGTACTTTCACGCACAGAACTGTTTTTAAAATATTGGTATATGGAATGCATTAACTCTTTAAATTGAGCAACTTCCACAACATTGTCTGCAGCATCTTTGACTGTTAGATTCAACCGATGAGCCAAACACCAAAAGCACACAATATATGGATTCCACTTTTTCAGCCACAACTTCACACCATTAGCTCCTCTTATATTAGTATTGCAACCGTCAAAACCAATTGCTAAGACTTTGGTCATTGACTGCCCAAGGGTTGTTTCAACAAAACATTTCAAGGCATGTGCCAAAACAGAAGCAGTGCCATTTTCCACTTCTATCATTTCTCCAAAAATAGGTACGCGTAGCGTACATGTGGGTAGCCTCGGCGAAGTACATCCATAAGCACTGTGACTATGTTAAACACGGGTGGTCGCAATTTTGCGGGTTATGCTCAAACCCAGGCTATGTAAACTTTTATGAAACAAGTGCATGCTGGTGTAGATTCGGTACAAAAAAGTGAAAATACTCCATATAAGGTTTAAGGAATTAATTTTTTTTAGTTAAGCTAGACCACAATGCACCAAATCACAATGAAAAGGTCGTACAACTTTCCCAACAAAACGTGCGTTAATAAGCATAACAAAACGTGCGTTAATAAGCATATAGGTTGGACACAGTTAAACGAACAGTTAAACAAGTAGATTTAGTATTACAACAATTTAATCATATATATGAAGTACACTATAGATAACCTATCTACATTATCGTAGCTAATATCAATTTTAAAAGTGTGTCTTGCACATATATACGCTATTTTTTACAAAAGAGAATACAGAGAAATAAAACAAAATAGAAGAATTAAACACAAAGACATAAATGACATGATGACAATACAATACTAACATTTAAACACACAAGAAAGGAGTAAGGTTCGAGGATGGCGGCACACATCTCAGCGTACATACGCATAAACTTTGGATTTGAAGGATAGAGGAAGCTTTTAGAAGTTTTACGTTTCGATGGGCCATGACAGGTCACATGATTAATCAGCTACTAGTTTGACATACATGTAAGCGAACTATTTTTTACATATGATGTTCAACGAAAGCCTTCGTAATTTTGTCGTCCTTTCGTATGGAATAACTTGGCTTTAAGAACATACATCCAGTATGAACGGACAGCTTGTTTGCATGGCCTATCCCTTCATTTATTAGCACGAAGTTGCTTGCTTTTTAAGATGTATCGGTAAGCACAACGCAGACAACTTTCCGAACGATACGATAAATCTGGTATGAACGGATTTGATTGATTGAAATATCTGGTTCATCATCAATTGATTGGATACAATAGGATATGATCATTAATCCCAAATGGATGGACAGGTTGTTTGTAAGGTCTATTGACAATTATCTCGTTTATCGGTGTGAGAATCAGTTAATGTTAAATCCCATCATTTGCAATGTAAATCGTAGTGTCATGTAGTCAAGTAATAGTTACCAGATGTTTGTCATCTTGCTGCCTTTGTCTTGTGTCAATGTGTCAAGCTGTTTAATGATTGTCTCTTTAGAAAAGAAGGCCTTGTTTAGCACTTCCGGTTCCGGGAAACAGAGAAATTCTTTATGCAAATATCAGTAGAGGATTCCATAGCTACGATCTTTTCATCGTTTGGTATCGCATTGATCCAATTGTTTTGAAGCAACAAGCGTAATTGTATAGTACGTAGAGAGATACGTTTCGTGACTGTAGCTGGCCTACAAAAGCAACAACAAGGTGTTAAAAACATATGAAGGCACGACTAGAATTAGATACGCACGTATTGAATACGAATATCATATTAGCATTAAAGGCATTATTATGGCATTATTATATTTACCTCAAAATCTTTGATACAAATATCAGAAGAGGGCTGGATATATCGATATAATTCCATTGTCACAATCTTTTAATTGATTTGGTATCGCATTGATCCAATTGTTTTCAAGCAACAAGCATAATTGTTCGTAACTGTAGCTGACCTATAAAAAGCAACAATAGGTCAATTAACACAAATGAAAGCACAACCAGGGTTAGATACGTAGGTATTGAATACGAATATGATATTAGCATTAAAAGCATTATTATATTACCTCAAAATCCTTTGATGTTTCATATTGGACATGATGTGATTAATTCTGAAATACGTTGCCGGAACCTGAAAGAAAAAAACAATGAATAAAATTGAAAGAGAAAAGAGAAAATATCATTGCATATTCAAAAATTCTTACCTTTTATATTAATCAGAGGCAGGCCAATAAATATTGGTCTGATTATCTAACCATGTCCGTACTATGGTTTCGCCTTTACCATTTCACTGAATATTATGGTTCTCTTTGTAACATGTTATTCATATGTTTGCATCTCATTACTCCCTTACCTTAACTGAAGCCCAAATTGCTTTGTGATCACTAAAGTAAGTTTCAAGAGTACCTGTTTGGATATCTTCTTCAATCAAATTCGTATATAGATGATCAATCAATGTTCCATAATCTGTTGTAAAGCTAGATATAAGTTGCTCAAGACTATTTTCATTTATCATAACGTCGTACAATGATCTTCGTTCTACCTCATCAAGCCAATTAACATTAAAATCTCCCATAAATATTACCTGTGAAGAAGGATTTTCCTCCAATGTAGTACGAATGGCAGTTAAAAGAGAGGATAATACAACCCTTGGAGATCTGTATATTCCAATTATAATTAAGTCTGGATGTTCGACTGTTTTTGCGATGGTTAACTCGATCCCATGACAGTTTCTCGCGTAAGAGTATCCATTTAACATCCGAAGCCTGCAATAAACAGCTGTTCCATGATATGGACGATTAACATTTGAAGTTTCATCATTTCTAAATAACTCGTAGCCTTCAATTGCGTACATTTCATCACGATCATGTGGACTAAACCTCGTTTCAGTGAAAATTAAAATGTCGGCTGATGGATAATTGATATCTGTTCGAACATCGTCAATATGTTTATGCAAAGATCTTGCATTCAGATAACATATTTTCAAATCAGTGTTCTTCAACATGTATAAGGGAGTAAAACAAAGGTCTAATTTACATTCATTTCTCAGCAACTCCATTTCTTTTACAACTCTTGGATCAACTGAAATTTTACTTTCACAAAGATCAGTAATATACAATCCTTCAATCGTTGTTACTCGGCTTAAAGCGACGTAATGTATATGAGGGATGGCCCTTCTTGTGTTTAAGTTTACTACGATTTGTGACTGAGTATCACCTTGTGATCTGTGAACAGTTTTAGCTGAAGCTGGTCTCAAAGGAAATTGTTTTCTTAGAACTTGAGCTGACTTTGTTTTACCTACAGCAAATTGCGTTGTAACGGGCTTAATAGGAGTCCAACTATTTGGTATATCTTTGTTGTAAAGGTTTCTGTTTTCTTGTCGGGTTTTCTTTCCGACATCATCGTAGTCAAAATGAACCCAGACGAGTCCAGAAGGTTTGCTATCGTTAGTCAAGTGAATGTGTTTAATGACATTACTTGCTCCGTTAGTCAGACCATCATCAGTGCGTATGTTTATCGCAATTTCTGTTCGTTGTCCAACGGCTATGTTCAATTTATGAGCTAACTGTTTAGAATTCTTCAAAGGAACATACGGTATTTGTCTCATCTTCTCTTTAAGTTCAGTTGAGCATGCACCAATGACACTATCACGAGCCTTGATTGTGTATTTGCTAACACTATCGAATGACTGGTAAACTTTATCGTTATACTCATCAACTAATGCATTTTGAATGAACAAACGTGGTGCTTCTGTAGGACACTCGCTCTCTTCAACACATCTTTCCTTCAGTTTCTGAAGATCGCTGGTTGTATGATTACCTTCACGAAGTCGACTAAGAATCTCAGCAAACATCTTGCTTTCTCTTTGACGCATGATTTCATCCAGCTCAAACATTTTAAAATATTTTCTCCATAAATTTGGGGCAAGAATATTATAAGAATTCGAACATTGAACATCGGTAAACACGTAACCATCCATTACAGGCTTCAGTTGGAATAGATCACCAAGTGTGATTATACTTACACCGCCAAAATCTTCTTTGCTACCTTTCAAATCTTTTAAACGATTATTTAATTGGACAGTAAACATACTGTTTCCAACCATGGACACTTCATCTAATAATATTAACTTCAGTCCTCCAAGTTCACATCTCATTGTGTTTAACCGCCCAGAATCTAATGGCTTATAATTTTTTAGGGACTGACTTGCCGGTACACCAAATGCACTGTGAATCGTGTTACCTTTTATTAAGTACGCAGCTTTCCCTGTTGGAGCAAGCAACAATATTTGAATACGACGGAAGTCCTCTACAGCTCGTGAATTATAGTATTTCAAAGCAGCTTGGTAGATTGACTTAATCAGGTGCGACTTTCCTACACCACCACCTCCGCTGAGAAATGCATAAAATGGTTTCTCAGAAGTTTTTATCAAATGTAGAGCGTGATAGAAAAACTCTCTTTGCTTTTTGTTGAGCATCTGTACTAAACCTCGATATTCATCATCTTGCATTTCATTCAAAACAAGAGGTTCATTATTCTGCTGAGTTGAAGGTATGCCCAAACTGTCTGAAAGATGATCAAAAGTTTCATTCAAATCTGGGTGTGTATCAGTACACCCCTCAACTTCATCTTGCCGCTCAACATCTTGTGTGACAGGTGCTATAGTGTCATATGCATCATCATCACATTCTTGTAGGTGGTTCCCGACCTAATTTAAGTCTTCGCAGCATATTGCATATTGTTGCATTTCACTTATTTCGTGACGTCGAGCTAAGTAGTGCTCTTCGAACGTGGAATAGTTTTTTAGTAAATCAGTTTCTTCATTTCGCCAAGAGGTAAAGAGCATTAACAACTCACGATAATGTTTTTCAGGTTGAGCTTCTTTATTAAACCAGACACTACGGATTATTCTCGCTTGGGTCCTTTTCTTCAGTTCCGTACTGCCAGTAGAAACACCTGGATCATCATTAAGCAACTCATCATCATTCTCTTCCTCTTCGTTCTCTAAGAGGAGATTATCGACATCACACTTTTTGCTTGCTTTTCTGTAACCTTTTTTACCACAAGAATCATACCACGCAGCCCAGTCAGCTAATGTTATATTTTGCATACATTCAGGACGTTCAGTGTATCTTTTCAGAAGACCGCCGGACTGAATTTCTTCGCTATTATCTGATAGATTTTCTATTTCACTCAAAGGTTTTAGCAGCTCCACTCGTTCTGCAGGTGGAGATGTATTAATGAAGATGACACTGCGTGATGCCTTTCTCATGGGTAGTTGAAGAACCACATAAACTGCTTCTTGTGCACTGATTTCTACCGAATTCAAAAACTTGTTACCAACATCGCGAACTTGCTGTTTAATGTTCGTGTTTCCCTCTTTCGCTTCCTCAACAGCTTTACGTAGTAATTCACTCATTCCCTTCTGAGCTTTGGAAATATACGAAACGATGTACATTGCACAGGCATACACATCTAGAACGTACTGAATGTCCATATTAGCCCTCCATGCTCGAAGACATGTGGGATTGTAATTATTAATTTGTAATTCATTTAAACTTCTTTTCAAAAAGATGGTCGGAGAGTTCAAAGATGACCGTATTGCAAGGAGATACTGACGTTCCAAAACATCTAATTCTTGTAACAGTTCATCAAAGGTAATATCTTTACCTTCTTTAAAATCATTCAATTTATTCTTCATGCTCTTCCACAATTCTTTGCTAGATTTAGCAACGACCGGAGAGGTATCCTTAAGGAGGTGAACCTCTTCTGAATGTCTTCAAGAATCTAAAACCATCATCATGGTTAATTAAATTTTGCAAACCTTCAGTTGTTTTTAAAACTCCAGCTGTTAGTGTTCTATTGCCCACTTTGTTTTTTCGCAGTGCAATTTGTGATTGTCCTATCAAAAACTTCATTTGAAGCTTCTTAGCTTTGAAGAATATATTTTCCACACACATAGCTGCTCGACGATCAGATCTTCTTAACTCAGATTTACATATTTGACTATAGTGAACATTTCTCAACCTTTCTTGGTCATCAGGTCTTTTTTGTCCAAGAAATATTTCTGGATAAGCCATTTCTTCAGAGAACTGATCTCTAAATACACTCAATGGTTTGTTACCCTCTCCAGGTGCGAAATTATATATTTCCTGTTTTTCATTATCACTTACAAAATCCGAGGCAGTCAACATACTATCTGTTGTTCCTGCTGGTATCTCAGCTTCATCTTCACTCCATTGATCATCTGGAACGTTTGATGTTGTTTCATCATCTGCATCATTTTGTGTTTCAATACTGTCACAAGTCTCATCTGCTGATACTGGCAAACTTCTCAGCCAATTCTGGTCAATGGTGATTCCCTGACCTTCATACAATGGACTTGTATTAACCAACCATGCAGCTGCTTGCATTACTTTGTGAGGTCGTATATTCAATGAAAGTGCAGAACTTTTGTACTGTAATCTTCGCTTAAGTTGAACTTTAATTGTACCAGTCTCGTCAGGCAATCTAGGAAGCATATTTACTGCGCTGTTTACATCTGCTGGAACATTAACAACATTACCAGTAATCTTGAGTTGACCACCCCTTGGAGCCTGAAAAATCTTTTGAAATGCTAACCGAGGAGCAATAAGTCGACATTCTAGTTCATTAAGATCAAAGAAAGAAGGCTTTCGTGGAAATTGCATGCCATTAGCTATTGCACAAGGAGGAACTCTTCCTTTCTTTAAGTGATTGTTACATGTTTGACAAATCCACTCAATATCATCAGCACTTCTTACACTTTGTAGATACTTGGCAATGTCAGGATTGATGAGTCTTAGTCGGTCTGCTGGTGAGACAGAATGTTTATACCATAATTGGTCACAGCAAGTGCAAATATACACTGGTCCACCAGATACCGAGTTATGAAACTTTCTAACAAGGGCTAATTCATCAACATTTTCATGTGAAAAGTAATTATCTACAAGATTGGAAGTTCCTTCTCTAATTGGATGTGAGGTGCATTTACCTTTTCTCTCACACTGCTTTTGAGATGAAGCTCTTTTTCTAGATGCTCTCTTTCTTTCGCGTTCTTTTGCAAGTCTGGCTTCCCTTTGCTCAGTGGTCTCATTTTGTCTTTTTGAATTGTTATATTCCCTCATTTTTGCCAGTCTAGCATTCCTTTGCTCTGTTGCCTCTTTTGCTGTATGTGAATTACTATATTCCCTCATTTTTGCAAGTCTAGCTTCCCTTTGCTCGGTTGACTCATTCTGTCTGTTTGTTTTTTTTCATACAATTTCTACACTTTTTACTTTTAGCTCTACTTTCACTTTGTTCTGTTAACATGTTTGATATTATCTCAAAATTTGGCATGCTTACATCATATTGTTCAGATACCTCAGTAGAACCTACCACATTAACTGTTGCAGATAATTCTGTTTGCATATCATCATTATTCATACACTTTACGCCCTTTAACTCGAATGGTGTCACAATATTGGGATTTGACGTTAATCGAAAATACTCTCCAAGATTTTCTATTCCCTCTACTGATAATAAAACACAATAACCCAATGGAGATGGTCTTCCAAAAACATCCCGTGAATGTGAATCAAACACTTTAAAGACACCGGGAAAAGGCATCATAATTGCTACAGTATTCATACCAATTGTAAGTAAACAGCTGTTATAGTGCAAAGAAACAAATACCTCATTCAAAGCATGCTCAAGTGTCACATATGGATGACTATTTTCACTCATTTGCAGTGAACCTGAAAAGGAATCACTATACTGCAAATTAAAAACATGGTTGTCCATGTCTACAAAACCTGGGACATCAGTTAATAATAAGTAACTCTTATTTATACTTTGGCTGATAACGCTATACAAACTGTCACCACATATTAAGATTGAGTTTAGCATCAATCTGTCCCAAATGTTGACTGATTTAATTTCTTTATACACAATTGCACACAATGACATGGCTACACACTGTTTACCAGCATTCATACCAAACTTTAACTCATTACCTTGATTAAAATCAGCGTGGACAGTATATGTGTGATCAACTATATCGTTTATAGTTCTAGGACCTGGATTTTCCTCAACATCATTTGAAAGTCTAAGTAATAATGGCACATAAACAGTATGATAATATATCATTTGTACATACCACTGACACACTTCTTTGTTGCTTTTTGCCTTCTCTGATTGACTTTTGAGACATGGAAAATAGAATATATTGAAATAAAACATTATTAGTATTTGATTCCAAAATTTACCTTCAAGACAGTGCAGTCTATTACGACATTGTGTAAAGTTGTGGTGTGATCCAATCCTTGAGCGATGCACTTCTATAGTAACACCCATACTTTTTCAGAATTTAGTATAAACTAGTCCGGTTTAGTAGTGTAATTGTCAGTATTTTTGTCAGTTATGTATATCCTGCAAGTAGGCAGGCAATTGTTTTGATTCCAGCAACGCTGGCTAGTTTCAATATACCTGCACAATGGCAAGGTTACTTTGATATACCCGCACAATGGCTGGGCAATTTGAATACCTGCACAATGGCAAGGTTTAATTTTGGTACGTGGCCTTTCACGTAAATGAGTGTCTGATCTAAGACCAGCGCTAGCAACAATGGCTCCTTTCTTTTCTGAATACGTGAACACAACACGTATAGTTGACGCCTGACGAGTGGTCAGTGCAGGCAAGTTTACCCCGTGACAATATATTGTTACGCTCTTTACTGATCTTATTGTGACCAGAATATCTGACCACAATAGACAATGAGCGATTAAAATGCAACAAAATAGCTATTACAAAAATAAAATATAACTTACCTTAAATTCAATGAAGCAAACTTTCCAAAAAACAGCCAAAACTACAGAGTTCTGAATACAAACCAAACCGGAAGAAATCCAGCAATTCCATCAATTTCCATGCCATGTGAGTAGCGACATCTCCCGAAGCCTATACGATCGCGTGAATCGACACCAGATCGACATCTTTTTGCTATGCCGACATAGGCCGAAGATGTGGACATTTATACGGACCAAATACGGAATACGGACACTTTTCAATGCGCGGTTACCCACAAAAATTACAGTGTACTAATAGAAATTCCTTACACATTTGCCATGACCACATTATACGAAATAAAATATGTTTTTATTTACGTGTCAGCATTAACATTAATATTAACAAACCTAACCCCTACAAACAAGTTGCATATAAATGTCTATTTTTTCTTCGGTTAGTTGCTGAAAATCTATCTCAGCTAAAGATCATGTAAAGTCTGTTCTGCGCATATTTTTTGCTCATAATGAAAACCACTGTCAGGGTTCGACCATTCAATTAAATTTCCAACAATTGGTCTCACACTTGCTTTTGTTTATGTGAGCAGAAAATATGCACAGAACAGACTTTATGTAGTCTTTAAATGGGAGACAAATATATAAAATAAGAAACAGGTTTCTACATGCTTTCTACACAATGTACAAAGGTCAAAGAATTTACAAACATGCTATTTTTCAGCATAAAAAGAACAATTGTAAGAAAATAGAAGTGAATATTTATTTTATTACAACGTAAAATTTATGTTTTAAGTGCAATTGACTTCCCACAGTTGAATTAACCACCCATTAACTGGGCCTTGACCTTTGTACAACTGCCCCCTGGTTTACTCCATTACTTAACACAAGCAAAACAAAACTAAATATCAAAAGCAGTAATCTGTGGCTAAATGTTTAGTACATAATTGCTAGTGCAAACAAACCATTAACAGTTTTTGTGGGTAGCCGCGCATGCGCAGCTAACCACTATGTTATAGCCTGAAAAGTGTCCGTATGGATAAATGTCCACATCTTCGGCGAGCGTCGACTTGACGACACCTGCCGAATCACGCGTTTGTTATAGCTTTCGGAAAATTGTCGTAATTAACGCACACAAAACGCACACCCGCATATACGGATTTCACAAGTTTTAATACAACAGAGCGTCCAGGAGACTTTTTAGGGAGACTTTTTTTCATAAGGTAAGTGATATTTTGTTTTTTAAGTAATACTTTTGTTGTATTTCATTACTTACTGCCTGCTTTGGTCGTCACTTCAGTATTGTCTGCTGTGGTCGAACATTTTGATCACAGCTAGATTTATATCAAGAGCGTACAAATATATTACCACGAGGCAAACTTACCTGCACTGATTCCTTGTCAGGCACTACACGTATTGTGTTCAGGTATTCAAAACTACTCAAATAAAAAGGAGCCATTGTTGCTTGCGCTGGTCGTAGATCAGACACTCGTTTACGTGAAAGGCCACGTAGCAAAATTAAACCTTGCCATTGTGCGGGTATATCAAAGTATTTATAGACCTTGGCATTGTGCAGGTCTTCATATTGACCCAGCCACTGTGTGGGTATATCAAAGTAACCTTGCCATTGTGCAGGTATGTTGAAACAAAGCAGCGTTGCTGGAATCAAAACAACACTGCCTGCCAACTTGCAGGGTATACATAGCCAACGAAATTACTGACAATTAAACTACTGAAACCAGACAGGTTTATGCTAAATTCTCATCGACTATGGGTGTTAGCATAGACGTATATCGCTCAAGGATTGGATCGCACCACAGCTTTATACATTGTCGTAATAGACTACATTGTCTTAAAGGTAAATTTTGGAATCAAATACTATTAATGTTTTACTTAAATACATTCTATTTTCCTTATCTCAAAAGCCAATTAAAGAAGACAAAAAGCAACAGAGAAGTGTGCGAGTGGTATGTTCAAATGATATATTATCATGCTGTTTATGTGCCATTATTACTTAGACTTTCAAATGATGTTGAGGAAAATCCAGGTCCTAGAACTAGAAATGATATAGTTGATCCCACATATACTGTCCATGCAGATTTCAATCAAGGTAATGAGTTAATATTTGGTATGAATGCTGGTAAACAGTGTGTAGCCATGTCATTGTGTGCAATTGTATACAAAGAAATTAAATCAGTCAATATTTGGGATAGATTGATGCTAAACTCAATTTTAAGTTGTGGTAACAATTTGTATAGCGTTATCAGTCACAGCATAAATAAGGGTTATTTATTATTAACCGATGTCCCAGAGTTTGTAGACATAGACAACCATGCTTTTAATTTGCAATATAGTGATTCTTTTTCAGGGGCATTACATATGAGTGAAAATAGCCTTCCACATGTGACACTTGAGCATGCTTTAAATGAAATATTTTTTTCTTTGCACCATAACAGTTGTTTACTTACAATTGGAATGAATACTGTAGCAATTATGATGCCTTTTCCAGGTGTGTTTAAAGTGTTTGACTCACATTCTCGAGATGTTTTTGGAAGACCATCTGCATTAGGTTACTGTGTTTTATTATCAGTAGAGGGAATAGAAAATCTTGGAGAGTATTTTCGTTTAACATCAATGTCCAATGTTGTGATACCATTTGAGTTAAAGGGTGTAACATGTATTGCAACAAAGTTATCTGCAAGTTCATGCATTATAAATTCAGGTATGGTACATGTAGGTTCAACTGAGGTATTTGAACAACCTGATGTTGACAATAAAAGATCAAATACAAAAAAAAGGAGAAAGGTTGAGTCAACAGAGCAAAGAGAAGCTAGACTTGCAAAAATGAGGGAATATAATAATTCAAATATAGCAAAAGAGACAACAGAGCAAAGGAAAGCCAGACTTGCAAAATTGAAGGAATATAAAAAGTCAAATAAAGCAAAAGAGACAACAGAGCAAAGGAAAGCTAGACTTGCAAAAATGAGGGAATATAATAATTCAAAAAGACAAAATGAGACCACTGAGCAAAGAGAAGCTAGGCTTGCAAAAGAACGTGATAGAAAGAGAACATCTAGAAAAAGAGCTTCCTCCCAAAAACAAGGTGAGAGAAAAGGAAATTACAGCTCACGTCAAATTGGAGAAGGAACTTCCAATCCTGTAAGTAATTACTTTCCAAATGAAAATATTGATGAATTAGCCCTTGTGAGAAAATTTCATAACTCTGTATCAGCTGGACCATTGTATATTTGCACTTGCTGTGACCAACTATGGTATAAACATTCTGTCATACCAGCAGACCGATTAAGACTGGTCAATCCTGAAATGACCAAGTTTCTGCAAAGTTTAAGAAGTGTTGATGATGTTGAGTGGATTTGTGAAACCTGTAACAATCACTTAAAGAAAGGAAATGTGCCTCCTTGTGCTATAGCTAATGGCATGCAATATCCAAGGAGACCTTCATTCTTTGATCTTAATGAACTGGAATGTCGACTTATTGCTCCTCGGTTAGCATTTCAAAAAATTTTCCAGGCACCAAGGGGTGGTCAACTCAAAATTACTGGTAATGTTGTTAATGTTCCAGCTGATGTAAACAGCACAGTAAATATGCTTCCTAGATTGTCTGATGAGTCTGGTACAATTAAAGTTCAACTTAAGCGAAGATTACAGTACAAAAGCTCTGCACTTTCACTGAATATTCGACCGCACAAAGTAATGCAAGCAGCTGCATGGTTGGTTAATACAAGTCCTTTGTATGAAGGTGAGGGTATCACCATTGACCAGAATTGGCTGTCAAGCTTGCAAACATCAGAAAATGAAACGTGTGACAATATTGAAACACAAAATAATCATGGAGGTGATGAAACAACATCAAACATTACAGAAGATCAATGGAGTGAAGATGAAGTTGAGATACCAGCAGGAACAACAGATAGTATGTTGACAACATCAGATTTTATAAGTGATAGTGAAAAACAGGAAATATATAATTTTGCACCTGGTGAGGGTAATAAACCACTGAGTGTATTTAGAGATCAGTTCTCTGAAGAAATGGCTTATCCAGGAATATTCCTGGGACAAAAAAGACCTGATGACAAAGAAAGGTTGAGGAATGTTCACTATAGTGAAATATGTAAGTCTGAGTTAAGAAGATCTGATCGCCGAGCTGCTATGTGTGTGGAAAATATATTCTTCAAAGCTAAGAAACTTCAAATGAAGTTTTTGATAGGACAATCTCAAATTGCACTGCGAAAAAACAAAACGGGAAATAGAATACTTACAACTGGAGTTTTAAAAACAACTGAAGGTTTGCAAAGTTTAATAAACCATGATGATGGTTTCAGATTCTTGAAGACATTGAGAGGTTCACCTCCTTACTTTGAAAAAGCCAAAAAGGACTTGTTTGCTATGATTCGACAATTAGGAGCAGCCTCATTATTTTGCAGTTTTTCTTCTGCAGAAACAAAGTGGAATCACCTATTGAGAATCCTTGGTAAACTGATTGATCACAAAGATTATAGTGATGAAGAGTTGGATAACCTTACTTGGGAGGAAAAATGTCGACTGATTCAAAGTGATCCAGTAACTTGTGCTAGACATTTTGATTTTCAATTCAATACTTTCCTTAAAGACGTCTTAATGAGTGAACTGGCACCTTTAGGAAAAATCAAAGATTGGTTTTATAGAGTCGAGTACCAGCAGCGAGGGTCACCTCACATTCATATGTTGATCTGGCTTGACAGTGCACCAGTGTTTGGTGTTGATAAAGATGAAGATGTTGTTGCATACATTGATCGTATAATTACGTGTAGTAAACCAGAAAGTGACCCTGAATTACAAGATCTTGTGAACAGACAGACACACCGGCATTCTCATACTTGCAGGAAAAAATCGAAAAATATTTGTAGATTCAACTATCCACAACCACCAATGAGATATACTCAGATTCTTCACCCTCTTGATGATGATACTTCTCCGACTCTTGCTAAATCTAGCAAAGAATTGTGGAACAGCATAAAGAATAAACTGAATGATTTTAAGGAAGGTAAAGACATCACGTTTGATCAACTGTTAGAAGAATTAGATGTTTCAGAACGTCAGTACATCTTAGCAATACGGTCATCTTTAAACTCTTCAACCATCTTTTTGAAAAGAAGTCCAAATGAATTACGAATTAATAATTACAATCCTACATGTCTACGAGCATGGAGGGCTAATATGGACATCCAGTATGTTCTAGACGTGTACGCCTGTGCAATGTACATCGTTTCATATATTTCTAAAGCTCAGAAGGGAATGAGTGAATTACTACGTAAGGCTGTTGAGGAGGCCAAAGAGGGAAACACGAACATTAAACAGCAAGTACGCGATGTTGGTAACAAGTTCTTAAATTCGGTAGAAATCAGTGCACAAGAAGCAGTCTATGTAGTTCTTCAACTGCCTATGAGAAAGGCATCACGCAGTGTCGTCTTCATTAACACTTCTCCACCTGCAGAACGAGTTGAGTTGTTAAAACCTTTGAGTGAAATTGAAACTCTGTCTGACGATTGCGAAGAAATTCAGTCCGGAGGTCTTCTCAAAAGATACATTGAACGTCCTGAATATATGCAAAATATAACATTAGCTGACTGGGCAGCATGGTATGATTCTTGCGTTAAAAAAGGTTACAGAAAAACAAACAAAAAGTGTGATGTCGATAATCTCCTCTTAGAGAACGAGGAAGAAGAGAATGATGATGAGTTGCTAGATAATAATCCAGGTGTTTTCTCTACTCGAAGTAAGGAATTGAAGAAAAGGACTCAAGCGAGAATAATCCGTAGTGTCTGGTTTAATAAGGAAGCTCAGCCTGAGAACCATTATCGTGAGTTGTTAATGCTTTTCACTCCTTGGCGAAATGAAGAAACTGACTTACTAAGAAACTATTCAACATTCGAAGAGCACTACTTGGCTCGGCGTGACGAAATAAGCGAACAAATGGAACAGTATGCAGTATGCAGCGAAGACTTGAATGAAGTGGGAAATCACCTACAAGAATGCGATGATGATGCATATGACACTATAGCGCCTGTAACACAAGATGCCGAGCGGCAAGATGAAAATGAAGGATGTACTGATACACATCCAGATTTAAATGAAACATTTGATCATCTTTCAGACAACTTGGGTATACCTTCAACTCAGCGGAATAACGAACCTCTTATTTTGAATGAAATGCAAGATGACGAATATCGAGGTTTATTACAGATGCTGAACAAAAAGCAAAGAGAATTTTTCTATCACGCTCTACATTTGATAAAAACTTCTGAAAAACCGTTTTACGCATTTCTCAGCGGAGGTGGTGGTGTAGGAAAATCACACCTTATCAAGTCAATCCACCAGGCTGCTTTGAAATACTTTAATTCACGAGCTGAAGAGGATTTTCGCCGTATTCAAATATTGTTGCTTGCTCCCACAGGGAAAGCTGCGTACTTAATAAAAGGCAACACGATTCACAGTGCTTTTGGCATTCCTGCAAGCCAGTCTCTAAAGAATTACAAACCGTTAGATTCTGGGAGATTAAACACAATGAGATGTGAACTTGGAGCATTGAAGTTGATATTACTTGATGAAGTATCTATGGTTGGAAACAGTATGTTTACTATTCAATTGAATAATCGTTTGAAAGATCTGAAAGGTAGCAAAGACGACTTTGGTGGCGTAAGTATAATAACACTTGGTGATTTGTTTCAACTGAAGCCTGTAATGGATAGCTACGTGTTTGCCGATATTCAGTGTTTAAATTCCTATAATATTCTTGCTCCAAATTTATGGAGAAAATATTTTAAAATGTTTGAGCTGGATGAAATTATGCGTCAAAGAGAAAGCAAAATGTTTGCTGAGATCCTTAATCGACTTCGTGAAGGTAACCATACACCTAGTGATGTTCAAAAACTGAAGGAAAGATGTGTTGAAGAGACCGAGTGTCCTACAGAAGCACCGCGGTTATTCATTCAAAATGCATTAGTTGATGAGTATAACGATAAAGTTTACCAGTCATTCGATAGTGTTAATAAGTACACCATAAAGGCCCAAGATAGTGTCATTGGTGCATGCTCGACTGAACTTAAAGAGAAGATAATGAGACAAATACCGTATGTTCCTTTGAAGAATTCTAAACAGTTGGCTCGTAAATTAAATATAGCCGTTGGACAACAGACAGAGATTGCGATAAACATACGGACCGATGATGGTATGACCAACGGAGCGAGTAATGTTATTAAACACATTTACTTGACTAACGATAGCAAACCTTCTGGACTCGTCTGGGTTCTGTTTGATTACGATGATGTTGGAAAGAAGACCCGACAAGAAAATAGAAACCTATACACAGGAGGTATACCAAATACTTGGACTCCTATCAAACCCGTTACAACGCAGTTTGCTGTAGGTAAAACTAAGTCAGCTCAAGTTGTGAGGAAACAATTTCCTTTAAGACCAGCTTCGGCTAAAACTGTTCATAGATCACAAGGTGACACCCAATCACAAATTGTTGTTAATTTGAACACAAGAAGGGCTATTCCTCATATACATTACGTCGCTCTAAGCCGAGTAACTGCAATTGAAGGGTTGTACATTACTGATCTTTGTGAAAGTAAAATTTCTGTTGATCCGAAAGTTGTAAAAGAGATGCAGCTGCTGAGAAATGAGTATAAATTAGATCTTTGTTTTACTCCCTTATACATGTTGGAGAACACTGATTTGAAAATTTGTTATCTAAATGCAAGATCCTTGCATAAGCATATTGACGATATTCGAAAAGATATCAATTATTTATCAACTGACATTTTAATTTTCACTGAAACGAGGTTTAGTCCACATGATCCTGATGAAATGTACGCAATTGAAGGCTACGAGTTATTTAGAAATGATGAAACTTCAAATGTTAATCGTCCATATCATGGAACAGCTATTTATTCCAGGCTTCGCATGTTGCATGGATACCCTTGTGCGAGAAACTGTCACGGGATAGAGTTAACTATCGCAAAAACAGTCGAACATCCAGACTTAATTATAATTGGAATGTACAGATCTCCAAGGGTTGCATTATCCTCTCTTTTAAATGCCATTCGTACTACACTGGAGGAAAATCCTTCTTCACAGGTAATATTTGTGGGAGATTTCAATGTCAATTGGCTTGATGAAGTAGAACGAAGATCATTGTACAACGTTATGATCAATGAAAATGGTCTCGACCAACTTATATCTAGCTATACAACAGATAGTGGAACATTGATTGATCATCTATATACGAATTGGATTGAAGAAGATGTCCAGGCAGGTACTCTTGAAACTTACTTTAGTGATCACAAAGCAATTTGGGCTTCGGTTAAGGTAAGGAAGGAATGACATGCAAACAAATGAATATCATGTTATAAAGAGAGCCATAATTCATTGAAATGGCAAAGGTAAACCATAGTATAGACATGGGTAAGATAATCAGGCTAATTTTTTTGGCCTACCTCTGATTTATATAAAAGGTAAGCATTTTCAATATGCAATGATATTTTGTCTTTTCTCTTTCAATTTTATTCATATTTTTTTTCTTTCAGGTTCCGGTGGCGTATTTCAAAATTAATCACATCACGTCCAAGCTAGCTTGAAACATCAAAGATTTTGAGGTAAATATAATAATGCCTTTAATGCTAATATGATATTGATGATTAATACGCACGGATCTAATCCTAGTTGTACCTTCATTTGTGTTTTTTAATAACCTGGGGCCGGTTGTATCAAAGGCGTTTAGCTTAAACGGTGGATAAGTGAAATTTAAAAATCACTTTTACACCTAGTACGGAACCGAAATTATGGGTTTAATAGAGTAAACATTTAGTTTTATATATAATTGTTCTTCTCAGGTCAAATAACTTTAGCTGGTTTGTTTATACAACATGTAAACTTGTTTTCTATTTTTGACTTATCCACCGTTTAAGCTAAACGCCTTTGATACAACCGGCCCCTGTTGTTCCTTTTTATAGGTCAGCTACAGTCACGAAACTTATCTCTCCATTTACAATTGTGCTTGTTGCTTGAAAGTAATTGGGTCAATGCAATACCAAATCGATGAAAAGATCGTAACAATGGAATTATCGATAAATCAGGCCTTCTACTCATATTTATATCAACGAATTTCGAGGTAAATATATTAATACCTAACTAATATGATATTCGTATTGATACCCACGTATCTAATCCTAGTCGTGCGTTCATTTGTACTTAATAACTTGTTGCTTTTTGTAGATCAGTTGCAGTCACGAAACTTTATCTCTCTACGTACAATTATGCTTGATGCGATACAAAATCGATGAAAAGATCGTAACAATGGGATTATCGGGATTATCGATATATCGAGCCCTCTACTGGTGAAGAATTGAAAAGTGTCTCGAAACCGGAAATGCGAAACAAGATGAACAGCTTGATACGTTGGTACAAAACAAATGCAGCAAAATAACAAATATCTGGTAACTATTATCTGACAATACGCTTTACATTGCGAATGATGGGATTCAATATTAACTGATTCTCAGATTGATAAACGAGATAATTGTCAATAAACCTTGCAAACAACCTGTCCATTCATTTAGGATCAATGATCGTCCTGTACTGTTGTATCCAACCAACTGCTGCTGATACAGATATTGTCAATCAAGTAAATCCATTCATACCATATTCATCGTATCGCTTGGAAAGCTATCTACATCGTGCTTACCTATGCATCTTAAAAT
The DNA here is from genome assembly GCA_963855995.1 of Muricea muricata. Taxonomy (NCBI): domain Eukaryota; kingdom Metazoa; phylum Cnidaria; class Anthozoa; order Malacalcyonacea; family Plexauridae; genus Muricea; species Muricea muricata. Next base: position 82,832,623 of record OY979716.1, read on the forward strand.
CAAAGCCACTTCGTGCTTAAGAATTAAAGATAAGTCATGCAAACAAGCTGTGCGTTCTTACTATATGTATGCTTTTTAAAGCCAAGTTATTCCATACGAAAAGACGACAAATTTACGAAGGCTTTTGGTGAACACCATACGTGACAAATAGTTTACTTATATCAAAACTAGTAGCTGATTAATCATGTGACCTTTTATAGCGGCTTCTTCTACCCTTCAAATATAATCCTATAGCCTATAGGCTTCTTCTACCCTTCAAATCCAAACTTTATGCCTACCAAAATTGATGTGAGCCGCCATCCAGTAGCGAAGCCAGCCCGACAATTTGGTCATGCTATGCAAATTTAAATCATTATCATTATTCATTTCTTTAGAAATTCATTCCTTATACGGTCAAAAACACAGAAAAATTTGCATTTGCATGACCAAATATCGGGCTGGCTTCGCTACTGCCGCCATCCTGGAACCTTACTCCTTTCTTGTATGTTAAATTGTTAGTATTGTATTGTCCATCATGTCATTTATGTCTTTGTGTTTTCTTCTTCTATTTTTGTTTGTGTTTTCTGCTTCTATTTCCCTATATTCTCTCTCTTGTAATAAATACTGTATATATGCAAATCACAATCTGAAAATTGATATTAGCTACGAAGTAGATAGAATCTCTACATAGTGTACTTCATGTGATCTTAATTGTTGTATAATTAAATCTACTCGTTAAACTGTGTCCAACGAAATGTTTATAGAAGTTAGTACCGCAAGTGAAGAGCTGCCTCTATTGTTAAAACTTTCCCCGAAAATAAAAAAAAAACCCTTTAAATGATGAATTTATGTAAAAATTTAATCGTCAAATTTAATTATGCGATATAGAGCTGTAATAGATCACTTGTAATGCCAAGTCAACATATAGCAAAATTTTCGCCGGCTATAGTTTTAAATTTATTAAATATTAAGTTCTCGTTTTTCCAATTTCCACTCGTGTTGACATAACCTATGAAAGCCAGGGCTAAACATCGAGGCATTTATAACTGACCGTAACGAAAAAGATGGCGCATGTACATTTTGCCAGAATGCATTGCGGTCGGAAATCGTTTTAAGGAAAGGAGGTTATTTTCTTTGTTCGGTTAACGTTTTATTTCCTAAGGTGTTTTTCTTGGCATCTTTTTGCTTAATGTCCGTAATGCATTCTGGTAAAATGTACATGCTGGCATCATTTTCGCTATGGCCAGTTTGCATAATTTGTATTATAACCAATGACGTAACGTGCGCTGGGATGCTGTTATAACTCATTGTAACATAAGCATATTGACGTCAACCTCGTAATGCTCGTACCCAGCGCCTTCTTTTGGATGTCTGGGCAAAATCAATACAGTATTTTGATGGTTTGAGGTATATCAGTAAGTACGTTCCTATGATTTCGCATTCATACTGCAACCTTGTACACACGGTTATCTTTACTATGAATCCTGGTCGCGCATCTATAGCATTTTTTATACCAATAGAAAAATTTTTTTGTTGTAAGAATCATGGATTGACTACATCCGAAAAGGCAGTACAATCATTAGTGCAAAATCACCAGACTTAAATTTATAACTAAAACAATTCTCCGATCCGAGTTGACCTCATCAGTTTTCCGTTTTACTATCTAATCCTCTTTGCCAAAAATAGACCTCAGAATTGAAATCGCCATAAAATAGTCTACCCCGAAAATTTCGTCAGCAATTCCCCGACAAAGGGGCTAAGCATTTTTCTATGTTCTGCCATTACACGATAGATGTCAACGAAATGATGAATATAAAAGCTTAAAGAAATAAATCATATGGCAATGAGGCGATTTAAATATATTGCCTGACCCTAAGGTAGGAAACTGGATGTATTTGACAAATTTGTTGTTTATATTTGTGGAGACGCCACAGTGGAAAGCTATAAAACAGACATTTGCAGCTCATATACCCTACAAAAGAGAAGACGACTGTCTAGTTTTAAATGGAAGATACATATGTGGTGCATTTCGGAATTCATGACGAACTATTAAATTTCCCCGACGAGGGAGCTAAGGCTCCTACACCCCTCTGGTCGTTTACTTTGGCTCTAAATGTCCAAAATACAAAATCCATTACATACAAAATCCAAAACTCAGATGGGAGAATTGTTCAAGTTAAATACGGCCACGCTCGCTGATTAGTCCGAGTACAACACTTGAACTAACAAATCTAAAAAAAAATTATGGCAGTCCAGTTCATGCGGGTTTATTATTGTACATGTAAATAACCTGGCAGTCTGGCACGGGGTACAATTGCAAAATATTTAACGTATTTTGCTTAATATTGTACATCATGGACTATGCTTTAGCTATATTTATACAGGAATTACAGGAAAGACAAAATAAAGTTCAAAACAATAATAGCATAGAGCACACATTTTTATTTGCTTAACTACCAACCCCAACATAACACAACTTAGCATACCAGAATACTAAACTCGACACATAAACCAAATGGAATTGACCATTTATCAGTTCATTTAAGCTGAATAGCTGTGAAGTATTTATAATTGTCGTACATAAATCGAATTACTTTTTAATCTTCTAGACTGGAAATTACGAACTTATCCTCCAAATCAGTTACATCTTACCACAGTACCCCATAAGCAACTGTTGTATTCATTTGTGTGTATATATGTATATCTATATATATAACTAGATGAAACAAGATTGGTTACTTCATAGTACATTTATTCGCTACAAATTTGTTTCGTGCCACACTCTTCAGGCGATAATCGCGTTTTATATACAGGGTGTCCCAAAACCCCCCAAAAACTATTGAAATCACCTATTGTTAACATTTGAATGCGCTAGCACTTGTTAAAAAATTAAAATATCTTTGTAAAGTACGTTTGTTTTGCTCATGGGAATTTACATTTGTAAATTGTTTTCTCTAAACTCTAAAAGCAAATCAGGCTTACAAAAAATGAAAACAATACTATCTTGTTAGTTTGTTTGATGTTTAGTTTAGTTTGTTTGTCATTTTCCCGGCTGAAACAACTTATACCTGTAGGTAATATTCATAAAAACCAAATTGAATAGGCTAAAATAACCCATGCATAAAATTTGATTGCATTTTTAATATGCACTCGTAGGTTTAGTTTTTTGTCTGGCATAAAAATGGTTAACACTGAGTATTACCATAGGCGATGTGCGCACTGATCTCTATACGAAACTACACACTGAATTGGGCCGCCTATGGTATTACTATTAATTATGACGGTTATGTCAATAGTTTATCCACTCGTGGGTTCAATTTAGTGCTAGGCATTGAAATTCTAACAATAGGTCATTTTCAATAGTTTTTGGGTTTTTTGGGACACCCTGTATATATATTTGTATATACAAATGAACACAACAGTTGCTCATGGGCCACCTGTGATCTTACACATTAACTTAACTCAACCTAGTCAACATCTAACTAAATGGAATTGACCATTTTATCAGTTCATTCAAGCTGAATAGCTGTGACTTTATTGAAACTGTCACAAGTAAATTCAATTACTTCTTCAGCTTCTAAAATGGAAATTACAAACTTATCCTTCAAATCAGTTACATCTTACCATTAACTTAACTCAACCTAGTCAACATCTAACTAAATAGAATTGACCGTTTATCAGTTCATTCGAGCTGAATAGCTGTGACTATATTGAAATTGTCATAAGTAACTTGAATTACTTTATCAGCTTCTAAAATGGAAATTATCAGCTCATCCTCTGATATATTAGATAGATTCAGTACCGGATTTATTGCAAGCACCAGATCTTCAACAGCATCATGGGACATTGTAAGCAGTAATTTGTTACTGGGCAGAGCTGTGGTAAGGACTCGTACTTTCAAGGTCCACTTGACATCACATTTTGAAAGTGGCTGTGTTAGGTGACAGTACTGAGACTGACAGACACCAAGTGGAGAGGACTGGTTTTTCTGAATGACTGGTTTTTGGCAAGACACACATGAATTGATTCTGGTTGCATCTTGAATACCAAGGATAGTTGCGTTGATGGTTTTTGATGTGATTAATTCATCATCCACTTCAACAAGAGGTTGTTGAAATTCTTCACACTCTTCCAAGGTAAACGGATCGGTTTTTGGTGTGTTAAGGTATTTCTCAAACTTAGTTCCTTTTACACGCAAGTGCTTAAACAAATATGTCACCTGTCGTTCAACGGTATTGACATAGTCTCCCCACAACACTACTCGGATTGATGCGGTTGTATCTCTTATAACTACTTCTTGTTTTGACAACTTTGTGATATCATTTGACTGAGGCAGTGTAATTTTTTTAACAGCAGACACACTTACAACTTGGCCCTTGACTGTGATTAACTGTTCTGGTGCAAGTCTGGTTATGGATGATATGTTAACCACTGTGTCAGCAGACTTGACTGTCATGTTCTCTTCAAAATTAAAGTCAACATCAGTTTTGTTGAGAGGAGTAATTGTAGTAAAGTTTGTGATAACAATGTCTGTGCTAGAGTCAGTTTTTTTAAAGTTTTGAAGCTTAATTGGACTTTTTGTGTTCGCCACTGTTTTTAACTCAGAATGCTTGTTAGGGGAGTAGCAGACTGCTTTTACAGGATCATCCTTTGCTTGTAATGTACAGTTGAAATACTTTTTCTTTAAAGGTGATGTCTTCAGCATGGAAACATTTTGGATGTAACAATCAAGGGAACTGACACCACCTAAAAAAACAACTTAGGGGTGAGATGCGCAAAGACTATTCTTAATGTAAAAAACCTTTTTTAGTTTTTGAGATAATTAGATTGGAAAAAAATTATTTTCTTTACTGAACTAAGTACTTGAAAATATGTGGTGGTTTTGTTGGCCAGGTGCCAACCTACCACAAAATAGGACAGCAAAATAACTGCCAACCTATTGTCATGTCAGCAGGCCCACCGAGAGGGGGGGGGGCAGGGGGGCAATTTGCCCCGGGCCCCAACCAATGAAGGGCCCCCAAAACGAAGAAGTGAAGCAGGTATATAAATTGTACAGGGAACGGTGCTTGAAAACCTGGATGCACTTTAAAGTCTGTGGTAAAATGACATGACGTTTTACGTGGTGACGTCATAAGGCCCCACCCAAAATTTTTGCCCCAGGCCCCACGCATTGTCTCGGCGGCCCTGCATGTCAGGATGGCAAAAAATTGCTGACCTGCATTTTCTGATTTAAATTTAAAGAGAGAATATCATTACTATAATTAGGTACATTTCAATGAAAGTACCTACAGAAATTTACAATATCTTTTTGTCAATATAAATCCAAACTGACATTTTGGTCAGCCAACCTGATTTTTTCCTAATACACAGGTTTGTTTATTAGTAAACAAACAATGTTCAAGTCTTAAACACTGTTAATAATAATAATCAACTAGAACTCACCTTCGGTATCATCTTGTTTATTCATCTATTAAAAGAAAAGTTAAATTTACTATGCATGAAATAAGAAGCATAGTTGTGATATAGCTGATATCATCACATTAATCTTGATTACAATGTATCTCAGAAAAAGCAAAACCCATGGAAATTTACCATTAAAATTCTGATATCGATGAACATACAATAAATTGTCATATTATTATGAGTCCAAGAATCGCGTTTTATAAACATCTAGCACATGCCCATTGCCCAACGTGCCATGCTGAATTACAGTGAATTTGTAATCCCTGGTATATCCTTGGAATCATTGTGTATTTATCAGATTTTTACTAAGTTACAATCAGATCCAACTTTTTTAAACGTAATTCCTTAATTTTTGGTAGGATTATGGAAACGATACTGTCCATACAGCGTTGAGAAGTGAGAACAGCAATATAGCGATCATAAAACTGATAAGCAAAATACGACACCGTCACCGAGGCTCTATCAACAAATATCTAGAGACACATTTGAATAATTTCCAATATCAGGCGATTTTTGCAAGGTTTTGTACCAAAATGTCAAATCAAGCGTGTAATTTTTTTAAAATTAATATTATGGGCATGCAACATGGCGGGCACCCAAATTTAACTTGTCTGCATGCTACTTATTAAAGGTACCTTTAAATACTTGAATTAGTCCTCGACTCCTTGTCAATAGTCTGTTTTTAAAAGTTAAAAAAAGGATATTAGCTGATAAAATACACACACAATTTATTAAAATAAAATTCAAAAATGTAGACTTACCAGCTAGCTTTCGGACCACTCTCCTTGTGAGTGTGAACGTGGTGTGAATCACAGCAAGAAAGAGGAATGTCAGTTTGCGATCACAAGTATCAATACCTCGTGCAACGTCACCTGTGACGTAACCCGTGCACAATAATTTTGCGCAAATTATGGTAAAACTTGGTGTAAAACTGGTTATTGTTCCATGACACGCAGTCACGAAATAAAAACGACCAATCAAATACCCTAACCGCTTAGCCAGTTATATTTCACTATTGCGTGTCCAAAAAGGTTTGCTATCCAAGCTTTAGGCACTGTGTAAGTCTTTGATCTTGTGAATAGTAAGAGCACAAGTATGTCTTGATTAGAGATAATTGTTGTTTCTCGTGGAAACCATTTTCTCACTGGAATCAGATAGTGATTGGACATATAGGGACACAAGATTGCCGCAACCGGAAACGTGCGAAAAAACACATCATCAAGAATAGTAAGCTGCCTTTGGCAGCAACTAGTGCATGTCTTGAGGGGGGGGGGGGGGGGGAGTTCTACCACCTTTGCATTTTGCATTGGTGAATTCTGGTCTAGCTTAACTGCAAAAACTTTACGCTCAGGCTACCCACATGTACGCTACGCGTACCTATTTTTCTAATTGGGTGTTTACATAGAGATGTTTGAGACTACTTTGCTTAGTTTATTATATGTCATAGTGAAGCTTTCTGGTAAAGTGAGCAGCATATCTTCAATGGCATCTTTGCTCAGATTATTTGCCTTTTCACTACAGCCCATGCCAGCAACCAAAATTGCCTGCCTAATCGCTTCATCAAATAATGTGAGATCCAATCTTTTCTTCACGCCAACTTCCTCAACAACAACTTGTGCATACCAGTGGTCTTCACATGATGACTTCTTTTGTTTGAAATGGCAGTTTGAACAGGTCACAATTCTTAACTCTGTATCTTCAATCTTCTTTTTACACTTGTAGCAAGAGAAATAGCTAGTAACTTTGTCAACTCCTTTCAACTCCACCTTCGTTGTTGTAATTGGCAAATCTACTGCCACAGCCAACATCTCTTGAAACGGTTGCTCAATTGTGATAGTACTGCCAGACATAGCTGTGTTTAAGAAAATTTCACCACTGTACTTGTCTTTTTTCACACGAACCTTATCAAACAAATAGGTGTTTCCTTCTTGCACAGTTCCAACAAACTCCCCCCACAGAATAAATTTGGTTGTGCTAAATGGATCAACAAGAACAGCTTCTTGCATTTGAAGATTTTGAGATCCAACATATTTTGGTGGATGAAGATATACTACCTTGCCTTTAAGTGTAACAATCTGCCCAATACATGAATTTACTGCAGTTGATATATTCATGGTGGTTGCCATTTCCTTTTTCTCAAAATTAATGTCAGGACAGTTCTCAATGGACACATCATTGCCCATGACGTAATCTTCAGCATTGGACTTTGTATCAATTCTTAGTTTTTTTATTTTTACAGGACTGCCTGCATTGCTGAATTGCTCAAATCTTTTGCGTTTTGGTGGGGAGAAGCAAATGCCACGAACAGTTCGGTCTTGCGCTTGTAATTGAAAATCAAAGAACTTTCCTTGTTTTAGTGGGGACAGCTTATGGATATATCCCGATATTTCTTCGTCTTTGTCTGCACAGTTTTGGCTTTGTGCTTTTTGTGGTAGTTTGTTTGTATCTGTTGATAGTACGGGAGGAACAGTTCTACCTTGCAATTCCTAGGAAGTGGTTGAATACTCATCTCTTCGAGAGTCTGGAAATTCCTCAAAGAGTTTCTTTATACTCTCCTCACTCATTTCATCATCTGAAGAATTTTTCTCAACACTCATCATGTATATTACCTAAAATACAGAGTTAGATTTAGAGAAGGAAAAATTCAAGAAAAGTTCTTTTGTTTTTGTCTACAAAATTCTCAGAGCAACATTTACACTTTTCAAATAACGGGCATACCATAAGGGTAGCAAACTATAAAAATGATTTATTCTTAGTATTCAATAAATTATTAATAATATTCAATATTTGTATACCACACGTTTTATACAATAATCATATGCCCATAACAATTGAGAATAAATGACAATTTATTACAAAAATATTCATGTTATTTATCATCTTTTACTTTTAATAACTGACCATGCAAAACTTCAATATAATATAAGAATGATAAAAATAATTTGGCTCATTGCTTTAAACATTCGCCACGTGCAACTGTAAAATAATTTCATTGTGAAATGCTTTTACTTGCTTCGACTTTGATCACATGCATATACAGTACGTAGAATTGTAAATAAATACTTCGGTCATTTACATGTAAACAAAGTGACTTTTGACCGGCTGCCGATCAGTGTTCATTATATAAACTAAATGACCGGCAGTACTGAAATGACCGCTCAACCATGCTTAATTTTTTTTCGTACATTTTAAACCTCTTTTCCTAACCAGTTCTAACTCTTCTACATCCCTTGACAAAACAGTTATTGTGAATATGGCGATTTAAGGTTGGTTTATTTTTTAAATTTAACTTAAACTTATAAGCAAAAACTGCCTGTTTAGCACATTTTGAAACGTGACGGGCTGCCCGTCAAGTAGTCACGGGGACATGTAAAATGTTCAAAAATATGACAACATTTAAGAATGACTTCCAAAGGGGAATGTAATTTCGCACTCTTTGTATTATTACAATTATACCTTAAGCAATAAAACATACCTATAATAAATTGCTTTTTGGTTTCTCCGGAAGACATTTGAAATTTTTAATACAGTGAGTAAATACACGATGACACATGGTCAGTGGAGACCATAACTTATCACTGCACTACTTCATCTTCTGAAGTGGACCTGCGCACTGAAATCACAGTATAGCGAATGGACGGACAGTAGGGCCACTTAGCAGTAAGCAGTGCAACATGTCCGCCTATGTTTACGCAGTTTACTGGCTGCGAACAGTCAATTCCTATTACCCAAAAAGTGCAATGACTGGCTGAGATAATGCTAATAATAACGTGCGTAATGCGACATGCGCGGATACACAAACTTCAATGGAGTAGCCCTAATGTGTATTCCCTATACTGTGCTGAAATGGATCCATGCATCGTAACTTTTGGACAAGCACAAACGCTGTAAGAATAACTCACAGCTCTTTAATTATCTGGCATTTCACTTCCAGATTTCAAGTAAAAATTTGCATCTAAATTAGTTTTCATTCGTTTTTACACAATTGAAATGATTTCCAGAGAGAACTAACTTTCTGTGACGTGTTCGTGCTTTTGAAAAAGAGCTGGACTTTCAATATCATTTTTGCAAATATTCCTTAGATTAGTAATCGTTATTATTTACCATATTCAGTTTGCAACACTAGACTGGTAATTTCTACTGAGGATGGTATTGTCAGCAATTTGCTACAAGGTTATCCTCTGACATGCTATTAAAATCACTGTGGACATTCAGTTGGTCAAAAAGTTGAACAAGTGCTTGTTCAAACATGGTGAGGGTTATTTTGTCAGAGTTGTGCTTGAAAAGAATATGCATGTACCAGTGCTTGTTACAACAATTTAAATTCTGTTTTACATGGCAACTCTGACATTCTACAATTAGTCACATAAAGTACAAGTATACTATGCAGCCAACATATGTACCGGTACACCAAAAATAAAGAGAATGTTTTGAGCATAAGTATACAGAATTGAAGAAAATAGAGAAGGAAAAAATATAACTAAGATTCTAGGATGGTGGTACACATGAAAGTATATATAGACATAAAGCCAGGATTTAATGGAAATAACAATAAGTTTTCAGAAGTTTTCCAATTTTAAATTTTGATTGGTAATGGAAGCAGTAGCAGACACTAGGGGGGGGAGGTGCAAAGGAGGGTGCAAGACCCCCCAATAATTTTTACTGAAGCTTTAGTTTTAAAAAGTGGAAGCACAAGAAAGTTTTTATTTCAATAAGTGGAATCATTACTTATTATTCAGTACAATTTAGATATATAATGTAGCCAGATTGTGCATCAGGGCTTAGTCTTGAAGTCAGATTTGGCTCTCGAGACTTGAAAACAATTGTTGTATGGAGAAAATACAGCCCCAAATTTCCATAATAGTTTATGTCCCTCTTTCTGTTTAAATTTTCACATTCGTTTACCGTTGAAAATAATCCATGAAAAAATCATGTCTTCCACATACTTCACAGGCTTCGGAATTCCGTAAAATACCATGCTAGAAAAAGTGTTTCAAGGATTGTAGTTTCCAAAATTTTCCTGTAGGAGCATGCCCCCAGATCCCCCTACCATGGGACGGAAATATAAATCTTAAGAGGCCCCTGGAACTCCCCCCCCCCAATATTTCATGAAGTGTCTGGCACTGAATGGAAGATTGCTCAATTAATCAGCTATTAACTAGTTTATTCTAATATAAGCAAACTATTTATTACATATGATATCAAAAAGTAGCTTTAATTTGTAAATTTGTTCTTCCATATTTAATAACTTGGATTTAAGAAACAACAGGAGGCATGATGTTGTTAAATCTTCGGGTTTGAATGACACCACAGCTCCAGTATTAATGCACAGCTTGTTTGCACCATTCAGTTATTCGCTATTGGTAAACACGATGTGGTGAACTCTTTAAACAAAGCAAAGAGCTGGTATGAATCCCCTTGTATCACCACCAATTGTTTTGGAGAGAACAGTACGAGATCACTCATCCAGAATGGATGCTAGCTTGTTTGCAACGTTTAATAGTTATATCTTATCATCATTTATCAATCTGAGAATCAGGTAATTTGAATCACATCATTTCTAAAGCATATTTGCAAATAATAGTTACCAGAATTTTTTATTTTCCTCCCTTTGTCCTGTATCAATGTGTCAACTGTCAAGCTGTTCAATGGTGCTTCCCTTATTTAGTACTTGCCATTTGCATGTTTGGCATCTCTAGTTCCAATGAACATTTTATAATTCTGCATGAAAATACCAAATAAGTTTGAGGGCAAATATATCGATAGTTCATCTTTGTGGCCTTTTCGTCGACTTGATATCGCATTGATCTAATGCTCCCAACAACACTGACATACAGATGGGCAGCAGCTAGCCTAAAAACAAAACAATATCAAATTAAAGACAAATGAAGGCACGATTCGAACTGAATAAGTACAGATTGTATACGAATATGATGAGACATGTGGACAGTTCAATGTATACGTATAACGCCAATATTAAACAAGAACTGTGCGATTCTATTCGCACGGTCATAAATAAGATTTTGACCCGTGTGATTCTATTCGCACGCTTATAAATTAAATCAAAATATTCCATCAGAGTACACAATCAGCGACTGGAATAAGAAAACTCATTATTTCAAAGACAAAATGGCACTTACCTTCAGTTTAACACGACGGTATTTGTCAAAAAGTCTCCACGCTTGCTCCTTGTAAACAAGAATTATTTTTCAGCAATTCCGTGTGCTTTACGACATTTCTCGAAAGATATAACGATCTCGCCGAAGATGTGGACATACGGACACGTTTCAGGCCGAAGATGTGGACATATATACGGACACTTTTCAGGCTATAACATAGTGGTTAGCTGCGCATGCGCGGCTACCCACAAAAAACCATTCAGGTGTACCATTTTTTAGGCAACAAACATTTACATTGTATTGTTTACAGTTTGAGTCATCCGTAGTTTCATCAGCAACCAAAACAATTCCATCACTCTCACTGGCACACTTCACCATATCAGATTTCAATGGAAAGGCTAGGCATTGCAATGATTCCCTCACTTCCTGAGGTTGACAATATCTGAATGACTTTCCCTTTTCACCAGTATTTCTCTTTGATTTTCTTCTTTCTTTATCAGTCATTTTGATTTCATCAAAATTCAGTCCATTTTCTTCTTGCAAACATAATATAGCATCCAAACCATCATTTGGTGGAATGTTTTTCTTTGCACAGTTGTAGAGTGTCCTAAAGTATTTTTCCATCACTTGCTCACTTTTTTTTGTACGAGATGCTATCTCTGGCACATTCAGCATTTCAATTGTTTGTTGTTGCTGTCCATGTTCTTTCTCTCTTTTTTTCTTTAGTGCATTGGAATGAATATTACTCATATTTCCTTTTGTGTCACCGAAATGTTTTCTTATTTTATCTATCCGGTAGCTTTGGCACGGTTCTGAGATATATATGCCTTGCTTAGAATGGCTGTACTGTTGACAAATTGCACAATAGTAGCCTTCGCCAGGAATATATTTCAATCCCTCAAAAAGACTCAACCACCTTTCTTGATGACCACTGCTATCGCCTCTTTTTTGTTTTACATGTTTTGGGTTTTTGACTCGTGTCTATACTAGTCACACCTGACGAATCAATATTAATATTCTCAATTTGTTCATTTTCCTTTGTGATATTTTCACTGCTTTCATCCACTACCGTTGCATTTCTTTCATTGATCGTGTTCTCATTTGATATAGTTGAAGTTATATCCATTATTTCTTCATCTGTTGTTGCTGTGCATGTGTCTGATGCAGTGCACGTGTCTGATGTAGGTGCTGTTTCGGAAGTGTCCTTTTCCGTGTTACTGTCGACAGTTTCTACATTTTTAGACGTTTTATTAAAGTAAGTACTTATCTTTGTTTGTTCCGCGTCGGACTTCCGCCTTTTGGTTCTATTTGTATACTGATTAAAACTCATTCTTATAAGTCTTTCATAAACACAATTACACAAAACTCACAACTGATAACTCAATATAAGCATAAGCAGTGCTTCCATTGTAATTTTTTACAATGCCTGAAAATGCCTGATATTTGTGTTTTAATTTCCTTGGATTTCCTTGATAAAGGAATAGAATTTCCTTGAAATTTCCTTGAGAAAACTTTTTGTTAATTAACTTTCTTTATTTAATTATAGATTCAATGCAGAATTGGAATTTTGTCAAGAATTCACAAATCTGATCTGGGGGGAAATGCTCCCCCCCAAAAATTTAGGTTTTTTAAGTGTGGGTGGGAATTTCGAATTTTTGGGGGGGAATTCCCCCCCGCTAAATACCCTTGAGAGACTTTTGCGTCTTTTATCGCACGATTAATAATATTACTCAGCCGTTTAAATAGGTCACGATCTCCTGCTGCCAATGCTTTTTGTCTATCAGATATCAGTCTTTTCAACTCTGGGGTGATCCAGGGTTTGTCTCTACAATGAATTTTAATCTTTTTCTTGGGCAGAAAAGTGTCAAGGCCTAACATGAGGAGGTTATAAAATAGGTCATATTTGTCTTGGCAAGATGATAGCCGATACAGTCTGGTCCAATCTAGGGATGTAATAAAATTTCCAAGTGACTTCATACTTGACAATGTTATTTTACGTACAGACTTCTTGTTGATATTATTTGGTTGTTTGGGTTGGCATGCAGGAGTAAGGAGGATTGACTGATGGTCTGAAAGGCCAATGGATGGAAGAATTTCGGGTTCTTTATACCACTTATTCATGTTCGAGAGAATCAAGTCTAAGATAGCAGAGCCTCGAGTAGGTTGTTTAACAGTTTGTTTTAGGGAACAATGTCTGCATAATACTCTATAGTTGAAGTGATTAAAGTCATGCATTAACAGAATTCCAGCATTAGGGAACTTTGATAATAATTTATCAATACTTGCAATCAAGTAGTCTTGTAGAAAAGTATTATCAGCCGATGGAGGATGGTAAATAACTCCCACCAAAATACAAGCCAGCTCTCGTGGTAGTCGGTGAGGTCTCAATTTCTGCCACACGCATTCGATTTTTGGTACACAAAGGTCAGTGAGGGTGAAGAAGGGTATATCTGATTTAATGAATGCGCAGACGCCTCCCCCGCGTTTGCCACTCGCACGATCGTTGCGTACTATTGAAAAGTCAGTAAGAGATACTAGGCCATCAGGGATTTCCGGGTTTAGCCAGGTTTCTGTTATTGCGATTTCGTCAACATGATTTTGTTGAGCGACCACTTGTAACTCATCAATCTTTGCATTTAAGGACCTGACGTTGGAAAGGAAGAAGGTTGGTAAGTGGCTAACATTCTATCGACTTCGAAAAGCAGAAGGTATCCTAGATTGGGGTTTGTCATTGCAGCTGATAGGATTTGTACTCGAGGGCAGGAAATGCGGTTTTGGGATACTTTGGAAAACTTTACTTTGTTACTTTGTTATTTCTTTGGTGATAAACTCTTGTATCAGCGCAACAAGTGTTAACGGGCTCACTTGATTTATTGGAAATATGGCTTCTTAGTGGCGGGGATAAACAGAACATTTCATAAACTTTACCAAAAACCATGAAGCAACCCTGGACTTCCTAAAAGATCTGAAGTTTAACTTGAGTTTTTCTGAATACCAAGCTATCTTGGGCTATCTGAGCTATTGGAGCGAAGACTGCTGAGAAAAGGAACATTACAGAACACATAAACGATTTTGCTAGCAAGTTTTGTACATAAAAACACTATATCTAGTTATAAACTTTGTAAAATTGACACCGATAATGTTTGCAAAATTTTCATGTTGTTAATACATTTTTCACTCAAACACAGTTTTCTGTTGCTCGAGACATATGATAGGACAACGTTATGTCAATGCTCATGTTATTCTTCTGAAAATCGCCGAATATTACATCCATCATTAACCCAGGTGTTGAAAAAGGCAGAAAAGGAATGCATAAATGATTTCAATGGCAAGTTATGTATAGAAGAACACTATAGCTTGTTATAAACTCTGTACATCAATAAAGTTTGTAAAATTTTCATTGATACATTTTTCACTAAAATATAATTTTGTACTGTTCAAGACAACGACGAACATGGTAGGACAACGTTGTCATGTCAATGTCGTTCTTTCGCAACTCGTCTAAGATCACTTCCATTACAGACACAACAACAAAATGAATACAAAAGGTGAAATACTATTCATAAATATGTAAAAAATCACATACAGTTTCATAACACCTGATTAAAAAGCATTATATGGTTAAGTTATTAGCAAAATCGTTAATAAATTCACTTGTCAGATAATGTTCTGTGGGTTTTTCCAACGACGGTTTTTCCAATGGCGGCTTGAAAAAGTTCACACTACGATAATGTGCTTAGGTTGGCTCATCAGGAACCCATTCGAAAAATTGACACGAGTTCTCCTTATCGTTTGGGCAGCAAAAAATAAAAGATCGTGGTTAGACCTTCCTTCTTGACTTTGCGGATCACGCACGGAGATCCAGGACGACATTCTGGTTTTGTTATCGGTCGCACATCGCCCCATACCCAATAGGAACAAGGACTCATTTTGTCAGAGCACACAAAAAACGGTCGGCCATAGGTAAGTTCCAATAAGTTCTTGACCACACGCATTCTCGCCAGCTTTTGATGACCATCACATCGAGGATGAGGTTGTTTCGTTGATTTCCATGACGCTATAGCTTTCTCAAATAGATACCCCTCGTCTTCGGGGCAAAAGAAATGACAGCTCGGACTTTGATTGTAAAACCAAAAAAACCATTCTGTGTTGTTGAATGAGCAGTCGGTTCGCCGTGTAAACACTTCATCATAAACTGTCAATCTTATCTCTGTGAAAGTTGTAAGCACTATGCTCTCATCAACTCAATATTACCGTCTTATAGTGTTGACAGGATAACTGAAAACCAATCAGATTTCAGTACGCTATGCTTTCGCAGACTTCCGACTTTTTGCACACACATCCTTGCATGAGCACATCCTCGCACACGTTATCAATGACGTCAGCATTCCACCGCCATCTTGAATACTAATTACTTCTGCCCCATACGAGCAGGACAGTAGTAATGCCAGGCTAGACCTTTAAACTGTTTACTAGTACGCAGAATAAGTAATTGGTAGGTAAGTCGACAGCGCGATGCAGAGCGAACAACAAGACAAGCTTGATATAAATAGTAAAGGCTTGTAGCCAGTCTGAAATATTATTTAAGCAGCAGGAAGAGTGCGGAGGCGCTGTAAAAACGACACGGCCATCCACAGAGATGATCAGTACAGGTGCTGGCTGTTGTGGCGTGATTAAAGTCGCCAAATCAATGTACTGACCAGAAGTAATGGCCACTACCGTTTTGTGGGGAATGGGGTTATAACCCGGACCAACAACAAAGTCTTGCTGAAATGCAGGCACACGAAGCGAGGAATAAATTAACGGCATACCTGTGGCATCATGCATTGTGTGACTCAGCTGGGCTGAATGAAGCAAATTCGGCTGTACTGGACCTGCTACTTGTGGGGAAACTTGAGAGGGGCCCAAAGATGGTATTAATAGATGGCACGACGTTCGCAGTAATAACACTAGCCGGGTCAAAAACAACGGGATGGCATAAGTCGCTCGGAAACCGCCAGAATGCATTGTCAGCAGAATATTGTGTTGCTCGGACGGCAGACTGGGAAACATGGGAGCCTGTGATACCGGTTGGACAGGGGATTAAGGCTGAAAAGTAAAAAAAAAGATGGCAGCTGTGAAAAGGATTGCTGCATAACTTGACTAGAGCCTGATGTCGAAACGCCAGGTGTGAACGCCATCGATGATGGAACATACACGAAGGACGCTCGTAGCCAAGTATTGGGAGGAACGTAAGGCAAAGGCAGTGACGAAGGAGGGCGAACGACGCTGGAATTCAGCAGCAACAACGACGGGCCATGAAGCAAATCTGACGCTGAAGGAGTTGTTGGTCGGGGCGCTGTCTGGGGCTGTTGTGCCAACCGAGATGTAAAGAAAGAGGCCAGCAATTGCATGGAGCTTGTTGCAGCTAACAAAGGTGGCAATGATGCTGGGGGAGATGAACTGTCACTAACTGCAGGCTGTGGACTAGAGGTTACCGATAATTCAACTTGAAGAGTGAGTTGCCAAACGTTGAACATCTTTATCACATAGTGAAGATAGGCTGTTACGCGTGCGACGAGAAATCAACATACTGTAGAAACTTTGGTCAAGAGTTAGCAGTGATTTAAAGCTGCACCTAGCGGTAGCTGAGCACAAATGGCAACTATTATCAGTAAATTTAGCCTTATATACCCTGACACACCCCCCCCCCCCAAACATGCACCAAGCCTAGTAGCCGGAAACACATGCCACTGACAACACACATGAATTACCATATGTTAATTATCTTTATTGCATAAATCCATATAGCATATAATGAAATGGCACAGGATAGAGCTATGAGTTTTAATTCAGCAAACACCTCTGATGTTGATTCAGAGAGTAATGCAAAGTCGTTAATGTCAAAAGTTTGCTGAACTTATCCTTAGCAGATGAAATAACAATAATGAAAATGGCCATGATAGCTTGATATTGCTCTGAATTGTTGGGCTGATATTATATGTAGTTTAAAAGGTTTTATTATGGCATGGATATAGACACAGCATGATGTAGATGTAGCGTGTCGTTTGCCAATGGTTAACCGTGACGATTAACTGCTTGCTCAATACGGATTTAATAAAACATATATATTCAGATATTCTTTACTTTCTCACTATTGACTTGTATGCTTTGCATTTGTACATACAACATTAAATTAGCCATTTTGTGCTTTTATTTACCTACAACACAACCGTTAACCACGGTTAACCAACAGCATTAAACATAGATCATATTTCGGTTTTATCAGAATTAATTCATGTGTTTGATATGCTATAACCCTCCTTTCCCCTGAACAATGTTGGGTTTACTTTTTGTGTAATGTGAAGTCAATATATCCAACATTGAATGGGAGAAAGGGGGTCACAAAGCCGTTTAAACATAGTTTAAAGAATTTATTTATGATTTTGATAAATTTTATTGACAGTTTTGTCCACGATTGTTGAAGGAATCTGCATATGAACTCTGTGTCATGGTCATAATTTACTTTATACTTTTGAACACTTGTCCTTTACTGGTGCATGCCTGTTTATTAAGAGTATTAATTAACACTCCAACCCATTTTAAAATTTGATACATTCACATCACTTCAAAATAAAACCCCCAGCCCAAATATAAGGCTACCCCTCGAAAATAATGCAAATATAATTCCTCCCTGATGTTAAGTCACTATATTTACAATTGTACTGTAGCTTAATAAGTTAATATTTGTTTTTCAATAAATATGGGCATTGGGTCAGGCTTTTATGTTCAATGCTAGCACAAAATGCTGTTGATGTTTTTTAAGCAGCCATATATAACCCCCCTCCCCAAAAAAACACTTACAAACTTCAATTAACCCAGGGCTTATATTTAGAGGTTTATGGTAAGAGGCAATGTTTAGCACAATGTAAATGCCCCTGTAATATATCAATATATTATTATATACTCACAATGTTTAAAAGTAAAGCTACAATCTTAGACAAAACATGTTGAGACTAAGGTTTTAAATCATACTTGCTGCTGTTTTATCTCTTATAGCTAACTCAAAAGTTCATTCACACACTCTCCCCCAGCCCCATTTCAATGTTGTTCTTCATATTTCACAAACACATGTAAATGTTTTTACTAAAAACATTTTTTAGTCAGGCAACATTGATTTGGGGGTGTAGGGGAAGATAAATAGCTGAATATTCAAAAATGTCTCAACAGTTTTGCCTATGATTGCCTTCGACAACATTCACCAGACTGCCATTAGTCCTGGCTTGCTCAAGTGGTAAATTAACCAATCAGGCACTATTGATAACTAGGAAAAAAACTATAACATACAAAAAACTATAACTCGCACAGTCTTCAGTTTCAAAAATCTACTGCCTCCATGTCAATTTACCTGCATTAAGCATGTCAATTTTTAGCACTTATGAACAACAATTTGTTTGCAGTGAATGCACTTACTACATAATGTTTTCCAAGTTCTAGGTCTGTCTATATCAAACACAGTGTTCAGTTTATCAATGTAGTAACTAAACAATTTAGATTTAAGAATGGAAACATAAGTTAGCAATTTAATATCGTTAGGTAATTGTTCCATAAATAAACAATTCTATTAAAAAACGAGTTCCTAAATAGAGCAGTTCTGCACAAGTTTGGACGCAGAAAGTCACCAGAACTTGAACGGGTTGATAGATGAGAGGTCTTTCAATATACCGATCAATTTCAAGATCATACAACCCTGTCATACATTTGTAATAGAAAACAATATCCTTGATTTCCAGCCAATATGATATAGGAATCAGATTAGGTTTCTTGAGACGATCCACATAACAAGACTCGTAATCATTAAGAATAAATTTGGTGGAACGGCGTTGAATACTTTTGAGACAAAACAAATCTGATAAAGCTCCTTGGGGGCCCAGACTTCACAACCATGCGACAATTGCGAACGGACGAGAGTCAAATACAGCAGTCGTCAAGCATTCACGTCAGCAAGATGGAAACAGTTCCTCCGAATAAACCCCAGCATCTTGTTAGCCTTTGATACCAAGTTATTGATGTGCAGAAATCCCAAATCACTCTGACAGGTTGTAAACTGGTTGTAAGTTGATTATTCAAGTAATAATTTTGGGACTGGTCTGGACCTTTCAAAAAAATCGCATCGCAGCACATTTTTTTTGGAGAGAAAACAACGAGAATGGTCGGTAGTTACAAACATCACAAATATCTTCTTATGAATTGGAGTAACATTAGCTTCCTTCCATTCCTGAGGAACCTTGCCGAGTGAAAGTGACTTGTTAAAGAGCGCTGTTAGAGATGGGGCGATTTCATTTGCACACTCTTTCAACAATCTGGCAGAGATTTCATCTGGTCCGGTAACTTTGTCAGTCGAGAGGGTTGATAGCACACTATTTACATCTTTGGTTGAAACGGAAATGGATTCAAGCACATTCTGAGTATTAGTAGTTGAAAGAAGTTGGTGATTGTTAGGAATATCAGGACGAAAAATTGAGGCAAATTATCTGTTGAAAGCATCAACTTTTCCTTCTGCAGAGGAGATTTGCTGATCGATTATATATTTACACTACTCAAAAAAATTCTAATGCAACTTTTAAATCCTAAATAATTTTATACACAGATGGGGGTGGTGTGGTGTCTATTTTTGTGGGGGATGTTTGAAATTATTCACGTGCTGATTACGATGACAGTTTTATGAAATTCTGGGTGAGTAATTGTGTTAATAATTTTGAGGAAATATATTTCAATACAAAATCGTTTGAAATATATATCTCGTTAGCCAGCGTGGCAGGCTCTTAGGGGAATAACGGAGAGAAGAGCCTGCCCCGAAGCCCAGGTAATTTTCATACATCTCGGCTGTGAGAGGCCGAGAATTGCGATTGGCCAGTTTCTCTTTGATTGGCATATTTTGGAGTAAGCGACAACATATTACAGCAATATTTACTGCCAATGTGGCCAGCTAACATATTTAGGTTGTTTACTTTGTTACATGTGTCCTAAAAATAGTTTCTTCCAACAAATTATGACAAAACATGTCATTTATATATTGCATAATTAGGAATGTGGGCGGTATGAAAATTACCCGGGCTTCCGGGCAGGCTCTTCTCTCCGTTGTTTTCCTAAGAGCCTGCCACGCTGGCTAATATCTCGTCTGAAAATTATCTGCCATTCTCTGTATACATATGGCTTTGGAATTGCCAAGAGAACTGTCAGGAAATGTTATTTGATAACATACTGTCTGGCAAATAGCAAGATATTTCCTACCAGTGGCATGGTGGCTCGAAATTTTCAAGGGGGGCCAGTACAGAGCCTGAAATAATGGTCGGCGGTTTTCCAGCCAAATTTCAGTTTTTCCGACCAAATGCTAAAATGATCGGAATTTTTTTCCAGACAAATTTAAAAAAAATTTCAATAAATTTTTACCATCTTTATATTAGTCTTACATACAGTACTTCTGAACTAGGTCAGCATACCATAAAAAATGCGGGCTCAATAAACAAGATGGCGGTGCGGGATTAGAAGGAGGGTTGGTAGTTTGGCCTATTAGAGGCCCAATAACTCAATTTTGGCTTCTTTTTTTCTTGTTTGGCCTCAAAAAAAAGTTTGGCTTTTTGGCTACTTTTTGGCCTCTTTCTATTATTTCAAAGTAATGCTTAGAAAATGTTTCGAGCTTAGTTTGATTATGTATGTTTAATCGTCATGATAATGTAGGTATACTAATTGTGATATTAAAGCATTTAGTATTCATGAGGACTTTTAGTATATGAGGATTATTTACTATTCATGGAATAAATTAGTTGTGCTACCCAGTACACTAGACATCGCACTGGTTGTAAAAGAAAAGCTGAACAGTGTTAATACCCAAAACTATTTGGGATGAGTTTGTGATAAATTTGGGCTTTTAGCATTTATTTGCATTTATTTATTTAGCAGTTTGCAGTTGTTTCATACTGTAGTTGTCATTGTAATCAAATTGTTATATACTTATTGTACACAATTAAAACCATTTGTGTTTTATTATTTCAAGTATATAGCATATTATTTACGGTTTAACAGGTATACTCAACGTAGGGGGTAAAAACTAAAATCGAAAAAAAAAATTCCGATCAAATTTGAAAATTTCCGATCAAATTTCATTTTGCTCGGAGATTTTGTCTGGACAAATTTGAAAATTATTTCAGGCTCTGCAGTATTAAATTTGGCACCCCTAAGAGTAATCTTGATGCTTGCACCCCCCCCCCCCCCAAAAAAAGGAAAAAAATAGTGGGAGTGTACTCATTGAGTGTCATAGGCAAGGACAACTCAGAAACATATGTTCGCCAGGAAAATTTTTCAAATATAATCCTCTGAAATGGCATTTTGCATATATTATAATCGCATATAATGGTACTATAATACAAATTTTGCTCTCTTATGCCAAGAAATGAGATAACAGAGTTCTGTTCCAGAACAAATGTTAATAGCATAGAGACTGTAAGCTATATTCTATGCAAATTAGGGAAAATAACGCATTTTTTAAAAGACATTTAAGTAGAAGTCAAAGTAGAGCTTTTGATAGTTCAAGAGAAAGCCCTGCCTACAAGTTGATTAGACGTTCTTTGTCACATTTGAGCAAACTTTTACGCTCTATTGACATTGAAAGTAACGATTCAAGTCTTTCCTGAACCATGGACGAGTGAATGCGAGTTTTTACCCTCTTGAACGAACGCTCGGCAGTCGAGGAACTCACTGGAATGGTGACAGCAATACCATAAACATGACAGAGAGTTGGATACACATCAATTAAACTATAATCTAAGTTACAAAGAAGTAAAGAGCGTCAGAGAAAGATGGAATTTTTTCTTCGATTGTGTTTTAGCTTTCTTGACACCATTGTCGCTCTGCTCATTATCTGATGTGCTTGAGACTTTGTCATTGTTGTCGTCAACGTCATGATAACAATCATCATCACCATTTCCGTTATCCTCGTCATCAGCATCATCATAGTCGTCGTCCTCGCCGCTATCATCATCATCTTCTTGCTGGCAGACAGATGAACAGTCGAATTTCTCAAAAGGACAAACAAAATTGAACAATTCGTCAGCACGTCTGAACGCATCTATATTGTGCATTTTACAAAACGTTTTAAGGCATGCTTGCAGATCATGCACGGTTTTGAAACTCTTCACAAGCTGTGGGAAACGGTGTGGAGCAAACAACGAAAATGCTTGAAGCAATGGTTGGTTTTTCTCAAACCGATTCTTCAAATAATTTATGATCGTGTCCACAGAAACTAAAGGGTGTTACGTTTCCAGTCATCTTCTAGTGTTTCAGCAGGTTTGTCTTCGGCATTTTCATCATCCATTCGTCTTCGACGTCTGACTCTTGATTCTTGCCAAGTCGCGCCGGGGGAGTTGTGTTTTTGCTTGACATATTTGATAATTCGCTCCGGTTCTTTATGCATTGAGCTCGTCGATGGCACTTTCCACCATACCCAGGGCTTTCCCAAAATCAACATCAACGCGTTGTAAATATCAACTTAGCAGCCCAGTGGATGCAAATATTTCTCGAAAGAGGTATGCGATAGCCAGAAACTCCTTTGTTTGGATCTGTGTCAAAAGACCAGCGCTTGTTTTCCGTGGGTTTCCATCAATTGAAAAGTCCAATGCAACGGTATCCAGAACACTTAAAATGCAGTCGTAACGAGAAAGGAGGACCTTTAGACACGACTTGCGTGAATGCCTGCAAACAGTATTAAGTCTCTTTAGCGAAAGGACTTTCAGGTTTTCTTCGCGTTGGACAGTTTCGGACAAGTCATGAATGAATTCTTTGTGTCTTGCTACATAGAATGTACAAGGCTTCAAGGTAATTATTGAAGAGACTGATTACTGGAACAGCAACACTTGCCGAGTCGGACAAAACAAGATTAAGTGTATGTGCATAACAATGGACAAAAGCAACATGCTCTTTAACTTTCTCCTCATCATCTGCAAGCCATCGTCACAGCCACTCATATTCGAAGCGCCGTCATATGTTTGCGCTACGAGTTTATCGAACAACACACCTTTCGAAATAAGTGTTTCTGAGATTAAATTTTATAGTTCCATGACTTTGGTCCCATAAGCTCTTTTGCAAGACAAAAGGTGCTCAGAACATTTGCCATTACAACTAACAATCCTTGCGCAAATACTAAGCTGCTCGTGGTGACTGACATCCGGTGCGGTGTCAACTATTAATGCCCATGCTCTGCAACTACCGATTTCTTTAACAATTTGGGAGGTGATTTCTTTACCAATAGTGTTGATCAAATTATTCTGTGTATCAATGCTGAGAAAAGTTAGTTTCGAACCGCGTCCTTTAGCACCTTTTTCCCACCTTTTCTTCTTTTTGTCATAGCTTGTTGATTTCTAACTTTTTCAAGATGGTTGGCAGTTATAGCATCGTAGGCTGACAAGTAATTTAATGACTCTAGAAAATTCCCTTTATTTGCTTTAGGATCATCAATTATCGACTCTCAATGCCCTCTGAAAGCATGTCCCTGCTTTTCTAAATGTACAACAGTGTCGACAACGCGTTTCATAACGGTGTGGTTAGCCAGGACTTCTCTCTTCCATTGCAAAATTTCAGTTTTTTTCTTGTTGCTCCATGCATGAATTGATCGATCGTCCTTGTAAAAAGACAACTTGAGCAATCGTAGCATTTATGTGACTTTCAGATTTTTGGTGCTTTGCGATATTGCTGTACTGCTTCTTTCAGATCGAGAACCCAGCTTTCATGAAAGCATTCCCTTGGTTGTGGCGCACGTTTTCGCCTCTTTAACATTCGTCTTAAAATAGAAGACATGGGAGGCAGAATAGACAATCTTTACTCAGCGAATATGAAAGCCATTTATGCCTAGTTTGATCTTCATAAAAAAATACTGCCTGTGAACAGTACCGGTTACATTCTCCAATTTTCTTGTTTCTCTCACATAAAACAGATTCTGGTGGCTGACTAGCATGTGCTGTTCAATAGTGACTGTGTCTTCTTTACTAAACTCGTCAACTGTGTCTTCTTCATTTAGCCCGTTACCAATGACTCCACCATCAGCAGATGATTCAGAATCCAACTCAGATGCACCTGTTTCTGCACAAGACACTGCAGACATTTCCACTTCCATCTCGTCATATTGAACTTTTTCTTGACCAACTTTGTGCCCACTATCAAACTCTGGAAAATTTACAAAATCTTGAGCCACTTTGACCTCATTTTCTGCATTGTTTTTGTCGTCCACATCACATGGAATGTCTGGGCTTGTGCTTTATATACCATCTTTTAAATCTTTGTTTTCCTTGTTTTTGTTTTCTGCAGCATTTAGAGGCTCTCGATCATTGCTGGAAGCATCGTCTTCATATGATTTGCTTGATTTTGTAAAATAGCTTTTCATGAACGTTCCAAGTTTCTCGTTTTCTTCTCTCCTTGCCTTGCTCGCCTTTCTATTCTCGGCGCCTGATTTTTTACGTTTTGTGCTTTTGATAGAAGATTCCATTCTCACTGTTGCATGCCTAGATCTGCATGAAATGAAAAAAAAAACTATTTCATATATATTTTGTTGAACACATGCACTATTCAAAAGTGAAGTGCGCCCAAAAAGTTATAAAAAGCCTATACATTAATACATATTTCTGATATCATGATTCTTAAATCCCGATGCTGAATGCAGCCAGTTAATATAAATTTCAAAACAATCAACTTCATTCATATTTTATAAGTCGTCTTGTAGAATTCATTAATAATCCTTGAGGATAAAATAAAACAAATGAATATAAAGACTCTGCCCTGATTTACTAAACATATTTCTTTAAATAAGTATACTGACCGGTTTATTTGTCATAAGACACAGCTAAGCACTGAAGCGACAGTACAGCAATCTTTGCCTCCTTGCTCTGAAAAGGGCCAGACGATAGTCCCATTGGTAGATATAAAACGTTCTTCCTGAGACTTGAATACAATAACTTTACCACAAGTTTTTATGGTAGAGCATCCGCCTAGTCGGCCTTGTAATATCCACAATTGGAAATTACTTGTTGTGCTATTTATAGCTCTAGCTTCAAGTAGCTAATGCAAGCGTGAAGCTTATGCAACTGTGACAAAGTATCAGCAGTCTAATCTAACATATCAAATATCAAAAGTCTGAAATGCTCTAGCGTGTTGGATGTTAACGCTACAATTTTAATAATCACAACATATTAAGCACAATATATTGATTTGGATATGAAATAATCACAATATATTGATTCAAAACTTTTATTTAAGAAGTGCACCTTGCGTTTTGTATCTGATAGAGTTCTCATGCTTGTGTTTTGAAATAGTACTTCAAATTAAACACTCATTAGGCCCTTCTTGGTAAATTTAGCGCTGCTAGCATTTCGGCGCCCCTCTTAGAACCATCACTCAGTGGGTCATGGCCCCCCAGCCACCACGCCACTGTTTCCTACAAGACAATAATCGTTTGCGCCAGCTGTTATCGAATAGTCTTGTATTGGCGAGGCGAAAAGCAAGCTTCTGCATTGGGCTTGCAGTAAACAGCTGCACAAGGATCATGGTTTTCATTACCACATGTCAGTAAAATTTGATGGCAATCAAAGGTGGCTTCAGTCAAAAGAATACTTAATGAAACATTATGGTGTTACAGTACATTTTAGTGAAAACCGCAACGATTATTACACTGCCTACAAGTATGTAACAAAGATTGACCAAGAAACATTGCACAGTGAACGTCAGCCCCGAGAACCGAGCGAGCCATTTCAACTTGGAGAAATAATTCGAAGCAGAAACGATGCCGCAAAGAAACCGAATCGACCAATTCAGCATGCTCGTCGGCTACCACGAAGGGGACAGATAAACCGCTAAAGCGCACTTGCTTGACTGCACATGAGGTTGGAAAGGCAATTGTCCTGAAAAGCATTAAGAGTGACAGAGCTGATGGTCCTGGCCAAACAGCAGGAGGAGGGAAAGGTAGATCTTGCCCAATTTATTTTCAACCAAGCGCCTAAAAAGTTAAATGATTTAATTGCAACCGCTTGGAGAATGGAAATGGCTCTGACGATTTTGGCATGGCATAATGTGTTGCGAATGTCAGTTGTAGGGAATGCTTTAGAAGAAGACTGTGCTAATGATTGCAATAAGACGTGGACTCAAAGTGCCACAGAAGTATTAAGGAACAACAAGATAAATGCTTATATGTTTGCAGCTGCAATTCGTGAGCTCCTTGAAAAAGGAAAAGGAAAGTATCGAAATGTTATGATTGTGAGTCCAGCCGTTTGTGGCAAAATGTTTACACTTAATCCCCTTAACGAGCTGTTCCAAACCTTGACGAATCCTGCAACAACCCGCTATGCATGGGTAGGCTCAGAAAATGCAGAGGTTATTTTCTTAAATGATTTTAGATGGAGTCAGGAGATTTTGACATGGAAAGACTTGTTGCTTTTGCTGTAAGGGCAAACGTTGCATCTCCCTGCATGCAAAACTCATTTTGCCAAAGACATCATTTTCAAAAGGGACATGCGCATTTTTGCCACAAGTAAAGAGCCAATTGTTTTCGTGGGCAAACGTGGTTGCATTGATGATAGAGAAACCGAAATGATGGCAGCAAGGTAGAGACAGTTTACCTTCTCTCGTCAAATACCTCAAAGTTCACAAAAGAGAATCTTGCTGCAAACGGTGGTTTGCTGAACTGGTCACGCTTGGCTCAGAAATTTAAAATGAACACTTCTTCCTGTCGCTGCTGTCGTGTTAGCAGCTAAAGAAGAGGTTTATTTGGTTTATAATATTGTATTAACAGTAGCATTTAAGGATAATTTATAGTTGTTGTTATATATTGTTATATATTGTTTCAGAATTGCATTGCATGACACAGTATTTTTCATCCAATAATTTTGGTTTCAAGGAAAATGTATTTTTCCTTTTTCAAGTATACAGGGTGTATCAAAAAAAACGGAGTCCATGTTTTGTGTAAATTATTTCTAAATTACTGGAGCTTATAGAACAATTTTGGACTTGTTTTAAACCACGTTTTTTTCTCTTTCGAACAAGCCGTAATTCGTATTTTTACTCCGCGTAACGTACGTGCTATGACAAATTTAGTAAAAGCTTTCGATTTGAGATGCCCTCCAATTACGCAAATTCACTATGTCTTTCATGGTCGCCAGTTAAATTTTTAATTTTTTCGCTTATTACATAAATGGTATTTCTGTTAAACTTAATAAAACTTGTTATAAAGCTTTACAGAAGATAACGGACCGTTAACGTGCACTACGAACGGATAGTTCAAGCTTGTATCGACTTCATTAATCTTAACATTATGCAATTTCGACAACATTGTGCATGCGCGAATAAACAAAACGCTAATTTCGATCATTGATTATTTTGGCATAAATCTAAGATTTTTGTTGATGTAAACGGTCCGTTATCTTCTGTAAAGCTTTATAACAAGTTTTATTAAGTTTAACACAAATACCATTTATGTAATAAGCGAAAAAATTAAAAATTTAACTGGCGACCATAAACGACATAGTGAATTTGCATAATTGGAGGGCATCTCAAATTGATAGCTTTTACTAAATTTGTCATAGCACGTACGTTACGCGGAGTAAAAATACGAATTACAGCTTGTTTGAAAGAGAAAAGAACGTGGTTTAAAACAAGTTCAAAATTGTTCTATAAGCTTCAGTAATTTAGAAATAATTAGACACAAAACATGGACTCCGTCTTTTTTTATACACCCTGTAGACCTTTCTGTAATTAAAAAAACTATGAACATACAAGAGAAATAAACTTTCTTTTTGAAGACACATTTAATCGTCCTGTTGATATTGCAAAAATCGTATGCAATACCTCTTACTGAAAAACAGGTAACCAACAGGTAACCAACATGTCACCATAAGGTAACCATAAGGTAACCAACCCAAATAAAAAAATTTTATGTAATAAATCATGTTTTATAACAGGTAACCACATGTAACCAGCATATTTACTATAAAAGGAATATTTTTTCTTCTCTTTTACAAAATTAGTGGTTACCTGCTATGAGTAATGTTTTTGGCAGCAACGATGTTGGTTAGGTAATGGTTACCTGTCGATTACCTGCAAGCTTACGCTCTATTACCTAATGGAATGTTAGTACAGTAAAAATATTTTCTGAGCATTCTCTGATGTAGTAATAGAGGCAAAAAATGGGTCATCCATCTTCTCATACATTTCGCAGCAAATGACACCTTTTCTATGGGAAATGGCAACAATAAGCTTAACACTCTTTCCACCAGTTTCGCATTTCTTAGCTTTCGAAGTACATCCAGTTTTAAGACGTTCTTCGCTTTTCTCCATATTTTTCCTGTCAAAGAGGTGGCCTGGTCTTTTGGGTTTTTTTATATACAAAGCTTACACCGTCGAGGTAAAAAGGCAATATCCTTCATCCAAACATCTTCATACTCTTTCATCTTTTTCTTGGCAAATCTAACTCGTTTCTTTTTATCCGCTTCATTAACAAGGCCCTTTTTGCGTGCTTGCAGGTATCTATATCCATTTGCATGTAAATGTTATGTAACAGTTCTAACAGAAACATGTTCGACGTTCACTTGTTCCATTAATCTCTTCACTGTCCAGTTGCCATCATCTCGTCGCAAAACTTTTATTTCGCGCAGCAAGGCATGCTTGTCACGTATAGATAATTTCTCAGGGCGACCACCAGATCTTTTCAACTTCCCTGATATTGGTTTCAATCAAAGCGGCTCTTTCCTGATACGATAAATTTGCACATGAGATACATTTGTCTTTTTCATCAAATCTTTCACACACACATTCTTACTGTACTTAATATATGCATGTGTCTCTGGGTCAATCTTTTTGATGAAAACCATTGCTAAAGTAAGCAAGCTACCAACTTTTGACTGATACAGCTGCCGAACCTTTCGTATGAACACAACACAGTATGTGCTACAGTTGATAAATGAAACCTGGGTGGGATAATTTCGGAAGTGTAACATTAGGTGATAACATATGCACAAAAATTACTTGAAACTGCCAAATTATTAACCTTTGCAAAATTTCCAAGCAACAACATTAGTTTACATATCACTTCTTCAAACCAGAAAACAAAATTACATATATTCATGCAATCCACCTATACGACCCTCATGTAATATGACACTGCACGTGTTAAAAATAGCATTTACTTGGACAAACATTTCACGATTTATGTATAGATACTATTACACAAAGGCATAACTAGTGATCAAAGTTTGGATTTTTTCCTTTTTTACGATAGAAACTTGAGAAATTGTTGAATTTATTACTTTGTTTGTTATTTAACGTATTCAAACG